>CAVLJG010000005.1:48565728-49104096 GCA_963669975.1 Acanthoscelides obtectus | reverse complement strand
GGTTAAGTGTAGCTTGCGCTTTTCCTCCACTTAACCCATACAAAAATAAATACAGGCATGAATAAAATAAAAAGTATTTTATGTACATATTTGTACTTAATGTAAGTACTGTGTTTAATGAATAGATACCATTTTTATTAGCGGAAGTGGAAGGTAAGTATTTTGAATTCTGGCACTGTAAAAGCAGATTCTTGATATGTATTTTAAATTATCAAATATCAAAGTCCCAATTTCACTTAGACGACTTATTAGCTTTTCATTTGAAAGAAGGTAATGAGGTAATTTGGAGTTTATGAACTTAACAAAGTAAAGTATATTCATATAATTGTTGTAACATTTAACCTACCTAGTTTTTGAAAAGATGTCGAAATGTGGTAGTGCTTCTCCAAGTTTTCTACTGATCTACAGGGAGAATTTTGAATTTTTTGGAAGCGCTTTTTAGATGGATAGAATATTTCTTAGTTTTGAAGTCTAAAATTTGTTCATTTCAAATAATTAGTATTTATTTGAGATCATGCAACTATAATTTTGTCATTAATGAAATTGTTGTAGAATTGGCAAATAATTGTATATTTCAATATTTTACCACTTTGTCTATGTCAGCTATGTAAAAAGAAGTGGTCCAAGCACTGTTCCTTGGAGCACCCCCGGAGATATTGAAGTTTCTGAGTTGATATCAATAACATCATTTTGAAATCTGTTTCTGATGAAGTTACTTATCAGTCTAATTGAACAGACAAAAAAAACATAATATTTGAATTTAGCTTATAAAATTGAATTATTTGAATGCTATGCACCTATTAAGCATATTTCACACATCATACGTTTGCCTCTAAAACCGAATGATAGAGATTTTTTTATATTCGCGTATTCCTCCATCTTGGAGGAGGGTGGGCCTAGGAGAAGAATAACAATCTTATCCGACAGCCAGGCTGCAATGAAAGCATTAAGTGCCTGTAAGATTACTTCGAGTCTTCTATTGCAATGCAGGGAGGCTCTGGATTGCCTCGCAGCGAGGCATACGGTATCATTAATGTGGGTACCGGGGCACGCTGGGATAAGGGGCAATTAGACGGCGGACACTCTGGCGAAGACAGGATCAGCCAGCAAGCTTGTTGGTCCTGAGCCAGCTCTAGGAGTGACCGCGCATAGAGCTGGGAGGAAAATGGAGGTGTGGGTTGCAAGACAACACTCTCAGAAATGGAGAAGTATCTCCAGACATCTCCGCCAGGCACGGGAACTCATTGAAGGGCCCAGTGCTAAGGATGGACGTTTCTGCCTATCTCCGGATAGAGCCAACCTAAGGTTGCTGGTGGGACTGTTGTCTAGCCATAACACGTTAAGTCGCCACCTGCACGTGATGGGGGTGGCTGAGGATCCCTTGTGTGAACGCTGCGGAGTAGAGGAAGAGACCTCGGCGCACGTTTTGTGTCGCTGTGAAGCTCTGAGCTACTATAGGCAGACTATACTAGGGTCCATTACTTTGGACCCTGAGGACGTCAAGGAGCTTGGACTCAAGGCGATTCTCAACTTCCGGAATGCCTCTAATTTCAAGATTCATTCATTCCTGACATCTAAGTTCACCGCCCGACAAACCGGTCCAGATGATTTATCTATCCATACAGAAGTGCAAAAACATACCATACACGAACTGAACGATAACTCGGTGCAGCTACGCCGCGCTGTGCGCTGCCGTGCAGATGAGGCAAGGGACAACGTTGCCAGGAGAACATCAACTACCGGTATGGTAATGAAATAATGTCTATGGACTAATTGTATGAACCTGTTTGACTGACTTAATCCGCTTAATTTTTCTGTTGCTCGTAACTGACTATTCTCTCACAGGATTTAAGTAGCACTGAACTTAATCCTTTATGAACTGATCACAGCTTTGCGTAGGTAGAGCAGGGTCAATCTATACTTTACGCCATTTTTGGAATACAGTTCGTTTTCCCTAATACGTGAAGCGATAGTCATAAACATGCCTCAACCTTGTTTCCATGGGTAGAGTTCATATAGTTGAATGCACCCAAATGCAAAAAAGTGAGACTCTCTCCTGCACTATACTACTCAGCACAGCTTGCGCTCTCACTCTACCGCGACTGCCTGATGCTTTTCATATATGGATATTTCTGCGCATGAGTTACAATCAACTCATATTTACTCCCGGCCCTGATGATTAGGTGAAATTATAAACAATCACAAAAACGCTCGGGAAGCTAACGTCAGCATACAAGCCGCGAACGCGAGTATTGCTGTGCAGTCTTTTGTTAAAAAAAGAACATCGCTATGTTGGTGGTGAGAATCCATAGGTGATGTGATTGAACATGTGAAAATCGGCGCGGAACATTTTTGTGCGATGATGGTTTCAAATTCGACACGTGACAACAACCAGTTGAAGTATCTGGCCGAATTAGAGGTAATTTGGAGGTTTTTAGATGGATTTAGGAAGACATTTTGAGTTATAGGTGTACTGCTATTCAGTGAGTGTGCCGAATCTTTGGCGCCTTACACTTCGGGCGAGGAAGACGAAGCTAAAAAGCCTTGGCCTTAGTGAAAAAGCTGTATAATTTCAGGCTTACTCATGCTGTTTTATCAGGGTTTCAATTTATGCAAGATACGTAGAGTGGATTGCTTAGATAAAATGAAATGTTTAGTTATTATGAAATTAGATTGGGTATTCGTTTTGAGGGTCTGCGGTTTCAGGATACCAGATATATGAGTTTATTCTCGATTATGTTGGAGAACCGCAAAGATCTGTTACGAACCCTGTGATTCTTTCTATTTATGAATGATTTGTAAATATCTATCAGATCAACGCTATATGGTGGAACAGTCAAGGACCAGTACATAATCAATTGTTGAAAAGTTTAATTCTGAGAGGAATTGCAAGCAATCAGAGAAATTCATGTCAGCACTCAACAAAAAATGGGAGTGATTTTTTCACTAGAAATAGCAATATACAAACTGCATGCTAATGCCAGGCCACATGTTGCTTTCGATACATTCTATCACATCCCCCATACTTTTCGGACTTAGCACCCTTCGACTATGTCACCTATTTGCTGAAGCTGTTGGGTAGCAAATCCAAAAACAAGGACGATATCCAGCAAGCAAGCGCCGCACAGTGATTCGCCTTCCATACTAGTGCGGCCATAAATACACGACTGAGATTTAACCTTTTTCATTGTATTTTAAACCTTAAATACAGATGTACAAACATGAAGATGCAACTTATAGAATTCTTTTTTAGACAAAAAAAAACATACTAAGCATGTATTAAAGATGTTTCTCATTATTTTTGTTTTAGATCAACCTTATATTAAAGAAATAAAATAAAAGTTCATAATAAGGGCAAACAAGATGTTGCAAAAAAAATTATAAACTCTAACACTTATAATACATTATAATGGAAACAATTAACAAATTCAACACAGATTTTGACAATATGTCGTTTTTTTAACATGTAACTTTCGTAAACCCGAAATCAAGGGATCCGGATGAAGAAGAAACCTATTAATTAAATCGGTATTGGTCAAACCGCGGCTCATTTTCGCATGATCTCCTCAAAATAATTTAATATTTGTTAATCGGTTCAGCCGCTTCTTCAGATAGCTCCTCAATTGACAACAAAGCATGAGTTAGTATTTTGTGGACCCAAGCAGGCGTATAATACCATGGATACTCGGCAATTAATTGTCGAGCAGTATAAAACAACGATACAATTGGATTTGGAAAACACCTCTTTTTTCTGTACTATGAACGGCACCTCACAAACCTAAAAAGGGGCAGCAGGAAGCAGATGAAACCTATATGCCCCTAATCTAGACATCCTCCACTTTGAGATAATATTTATCTCAGCTGCAGCAACGCGCAGCCAAAAGTTTATAACTCGAAATGAATTAATTTTGTAGGAAAAAATCTAGCAAAAACAGCTTACAATAAAAAATTTATATAAAACTCCATAACGCAGGTTTTTACATAAACCAGGTAAATAATCAGAGTATATACCACATTCTTGCGCCTCCATATTATCACTACTTGAAAACAGTAGGCTTAAAATTATAATCCATAAAAAAAGTAAGTTGCAATGACTTACACGTCCCGGTAATTAGACTCGAGAAGCTGTCACTTGCGATGGACCAAAGTAAATGACAGTTTGAACTAATTGCATTGTTATTCATATTTTTTAAAAGTCTCGCGCCTACTCGATAACTTAGCGACTGATTTAGATCGTTATAAAGTCATCAGTTTTTGGGATTTTTGGCCTATGGAGGAATCACTGTGCGCCGGTTCAATTTTGCCATCACTTTGGCAAGAGGTCATAAATAATGATGAACATTATATTATGTGTATAAAAAAAATACATTTTATTATTACCTAGAAACGGACAGATTCGACTAGTCTGACAGATTTTGACATTGGACATTGATAAACGGAATTTCTCTTGTTTTATTACAGATCCGGACAGATCTCCCAAAAAAAAAGATTGGAATAATGTACTAGGTATAGGGTTTTGATGATTAATTGTCGAGTTACATGTAATTCAACTTTGGCAGCCCGCCAGTCTGCCATTTTAAAAAACAGTAAATTCATACTCCCGGATTATAAAGTACATAAGGAGCTTCAAATGAGGTGTCACGTATAAAAATTGTCCAAGATGGTGCTCAGTTGCATCTTGAAATTTTGCACTATCAATTTTACGCTAAGATATACGGTGGGTGAGGTTTAAATCTAGCTGACGTCGTAATGTGTACGAGAAAGAGTGCGCCGATGGCATTCGTGACCTCGTAGGGTGAATGTGCCAGCAAGCAGCAAGGGTATTACGTAACTTGAAAACTGACATTGCGTCGTTTTTTTGGACATTTCGTAGTTTTTTCTACAAGATATTAACTTAGCCCAAGCTGTTGTACACTTGTTGTGAACTCGTGTTGTAGCTGTACGTGTTGCTTAAACGTCAGCGAACAGCGATCATAGGAAGCAAACGTGAAATGAACTAATTGCACAGTAAAAACTACCTAGTCTGCAAGATGATATTTCGTCGATTTTTTTTGAGGTTTTCTTACATAATAGCCGGGTATTTTACGTATCTTGAAAAATGACAATTTGTCGTTTTTTTTTGATAGTTCATAGGTTCTTTGTGGCATAGCGTAGGTTTTTCTACAAGATGTTAGCTTAGCCAAGCACTTGTTGTAAACTCGTTTTGTAGCTGTACGTGTTGCTTAGACATGGAATGAACTATTGGCACACTAAAGACTACGTAGTCTTCAATATAATGTTTTGTCGGTTTTTTGACGTTTTTTAGGTTTTTTTTTACATAATACCCCTGCCGGACACTACCAGTAGTCGGACAAATGTTATATTATTGGTATACAACCTTGAATATTTGAAATCCCATACCTGCTGGTAATTGGTACCAGATTTATCAACTAATTTGTGACAGTTTAAAAAAAATTCACATCCACAGTTGTCACATTGACAACAGTATTAGTGCGTCAAAAACAACATGCATTCGATTCCTCAATTTTTGTCATTTGTCGGCAGCTGACAATATACTTATAAATACTGTTCTTGTTACATATGCAGAAGACATTCAAAATTTACGAAATAAATTAATCTTAATATGTTATTTTAACATTTTGAGGTCAAATTGGAGTGGCCGCTGACCGGATCATCATTCTAGTAGGAATCCAATAGTCGGACACGCATCCGACAACTGGAATGGCGTGGTCGTTATCAATCTATCTCTTTCTCTTTAAACATAGAGACTATCAAACTTCCCTCTTGGAATTGAACAAACCAAAATACGACTAATGCCTCAGCAAGTGGATGGTCAGCGAAAGATAATAAATAATGTGGATTATGGCCAGTGATATTGAGTCCGTCTACTGGATTGAACGAATTTTCATAGCATCCCAATAGCCGGCCACTTCATTTTCTCGCCATTTTTTCACGAGACTGTGAAATACAATTTACATTTTCACTTCATTCGGGAATGGATACCAAGAAAAAATAAATGTGTATATATAGTGAAGGCAGGTTAAAGGAAGCTGTGAGAAATGTTGGGGAATTGCTTGGAATATATGAACAATATGGCAGTTCATAATCGACAGTGCAGGACCAAATTGAAGGAAAAAATTAGTTTCTTGTTCATTTTTATGTAGTTTGTATGTACTGTACTGGCTAAATAACACCTTTTTGGTTAACATTTTTCTTATAAAATCACAGGCATATCTACGAGTATAAGCAATGTACTTGTTGTCGGCGAAAATTTAATGACATACATCATCTCCAAAAGCATTAGTTGTGTTATCTTGAACACATAATTCGTAATCACTCTTTCTTTTCCACTTTTGTTTAAACTGTCCGACCACTGGCATATTCACTCTAGTCGGGTTGCTAGGCAACGAGGTGCTTATATCTCTTTCTAACACACGTATTGCACGCTTCTCGCGCTTCTCACTCGTTCACATTACGACGTCAGCGGAATTTGGTTTTCAGTGTAGTATTCATGCAATTGCATCAAAAAGAATCTTAGCCCATTAGTTTTACCTGTTAAAAAATAAAGTGTGGAGGGCACTGTATATGATTGTGTGATTATGTGCCCCAAACATTTTTATGTTATATACTATTCTCACTTATAATTGCTATGTATATCAAATGACTAACAATCAGTCATTTTATATGCATATTCTGAAATATCTGTTTCCTTTGCTATATCAGTGCGATTGATTATGTGTAAACAAGATTACAACTGAATTGCAACTGTGGTTAGGATATTCAAGGAACCATCTGGTTTCAGCGCATTTTTGCGATTTCACTTGAGTTAAGAAAGATGTAGATCTATCGCACGTTTATCCTGAATATACTAATGACATGTACGCCTATTTCATTAGATAGGGAAAAACTTGTATGGTCATTCTGGTGCAGAAAAGCTCAACAGCGTTTTCTGCCAAAAACGGCATACTCGCCAAAGATCTTCAACCATCCGCGATGTATCCCACCGCAGCATCTTTTGCACGTATATAATAATGAAATGTACGCTTATTTTTTTCGACAGGAGTGGTTAATCCCTGAGCTTTGTTCCTAAATCGCTTGCTATAAAGCTATATTTAAGTTGTATTCTTTGTTTTTTACGTATGCCTTGCTAACAATGTAACTTCAGGGCAGATATTACCTGTTGATCACTTCATTTTCTTGCTGGTAAATTTTCTTTCAGTTTTGGAAATACTTCAAAACACTAGGGATTAAATCTGGTGAATGTGATGTCATATCAATACAGAAGGGTGCAGGGAGCATTATCCTTATAGCCGATTTTCACAATCAAATAAATTCACGATTAAATTGTCTGAAAAATTGTTGAATTTCTTAATTTCTTCAGGGTAACAAATAGTGATTTCAATTTCAAGCGAAAATATACTAAAACATAACCTATGTATAACGAACCTAGCCAATAAAAAGATGAAAGTATACTGTATGAGTTATAATTTTAATCTGAAATCACAGAACGTGAACGCGACAAATAACGGAGGTTGGTATCTAGAAAAAAGAACCGAATGTAACTAGGATTCCCCAAAAAATTGGCGAAAAATTAGAACACTCTTTAATCTGTCAATTTATTCATGAATTTATTGTCTTGAAGAAATTTGCGGCGATTTTTATGTCTACACGGTCCATCTTCTTCAAGGTTGAAAATTTGTTGAATAATTTATTGGATCGTGTAAAGCGACTATTATGAAACAGTACGTCACTTTTTAACTTTTTCTGACGTTTCTCTTTAAGAGTAAACTCCGTCTTATTAATGTTTCATTAACTGATTCCTTACAATCAGATAAAGGTGTATTCATTCTGTTCAAACAATACTCATGGGATCTGTGAATATAATTATGTGAAAATATAGAAAATAAGTAGAGTACGAGGAAAATATCACGCAAGCATGGAAGAAATGATTAATTTCACATTATTCTTTTGTTATCTTGCGCGACCTGTTTTACTCAATCTTTATCGCGGCTATATGGATTTTTAAGTGTAAACGAGTAGGTAACCTTTAAATTTGTAGGTGCTTATAATACATCTATGATCATTGTTACTGGATAAGTACCAATAATATTGCTGCTAATTAGCTGGGAATAATTGTTGTTTGTAACTTATGTGCAGGGCCGTGTTAGACGTTTTGATTTTGGGGGTCCCCATTAACCCGGGAACCTGTTTACGGGCTCCGTGTGCCAAAAACCTAAGCGCAATATTTGTATGTTGTTTGTCTGTTTTCTAGTTTCTGATATTTTTAGAGAGCTAAACATTTTGAAATTCAGCAGGTATTCATTTTTTTGAATTTAATATATCAAAAACAATATCAACGAATAGTTATATTTGTTGAATCCTTAGAAACTAATTCTTTTTTGTGAAGAAGGTTGAGAAAACGTCATTTATTTTTTTTGTGCCGGAGACAAAATAAAGCTATAAAAAAAATTATTTTTTTATGATCGTTGATGAATGCAGTTAATTAAGTGATTCAATAATTTCACAACTTGGTAAAACAAATGCTTTCGTTTGCTCGTTATACATAAATATCTCTAATTACATGATGTAATAAATAAGTTGTGGGCTAATCATCATGCTGGTTAGTTAATTCTGGGATATTGCGCAGTGAACTACTTCCTTTTATACACAACTAATAGTAATACGGAGTAGAATAGCGATGGGCAAAACCAAATAATGAATATTGAATCACAACTCAATTAAATCATAATACAACTTAGAACCACAAAATACAAATAAGACTTTGCAACACTGTCCTTTACACTGTCACTGCTAATTCAGCGTCTCAAATTACCTTTATAAGTGTGCCAATTTAGGCAGTAGCGGTGGCGTAGTGGTGGACGCTACGTGTGTATTAATCAGTCCCCGTGAGCGGCATAGGTTCGAATCCCGTCCTAAGAGATTTTTTCTTTTGGCAGTGGATGTTGTGATTGTCCAAATGTGTGATTTCTAGATCATTTCGGTGAACTAGTGCAATAAGTAATGTTCATTGAAATGTACTTGTTCTATAAACTATTTCGGGAATAGTTTTTTAAGTATAACACAGAAAACGTTCTCATACCATTAAAAACAACAATCGCCGGAGCTGAATAGCGTCGGATACGGTTGGTATTTGGATGGATAACCGCTTCGATATTGTTGGTTTTTTGATTTGTCATTTTTTTTTGTTAAGATGGATGTTCCAAACTTAAATACGTAAACGATTGCTCACATTTTAGATATACCTATGGGATATACACGTTTTCTAACAATCTCAAATAATGTGATACACTTTTGTTTTATTTTTACCTGTTAAAAAGTTTTCAATAAATAAAACATACTTGATGTGTACTACTCGGATTTACCCAATGTTACTATTACGCTAAGGACTGCACATCACTAGGTGGTAGACTGTACTAGACTGTCATATGTGGAAGTACCACCCGGCGGATCTCTAGGGTCAGAATGTGTGCATGCCACATGCACAAGTGTTCTCTCGCTAGAGTCAGTGCGACGTCCCCCCTTCCTTCCTCCCATATCCCCTTATAGTTCCTCGGTACCTACAGGCACTTAGGCCGTAAGCATTCGTGGTGGTTCAAGAAAAAGTTTCGTGCGCTTTCGTAGCCAGGATCAAAAATAGGAATTTTGCATTGAGAAACCAAAAAGTTACATTTTTACAAGGTTTCCTTCAATTTGTCCGGTTTGCTTGTTAGTATGTGTGGGGAAAATCTTTAAATTTTGTGCACACGGTTGGTTTACGTGACAATACTAAATTAATTAAGTGACGCCATTTTGAAACCAATATGGCGGATGCTGCAAAATGGGGATTTATCATTTCTATAGTAACTATGAATGGATATCGAATGAAAGGGCTTGATGAGAAAAACGGCGTCATTTTATATCCAACATGGCGGCCGCATTGAAATGGCGATTTACATTTTTCATAGTCACCCCTACGAAATGGGTATCAAATGGAAGGGCATGATAAGAGAAATGCAATAAGCAAAGTGACGTCATTCTAAATCCATTATGGCGACCACTAACGCCCCAAAATGGCGATTCACATTTTTCATACTCACCTCCATGATATGGATATCAAATGCAAAGACTTGCTGAGAGAAATATACCAAGCAATGTAACGTCATTTTGAATCTAATATAATTTCCATTGACGCCCCTATACTATGGAAATCAAATGAAAAGTCTTGATGAGGGAAACATAATTAGCATAATTTCCATGGTCACTGCTATAATATGGGTATCAAATGAAAGAGCATCGCCGCAAAATATCGATTTGTCATTGTATGATTTGTATCTCTCGAAATTTTGTGATACAAATTTTTGGAATCCTATGATTAAAATCTATGAAACTGGTCATTTGACACCATAAATACTAAAAATGAAAAAATAAAATGAAAAAACACATTTTTAAGACAAGCTTCTGATTAGTCGAGAAACGTCCTAAGAATTTAACAATAACTTGTTCCGATTGAAAATATCTAAACTATAATCAGGCTCCTTCATCGCAACTTTTTAAACAGCAGCGTGCTACGTTTTAACAGCAGGATGGAACAAGTGTCTAAACGCTTACATATTTCTAATCGGAAAAAATAGTTTTCAATATGTTATACACATGTTTGAAAATTAATTTTTGTATTTTAGTTTTTACACTCAAAATGGGGTTACGCTACACTTGAGCGATTATGACCAGAGTTCTAAATTCAGATTGTAAGTTGGAAGCTCCCCATCACTACATTATAAAATGATACATAATATCACTGAATGTATTTTCAGCAGTACGATCATCAACATGAAACGAAACATAAAGACTTTGTAGCATCGTTATATTAACAATGCGAATGCGAACAGGGATATAACTATATGTTATAAACGAGGGGTCTGCTCTGCACTGACAGACACTACCAATTAGTTTCACTTCAATCGTTTATGCTTAATTGTCCATCATTAGTTGTTTTGTGTACAGGAAGAATTTGTTTGAATTTTATTCCACCAGAAACACTTTCTGCTTTAATAATCATGCGTGTCATCAATCAACATAATATCCCTGTAGTGTTAATATTGATATGGATATTCTTACTTTCTTTTGTAGCCATTTAATCATGCGATTGTTACACAAACTGCAAATTTCTTTCTCGTGCTGAGTGACGAGTCAAAATTGGGGGAAGATGGGCAAATACGAAAGTAATTTACTTATCAGAATTAAACTTATTATAGTATCCAGCTTAGCCCTTCTCATTATCTTCATCCAGCATTACTTATCATTTTAGGAACTCACTCATACAACATCCATCCAATCCAATCAAGTTGGATCTCTTACAGTTTATTTCGCTTTAACGCCAAAGACATCTCACTGTTCATTTCTCTTTTACGCCAGACATGATTTGCCACGTATCTATCCGGACATGGCTAACCGCACGTCTGAAAAAACATTTCTACGTATAACCAGCTACATGTTCCGTTGGACATTGCTTCGACCAATAGTTTCACTACGCGTCTTACACGCCGCGTCGGTTCACGTTCACGAAAGGGCGCACGTAATTCTTACTTTTCAAACAACTGAAACCACAAGGGCATTCCTTGTTTTTTTTTAGTACATACACAATAAACACGATTTCGGAATTGCACGAAATTAAAAACCACTTAAGCTGACAAGACGAGCACGTTCTATCCCATTTTCGAATGTTCTAAACGAAAATATACTAATAATAATAATAATTTATTGGAAATACCAATAATAATTCGGCGTGGACTTGAAGTACATACCATCTATTCAGCATCCCGGGCGCGGCACCCAATATTCGTTGATATTTATTATCTCATCATAGACGGAGGTATCGGTAACATTTTGTTATGGATGTGCAGAGACCCCCTGAAGTTAAACACATCCACCATAAATGTCAAAATGTGTGATTTTAATGCCTGAATCACTTTCTTTTTTGTCCTACGATCCACAATTTTTACTTCAGATTCATGGTCAGCGTGAAACAGTACATGGGGAAAACATAGTGGGACCCAAAGCGCACACTTTTTTATTTTGTGGATCTGTGTAATCAATGGATTAATGTTGTATGTTGTATTTGAGAGTTCAGTCCTAATTTCCATCTTTACTACTATGTTGTCAACTAGGGTGACATAACTCGCTAAAAATGGCGTCCTGAATTTCCCAGGCAATTCTGGACATATGGACTTTGTACGAGGATATGCATCATGCATCTGAAATTTCTTACTTCCTGGTAGGCTTACTATTCGTCGGTTATGGAAAACCTTATAGCTGGTCCCGTACTAGAATGAATATCATTGGAGAAAAGTATTCTGAATTTTTTTTTTAATAATCAAGGACAACATTAGTACACCCTGGTATTATTTGCTTGAGAGGCAACTACATTCTTCATTCCACAAAATATCTTTATATTCACAGAAGACTTGTGAACGTCTTTTCGTTATTTCACACCTGAATAACTGCAGCCTTAATGTTAATGATGATTTATATTCAGTAAATTATATTGCCCTGATAATCGCAATTGCTACATCGTCGGGGCATCCCTGACCTCTTTTGAGCTGTTCAGGTAGAAATTCGTCGTGTCGACATTCGCCCGAGAGCGGCTATTACAAAATATTTCTATATAGGTCTTAAGAGCAAAGATCCGGGGTATTATATGTATGTGTGAAATATACCTAATAGGTTTGTAGAATCATTGGAATTAGAAGTTTATAAATATACCTACTACCGAAAAAAATTACGATGCGACAACAGATAGTAAACGTTCAAAAAATAAGCGGGTAGAGTAGGAGCTTTTTGATAGTCTCTGTATAAATAACTATGTTTTTTTTATTGTTTCAGGAGGTACTAAAAACCTTAGAGCTAAGCAAGAATGAAGAAGTGTATACATCCTATCTCACCCCGTTCCCGGTTCCTGAAAACACAGAGCCTGACTCGGACATTGAGGTCAGGCAACAGAGCAGTATCAGGAAGTACCGTGTCTCCAAAACCACCGATTTCGATCTCAGAGGGAAAGTTACAACGTAAGTCTAAACGTTAAATCCACAGTCATTTTTTTTCTTACTAAAATATCTTCATTTCCATAGACATTTAATATTCCTAATTGTATTGGAATAGTCAGCATACCTATAGCAAGGAATAGTTATACCACAGAAGACAGACAAGGCGAATCAATTTGAAAGAGATAAGAGATGTAACCGAGAACGTGGCGTCGACAAAACAGCTGTGGCTTCTAAACATGAGCAGTTCTTATTTGATCAGAGATAAATGCGGTATTTCCAGATAGATAATCCTTTTTGGATGAATTCATCGCCCACCACTCGTAGTTTTTTTATCATAATTACTTTTGTTTGGACATTTATGTATGGTGAGAATATTTATCCTCCCTTTTGCAGCCTACGGAACAGGCTTGGGTCGAATATTCAAATCCGGCATTGGAATACAAATCCTGAATACTATATTTTAAGTGGTATTCGAATACTGCTGTTTTGAATACCTGAATTTATTTATATATTAATACTTTTTAAATATCAAAACTAAAAAACACATGCGCAGTTTAAACTTGATTTTTATTTATATATTTAAGTTAACTTAAAATTTAAGAAAATTAAAAATAAATGAATAAACCTTAAAATAACATTTCTATACACAGTGTCACAGTGAGGTTAGACAAATTAATTGTATAATAAAAAACATTGATTTTTATTAGATTTTTATAAAAAATTAGTAGAATACATTTAATAAGAAAACATATAAATCTTATACAATCTACCTACATAATTAAAAAAATAAACTTACCTTCCTATATATCTACCTTATCTGGTATCACACACAAATTATAACAGGTATTTAAATCTATTATAAAATAGAATGGCAATACTGCACAAGTAGTCATTTCCGTCGGAATCTCTGCGGGACTGTCTGTCTGTAGGCCTGTTCGCTTATTTTATAACTGCCTATAACTTGAGAAGTGCCGTTCAGATTTTGATGAAATTTTCATAAGGTTACTGCTATGCCAAGGATTAAAAAGCTTTGTAGTTTTTGAAAATGATCTAGTAGTGGCGGAGCTAGGGCAAAAACACGAAAAAAAATGGCAATCGCTTAAACTTCGTTTTTTGGCGTTTCAGAGGCTCCTGATCATTTTCGGAAGATTTTTGTAGGGGTTGAAACTTGAGGGTTGGGGGATCTAGGGCATTTTAAATGTCTTTAGTATCAGTCAAAGTCGTTCTATCATTGAGAAGCAGCTAATACCGGTTACAACAGGAAAGTTAAATGATAAAAGTCCGATATATAATGTGCTCACGATTCTAAATAACTTTGCAATCATTGGCGATGCACGCACTATGCGATGGTGCATCGTCGTGAAGACCACTGCCGACTGTGCGATGGATAACAAACTCCAACTAGTCTTTGGTAGTGTCGCCACTGACACACACCTACAGGAGAAATATCAATATATTTAATCAATATTTGGATATCAGGACTACGTGCCACTTTAGCGTTCTCCGATGCTTTTGTAAATGATAACTATATATCTACACATATATTTTTCTGAATTTTATCATCTTTAAATGTACCACCAATTTATTCATTTAATTTGTGTTACTCCTTCTATGATGTTTTTTTTTGGTATTTCGTCAACTAGATTGATTTAGAACTTATGACCCATTGATATACAACAGATACGGACTGACAACACGACATAAATGAGAAACACGGACTTGTGAGATGCAGATATCTTTGAGCAATAGAAAACTTGTGAACTAGAGTGCGAATATTATCGCCAGGTTAATACTTGGTGGTCGTAGATTTTGATAATTTAGGGGCGGCGAAAATAAAATCGCTGGAACATTTGCTACACCGTTTCAGAAATTCCTGCTCATTTTCAGACATTGTTTTGAGGGGATGAAAATGGTAGGTTGGAAGCTGTATGCGGTAGAGGTTGTAAATTGTTGCATATTTGGTGTCAGTGAAATACCTTCGTTTAAGACTCTGCTGATCTCAATGATACTATGCACCTGTTAGACATAACAAGTCAAGATATTTTCCTTACATCTGCCATTGAAACAAAATGATAGATTTGTTTTATATAATTTGATATGAAAAGGTCGAAGATTCATTGTACCTAAGTGAATCTCCCTAGTCATGATTCGATTTCGCCTTTTGAAACGACTTCACACATTCCTTCTCTTTGGAACGTCCAACGAAGGCAGCGAAGTATAGAGTCATTCTACTTGATTTCATTTTTTTGTAAATAATGTGTATTATTGTTTGGAGTAGCTTAAAGCTAGCAAGAAGCAACATGTGTTCAGAATACAAGTAATCGAATATTCATTATACACACCTGGGTATTCCGTGTATCATTCTTCTTGGAATAGATTTTAATTTTTTTAGGTGCGGGAAGGTGTGGTGGTTTGGGATTTGGCAATTTGGCCCTTCAGAATATGATATACAGGGTGTTCAAAAATGATCCTTGCTTGAGTGTGGTGAATAAAAATTCTTGATGCAATACTTTTTTTAGGGTAGAAAATATGCCCAAAATTAACACAAAAGGATGTTAGGCAAACGTCACACGATAAGTATTTACACATCATTCTGTCAGTATCAATGGACATACTGAGACGGAGTAAATATTGGTCGTGTTCCATTCGCCTTAATATTTACAAAATCGAGGAATACATGGAATTAAAGCATGGAAAGCAAACACACGAATACTGGAAAACTTGATATTGAACAGATGTGCAGCGGAACCCGCTCCAGCTCTTCCGAGTCTCTTCCAGATATCTTACGACTTCGGTACTTTCCCAGAAAACTGAAAATTTGCTCATATGCGACCCATCCAAAAAAGGATCTAAAATCAGCTCTCCCAACCACAGGCCTATAGCTCTGGTGTCTGTTAAAAGTGAGGTAATGTAGAGGTGCATAAATCGGGAGCTTCTGGAATACCTGGAACGTCACGGCTTGATTAGCGACCAGTCAGTATGGTTTCCGGCACCAGCAATTAACAGGATGAGGATGAGTTTACTCTACGCAACTGTGGAGCAAACTCATCCAATCTTAGGGTGAGGCTCATGCCGTTGCTCTTGATATAACGAAAGCGTTCGATCAGCTGTAGCATGCTGCCTCTTTTGAAAACTTGCTTCCTATCGCCTCCCCGGGAAGCTTTGCAGATGGGTGGCTGACTTCCTGTCTCGCCGCTAGATATCCATCGTTATTGACGGGTTCTCCTCGTCATCCCACAACGTCAACACGGGTGCTCCCGAGGGTACCATCTGGGCTCCGACATTGTTCGTTTTACATATCAACATCCTTTTGAAGTACGGCCAGTTCAATCCACAGCTTTGCTTATGACAGCACTCTACATGTAATTCAGAGTGACGAGAGACCTGGATGTTATCACTGCTTGGGGACGCAACAATCTGTTACAATTGAATACATCCAAAACGCAGAACTCTACCTTGACGAACAAGGAGCGTAGGTACTAGTTTTCATCCGTTTCCGATGGTTGGCCGAGCACTACCAAAGAGCCGTTCATTTCGACTGGTCGGTGTCCAGATTACTGACGACCTGATCTGGCACGAACACATCTCAACAATAGCGGCAGCTGCTGAGAAAAAGCTAGGCTATTTGTTTAGGGCTTAGCAATTATTTTCTCCTTATGACCTCATTCTGTACAAGGCCCAGATAAGGCCTAGCCTCAAGTACTTCTCATATGTTTAGGGTGCTGCCGACTGATCGATGACTCTTCTCTAACCGAAAATCTCGGAACGGTTTCGCACCGATGGGTCGTCGGCGATTTAGCTCTCTTCTACTGCTACGCCAACGGGCTTTTCTTCTCCGAGCGTGCCTCTATGATGCCGCCACTCGATGTGCCTGCCAGACAGACCCGCCTCGCATCCCAATCGTGCCGAGCTCCGTACATCCAGATCTGGCCGATATGACCGCTCCTTTGTCCCTAGGGTATCAAGATTGTGAAACAATCTACAAGAGCAGGCGTTTCCCAGTTCACCTAACCTTAGGCAGTTCAAAAATCGGACTAACAAAGTTTCTTTAGGCAACCGCGATGCCCTAGCACTCAGGCTTCTGCCTGTGCGGCTTCTTCGGTATAAGAATAGGATTAACAAAGTGTCTTTAATAGCCTTATAATAGCAGTTGAGGCGCCCCGGTATTTAAGCTTCTGGCTACGCGGCTACTTCGGTATAAAAAACAGTTTGTCCACTTGCCCTGCATTTGGATATTCACGTGAAAACTGAGGAAAGAAAATAAGAGCCTCGAATACGAAAGTTAACAGTTACTTAAAAACGGTACCCGGACTGAAATATTTTTATAAATTCGTTCTTTCCGTCAATAAATCTCCGAACATTATCTTTCAGCTTCCAGATACTAAATTTAGATTTTCTAATTCTTCGATCAAATAGATAGGTACTATTCTAGATATGTGATTTCATTCTCGTGATGTAAATATGTACACAAATGTGTAAATGAAATTAGTAAGTCCAGACATGGTGTCATCGCATCTGAGATTACGCAGAACCAGCAGCCAGTGTGTCCTTTTCCAGTTGAAACATTAAAACGAGAAAACGCTTAAGCGGTCTTTATAGCTTGATTATACTCGTACGGCCATGGACTAACCGTTAGGTGGATATCATTTTCATTAGCAAATAATGGCTTATGTGGAAACCAAAATAATTAATATTGTATTTTGCAAGAATTTATGTATACCGGGTGAGTTCAGATTGAACTCAAGAGTGTTAAGGATTTATTCCCATTTCGATAGCGAAAACTTGGAATTTTTGTTACGAACTCTTTCTAAGAAACACAGAAGGCAAGGACCTTTTGGGTACTGAGAAGTTACTTGAAGAATTTTCGTATTCTACAGAATGGTCCGTAACGATTGCGCCAAAAAAGTAATTCTAGCTTAAGCTACGCTGAGAAAAAAATTTAAGCAAATCTATAAAATGTCGCTTGAATATGTTTGGTATATGGGTAGCAAGACCTGGCAGACTAATATACCGACGAGACTTTTAACTAAGAGCAAAGGTCCATCGGACGACTCTGACGTACAATGACGAATAGTATATCAATAAAATATTTAATTAGGCGAATTGAAAAATTCATTCAACTATGTGACAGCTAACAACTTCAATCAGTTTAATTAGAGTTTACTTGAATCTATGAAACTAGTTCAAATATACCAAAACACAATCATTTTATTAAATGTATTAAGCCGTTTACTTGACTGAGTACACAGATTTATTCAAAAAGAATGAACTATTAAAAAGAGTTCATCTGCTCCAAGTGAAACAATTTAATTATATTTATTAAATTTGTTTATATATTTTAGGTAGGAGTATTTGCCTAGTTTTAATGAATTATTTTATTTAAGAGGATATTTGGATAATATTTGGTATTTAAAAGATACATTGCATTTTGTAGAATGACGTATATTATAACTAGGTTCTGAAAAATATTAGATACAAAAATATCCGAAAATTTGATATTGATAGCTCCATGAATCAAAATAAAAACTTCGGAATTTGTCAAGAAACAGGTTATATCAGCTTTCACTAGAAACAATTCTTTGTTTTAAATTCAGGAAGTAGGGAACGCGATACCTGAAACTGAATAAGGCCACTTAATCTTGTGTAGAAAAATACTTGATCATGTGTACAAAAATCGTCCTCCTATTATTTCTAATAATAAGATATATCAAATAAATAAATTCGAAATCACTTTAGACAAACTAAGATATTTTCAAATGCTACAAAGTCTGCACCAACAGGCGGCGCCACTGCCTATATATGCATTATACAATATAAAAGAAAAGTACAACAAGCCTATGTTAAGCACATGTTTGGTTAAAGGCCCTTCATTGACCTAAATATGGATGCATAAATAAAATTCTCTCTCTCTCTCTTCCCATCCCGTCACGTCAGGATTGACTTCCCTATACAGAGTGTTTCATCGAGAGCAAAAGATACTCTAACCATGGTTATGGTCAATAATGGCCTTATGCTTGAGTATTTCACTTGATCACCATAATTGATCCACTTCACAGCTATACTACACCAACAACGGCAACATTCGAAAATGAAGCTCCTCACGAAAATCACAAATGAAACTGAGTAGCTCGAAGCGCGATACAAGCACTATGTCTGTCGCATTCACCCGATCATCGCGGAATGAAGGGTCGAGTCGTGTCGAGTAGACGATACAGTTCAACTGCTTTTATTAAAATTGTTTTAAATGTACCTTTTTCACTTGAATTAATCTACCTCAACTAATTAAAGTTTTATAAAACAGGTAACATGGTTTGCTATTTTCAAGCATTTTAGTTTAATAGTATATTAGTTTCAATTAAGCAGGTTCCAGAAAATTCAGTTTACTAAAACAAAATAATTTAGTTACTTAGGATAATTAAAAAAATTATCACGGGTAATCAAATTTTTTCAGAACAACTGGTTGATTGACCGCGTTTTCTCAGTGTAGAAAAACTAATCATATCTAAGCATTTATCAACGTATTCTACTTGAAGGTATATTTTCGTGCATAAAACCCGTATCGTAGTTCAAACGTGACGCTGACAGATGGGACAGATATTCACATTCATAGATTTCGAAGTTAAATGTAAGAAATATCGATTATATCTTAAGTTCTAAGAAAAACAAAAGCTACTACTTCCTTTTTGCAGTCGTATAACGTTTATTACTTTAGTTATACATAACACAAAGAAATCACATCGACCATTTGAACATGATGTCGTATGTATTTTTATGGTTCTCAGATTGCGTAACTACGTATTTTTAATGTTCCAGATGTGAAGATTTCGATATCAGAGGCTGTTCGAAGATGCAACTACCAAATAAGACTTTCGTTAAGTTAAAGAAGTACGAAATAATCAAATATCAACACGAGAACATTTACAAGTTTGATGAAAACAATCTAACAGGGGTAAGAATGTTGTAGATTTTTGAAATATCTATGGCGTGTTTTTCTTCAATTTTAATCATGATTTTTTGAACTAGTCATTGAAATTTCGTACGTTTACAAGTTTGGTAAAGTTTAAAAATATAGGTTTTAATCGAAAAAATGAGCTTTGTTTGTAATGGGTAATTAGTCTCAAAATTAATTTTTACTCCAGGAAGTATTTTGTATTCGCTCGGAAAAATACTCTGGTTCAGTTTTTTGCATAATCTTATACAAAAGGACCCTTTTTACGAATCTCCATGTTTCCAGGCCCAAAATTGCGCCAACGTTGTTCAATCAAGTTTCCTAATAAATTTCAAAAAAACAAAAAAAAATTGCTTCTGCAAACTCTTAATTGGGTTGTTTGGGGCATTCTTAACAATAAATTTTCTGATGGACCTTTATCTAATGGTGACAGTTGTCGAGATATACGCGATTTAATAATTGAAAAAGTGCAAAATGTTCCAGTTTCGATCGCGAAAAAACCTACGAAAATTTTAATGTTGCCAAAGTTCTTAAAACAACAAAGGTTTACAACAACCATAACAGTGGTTTTTTGGTTTGAGAGTGATACGCTCCCGAACTGCTCCAGAAACAAAGCATCAGAATACAACGTGCAGTGGAGTGGTATTGGTTACTCAGAGTAACGCAACAGGGTCACTGGAAAGCAGTTCTGATTAAAAAACAACAAAGGTGTACCAATAACATTATACCCCCTGAAATGCTTTGAGTTTTGTTAATAAATACTTGAAGAAGTTTTAGATACTTTGGCAACATTAAAATTTTTTCAATTTGTTTTTCGATTTGCTTGTTTGGTACATTTTGCACTTTTTTAAATATTAGATCGTTTATATCTCGGTGACTATCAACTCTTAACTCTAGAGACAGCCTTATAAGGATCTTTTTTATTATCAAAAAACCTAGAAAAACTTCGACCGAAGCGAAAAAAACCTCATGAATTTGTTTGAAAAACTCTAAAACAACTTTTGACGCAATTTTAGATCTTAAATGGGCACAAAGTACACCAATCTCAAAAGAAGGGTTTGTCCCAGTCTCGAGGCATGGCCCAAATCTGATACAATATCTAGATTAATATGTCAGGATTTACTGATTTATTGGAAATAACAATGTCACAACTTACCTGAGAGAGGTGATTTTGAAAAAAGGATATATTTTTAACAATTCAACATGTTCATTAAGTTGCCTTATATTGTAGTTTGTAGATATAAATCACTGTTTCCCGTTATGCCTTGCGCACTGATAAATATTCTCAATTATCCTATTTATAATAAAGTAGTAAAGTAACGTATGTTTCTTTGTCAATATACAGAGAAACGGAGAAAACCTTTCGTGCTTCGTTTGACGAGAAGCTTATTTATAAATTCAACCCTGATCGCGGTGTCTCCTGCGGTTCGATTTCGAATGACTTCGTAGTCGAGGCACCGGCGAGTAGATAATTTATTTTACCCATTCTTCTCATTAGAAAGAGAACATATTATCACAATAGAACCTAATTAACAACCAACATATCCTTTTTACAATTTCCTCAGGTATCTATGTTTGTTTTCATTTTGATTATATTATGTACAAGGCAGATATGGAACTTGTTTCCGATTGATAGAGTTTGTGCCACAGCCACAAATTTTGTGTGCGGACTCAAATGGAAAAATAGATTTTTGCAGTATTTCTTGATTTACTATGGGAATTAGGGGCCCATCTTTTAATAATCATATAATTTTTCTCTAGTTTGACAGATATTTTACATGAAATCGACCATACCCATTAAATCTATTACTTCAAAAACGGCTTGTGAATTGTCGAATTTGTACCATAGCAGCAAATTGTGTTTCCCGTAGGTCAATAGTAAAGGGACCTAAAATACACCTTTCATCTACTGAATCATAATTTTTAGGAAATCCTCTACGCCAATGTGATACTAAAATCGGCAAGACTGTTCAGCAAACGTGAAATCGAACTGAGGGATGTGAATAACAGGATATTCGTGCTATATTTCGACTCGTCCAAAGATGCCAGGGCATTCATAGAGAATGACAAAATGAGCCAGTATATAGGTAGGAATCTATAGTCTAATCTAAACTCACCAAATCCTTTAGGGGGTATGGAGGATGTAACTTCGATGCGAATAGTTTTTTCGTCCGATAGTTAATGGTCAAAATAAAAAAGGGTCCATAACTCCTCGTACCTCACATGTTAATGCGGCGGTCTTTGAGTACAGAGATATCCGCGCAATGTTAGCATGCGTTAGCTTATACTCGGCACATAATGTCGTACACGGTTACGTAAGGAGAACTAGAGTTCATAGAAGCCTATGGACCAAAGAGGGGGAATGGATGGCGTTGTCTGCTGTCACAGACACAGAATAAATTGGTAGTAAATGAAAAGTGAAGGTAGAAGGTGTAATAGACCAACAAATTTAGGGTGGTATGTCCGCCATAAATATTTTCTTGCAAAATAAAAATAAAGAAGTCATAAACATAACCTTAAATCTGTGGTAAATAGCTAAAAGGTCATAAGTAATTTTTTTCAATATGTGATATTTTTATGTATTCGTCCAGAAGGCGACTATCAGAACAATGCAGTAAAATTGTGCAAGAGGTTATGTGTATTAAAGGTCATTAAAATTACAATCAAAAACCTCAAGTTAATTTCCTATAAGTCTAAAAAAAAACGTATGCCCTTTTAACTATTTGCCACAGAAATAATAATGACCTAATTAAAGCATTTTCAGTTGGTATGGTTGGTCAGATGTTCGGTCAACTATGACCGTCAGGTTACGAAATGTCAACGCGCTGTCTGCTATTCTGTAGTATAATGAATTAGGAAGTATAAAATGGGAGTATTAACAGTTGATATGATTCACTCAGAGTAACATTTACTTAGATGATCGTGTATTTTTGAAGCTAGAACAAGGCAATAAACATATTCCGTCTTGATATCAACAAAATCAGTATGGCATTGTGTTGAGAATCCTTGACGTGGTTATTTTTGACAGACTAACCGGACCAACCGAAAAAGCTAATAGTAAGCATCGGTAGAGATGCAGACGATATATCTATGTATCTGAAACATCGACTTACATGCGATGGTTATGTTAGCATGCATTATTATTCCTTATTTACAAAGTCTTGACTGTGAGGTCATCATTTTAGAAATCGCGTACCAAAGTCCACGAGATTTGTATTAATCTCGAATCTTATACAGAAGCTTATAATCTCGTTCATGTACGAGATTTCTCGAACGTCTGACAATCCTGTCAGTCGAACGATGAGCACGAAAACTAGAGATAGGAGGTTAAACTGAGTAACACCCGTTTTACATTGACAGAAATCCACGGATTTCTCCACGAATTGAGTTCATCGCCAATTTCAAAAGTGTAAAACAGGAATTTGACGTCAAATAAATCCATTAAGAACTTGTTCTAATTTTTGACAAGTTGTACGTCAAATTAATGATTAAGTGTCAAGTTATATAGAACCCTCCAAGTTGGCTATTCTTAATTTTTCAAAAGTGATTACTTTACAAGGGCAATGTATTCTCTCTATAATGATATACTTCATTAAATTGTATTGGCAAAACATCAAAATATATATAAAACATATTCTATAATCTATTTGATACTAAAATTATCATGTAAAACTGGTGATACAAAAAATGTTAGGAAAAAAAGCGATCTGATACAAAGTATTTCATACGGAGCGGAACATTTGTTACCGAGTGACGCCATGCGCAAACGGGTACGAAATTCCATGGCACAGTGAGCATCTTCTCCAATAGTGTCATTGTAGTACGAGTACTTCTATGGAATTGCTGACCAAGACGTCTAAACTTTCTAAATAAGATACTGAAATACTCATACGTCTTAGACTGTTCACTCCAAATAACCTGTGTACGCTATTTTTGATATTTTTTTTTTCAGGTAGTGATAACAAATCAACGATTACCAAAGCATTATTGAGACTGTTAGGCAAACGTGCCAGTAGAGAGATGCTAGAGAAAAAAGGAATATACCAAAACGAACCAATATTTGGCAATACGCTTAGCAATCTTTTTGCTGTAGAATATTACGTACCTAGATTCATTTTGAAAACCATGGGTCTGATAGAGTTGCCAGAAAACATTTGCAGGTACATAAGTCTAAATTGAGAAATAGTATAACAGTCTCAGTTATCATTAAATATGATTCGGTTGTAAATTTCAAATTTTAACAATACTGAAAATTGGAATAAAGTCTTGAACTTATCTATTATTTATTCAAATCTCACTTACTGTACGTCAAAAGAAACACCGGCACGCAAATTTCAAATGCGCGGACTCATATTAGCCAGTGGGCCATTAATGCCTGGTATAGGCAGCGACTAACGATTAGAAGCGACTATCATAAGCTCATGTTTGTTTTGATGTGAGATAAATGAGGTTTAATGGTGTATAGATGTATAAATATCTTGGTCAGCTTTACGAAAAAGAAAAAATGTTTCAGCGTAGGAATATACAGAACATCAGGGAACTTGGCAACAATACAAAAAATAAGATTCGAAGTGGATAAAGGACGGTTAGATATTTTGGATAATTATGTCAGGGATCCAGATGTTTTGACTGGTTGTTTGAAGTTATTCTTCAGGGAATTGAGAGAACCTCTAATACCCTGTAGGACGTGCGAAAGCTTACTGAACATTATGGGTAAGTGACAAAGATTGGAAATAAGAAAGCACAAAGTTCTACCTATTACCAGAAACGACTAATGCGAGAGTAAAACAACAAGCTGTCTATTGGAACCAACTTGTAATTCGAAGAGATAAGGAGCCAAAGTCTATATGTTTACATTGCATTGTTTATCGCCAAATTTTCGTAGTTTTAGTGCATACCTTTGACCCATTTCTTTACCAGTGCCTGACAAAGTGACAGTTTTGAATCAACATAGAATATACTAATACAAATTATGTAAGAAGTACATTCTCTTGAAATCATCTAACACCGTGCAAGAAAGTGTTTTAGCATTTTTTATGAAGTCCTCAGGACGACCAGTACAGACCGTTTACTCTGCCGCTACTACCAAACAATGTTTTGCATTCTTTTGGTCATGATTATCTCGTTCGTGGGTTTTGTAATTAATAATTTAACGTATTGCGAGAGTAATCAAACAGATATTTTAGGCACGTATATCTGAACATTATTATATTACTTTCATTCAAACAAAACTTGTTACTTATTTCTTAGCGCGAGGCCTTCCTCAGCGCGAGGCCTGGAGCGGCCGCTCCACTTGCTCCACCCTAAGGACGGCCCTGGCCGGGTCAAAAAGCACAAAGCAGCTACCCACGGAGTTGGGCGTGTGTGGTCGAATCGACCAACGCTATGTTACTAGTTTGACAAAGCTTAGTTTGGAAATGAAAAAAATAGAGCCAAAAATAGTACTCTCAATCCAACTACTGATTTTAAAGATAGCAAGTCAATCTGAATGTTATGTGCTACTGAAAATTGTATAGATAATAGAAAATGCATTTTTTGAATGGGACATATCTTTTTACTTTTTCAGGTGGAGACAAACAGTATTCAAAAAAGGAAAAAGATGAGATTCGAACAATAATTAAATCCCAGTTACCAAAATGTAATTTAGAAACACTACAGTGTCTGGTAAGGCATCTTTTAGAGGTAGTGAAGTACAAAGATCAGAATAAAATGGATACTTACAACTTGGCGGTGTGCTGGGGTCCTACCATAATATTTGCAGGTAACAATAACTTCGCATAATTTTACATATTTTTCGATTATTTTATTCATTTTAATTCCTATATGGTACACGTCATCTCTCTATATTTTGTTATATTGATTTCTAAGTTGTGTCTCACAATATTGAAACATAAATTGGTATTTTTAGGAGAAGGAACGGATTTGAGTACAGTGAAGGATATAGTGACCCAATCCGCTGAAGCTACAAAACTATTTGAGGCTTTGTTGATATTTTACATGAACAATCCTGAGGAACTAGAATTTGTAAGTAGTGCGCGATTTTGTCTTACTTCTTCAATTTAATAAATTTTCTGACTGTACCAGATTTCGATAACTTGTAACAGCGGAAGACAAAGATGGAAATTTTGCCCAACGAAATTAGTTTTTTGCTTTCATTTATTTTTTATTGTTTTCAGAGTACGCTGAAAAACTCAATTCAGCGATACGACTCAAAAGACAGTATTCAAAGTACTGACAGCAACGACTCCAGAGGCCAAAGGAAAGTGCGCATTTTCCACATGCATAACTAATTTTATTATAAATTTCTCATCAATGTATATATTTTATGTACGCTTATATTATATATTATGTAATTATTACAATACTATGGGTGACTACTTTCATGAAACCCTTGTTATTAGTGTCCTTTGTAAATAAAGTTCATACATTAATTCTAAGGAAACGTTAGAACATCATTTATTATTGTGAAATCCAGAAAATGTAAATAAATGCATCACAAATAGCTCAGTTTTGTTTCATTGCAATTTTAGTAAATTCACTGTGACCAACTAACTACCAAATTGTTCGCGCTAACTGCACATTTTGAAAATAGTATAAAAGGCTTTTGCGACGACCCTCGTATATGAATCTTTCTCACCTATTCGACATTCACGGCCATGCCCATTACTATTCGAATCATAATTATTACGATACTATGCGTGACTACTTTCATGAAACCCTTATTAGTTACTTTGTAAATAAAGTTCATACATTAATTCTAATGACACGTTAGAAGATCATTTATTATTTTGAAATCCTAAAAATGTAAATAAATCCATCACAAATAGCTTAGTTTTGATTCATTGCAATTTTAGTAAATTCACTAACTACCAACTTGCACACGCCAACCACTTTAAAAATAGTGTAAACTCTACTCTTGCCACGACCCTCGTATATGAATCTTTCTCGTCTATTCGACCTCCAAGGTCATGCCCATCACTATTCGAATCATAATGAGACAAATGACACGTACCCTGTAACCTAACCTCAAAACTCAAAATTAATTGGTTTCACACTTTTGATTTCCAATTTTGTATATATTATTTTCTTACTGGAAGTTAAAATAAATTAGTCGTAATGAATACGACTATAAATAATTTGAGCAAACTGTTAAGCAACTTAGTCTTGTTAGAAAATACAGTAAATAGTCTAGGTCGCGTGAGATACAAAGCAAAACCCGTAGATAAACCAGTGATTGGACATGGGATTGCCTTTAGAAGAATTGTACATTATCCAGAGAACTATACAGTTAAGCCTTTGGATGTAACAAATTTAGCAGGAAGGGATCCGAAGACGGGAAGAATGGTTGTCAAAGGAATTGGTAAGTACAGTCTTATACATTACTCATGAACAAAACTACTAACAACATGACATAATGGACTATCTAAAATGTGTATCTTCAGTTGTGGATTGAAGGTCTAGAAGGACTAGAAGCAAAAACTTTGGAGAAGTGACCCTGAAGGATCACAATTACATCTGGATAAGTTCTTTCATCCTTGTTATGGTGTTGTGGAATTTGGAAGCATGGGGGTTGAACATGATTCTTCTCAAAATACAATTACAATACTCAGGGGCTCCTTGCCTCCCAAGATCTGTCACACTGTGCATCATATGTGTCATTGTTGAGCCACCTCTGTGTACCCTGCAGATGACTATGCAGTGTCAAACATTATTGTTCATCACAGCTTCTCGCAGGATGTGCCAAGATCTCAAGAGATATAGATATTTGCTCAAAAATTCAACAACTTGTGTGATATAATTAGTCTCTGATATCAATATTATTAGTAGAAATATTTTTCTTGTAAACTCTTTCATTGACAGGTGGTGGAATCAAGCACAAATACCACTGGATAGACTGGAAACGTTTCGGCCCTACAGAGGGGCCTCCAATGGAAGAAAAAGTACTAAAAATTATCATAGATGGTTGTAGAACAGCACATGTTGCTCTTATAGGTCAGGGTGACAAATTAAGATATATACTAGCTACTGAGAATATGAAGCCTGGAGATGTCATCAAGACTTCTAGTCATATTCCCAGAATACCTGGTAAGATCATACTCCCAGTTCAAAATACCAACAAAAAATACAATGTTGTATGTTATATATTATGAAATCTCATGTTTTTAATCATTTTTGAGTTGTTAAATAATATGGTTCAAAAAATCTTAGTTTTGCATGTTTCATATGTCATATTGTGAAGAAAAGCTCGAGAAGAATATTATTTATATAACATAATTCCAATACATTTAGACATTAAACAAGCATATTTTTTTAAATTATTTTTATTTAAAAACAAAGTCCTGGAGTATAACCATTTACTCTTTACACTCTACAACTTTTTCTGGTATGCAACACCCTCTAAATTCAATCTCTATTGCATTTTTATAACTTCTGAGAATGTGGTAAAAAACTTCTAGAAATTTTGGCATCAAAAATGCAAATGTATGGGAGAACTGCATCAATGTATTTGACATCATTTGTTTTCAGTAAGAGCCAAAGAAGGTGATGCATATCCATTAGGAGCATTACCATTGGGCACCCAAGTGCATTGCATAGAAAAGTACCCTGGATTGGGTGGGTTCCTGGTCCATGCAGCTGGCACATATGCTACTATTGTCCGTAAGGCTCCTGGGGATAGAGTTGTGGTTCAAGTGCCCTCCAAGAGAGAATTTAGTTTACCTGCTATCTGTATGTGCACTGTTGGAAGGTATATCAACAAAAAATTTCCTATTTTACAGGCATAATATTAGACAGTTTATCACATTCATCTTCATATTCAACCTGTGGAATATCAAATAAAAGTTTAACTTTGGAGTTTCAAGTGAAATACAACTGTAAGTCCTTTGGCATCAGCCAGAAGACAGAGAATTACTTGTATTTTCAAAGAGATAGAAAATCTTGTGGAAATATCCACTGCCTAATATGGCAGTCATTTATTAATTTTGATTCTTTTTATAGATTAAGCAACATAGATCATATCAATACTCCAATTGGTTCGGCACAAAGAAATCGGGAGTTAGGAAACCGACCGAGATCAGGCTTGTGGCAACGAAAGAAGGGCTGTCATGGTAGGAAACTACGTCGGCCACCGCCTTGCAAGGAGATCAATCCAAAGACCCTGGATGATGAACCTGTTATTCAATTAACGTGCCTAAGGCCTTTTTGTAAACAACCAAGGAATCAGTTTCATTATTAATATATAATAAATACATTATAAAACCATTTTTTTTTTGTTTTATTGTCATATTACAAATGTTAATAGCCTTGAATTTTGGCTTAGTACACAAGCGCTTCATTTTGAGAATGATAATATGTTCCATAGTTCAAAATGTACTGGCATTAACATATTCCAGATGGGGGATACCCAATTAAAATAGGCACAAGAGAGGCTTAAAAGCACTGAAGATCCTAGCGCCATTTATGAAACAGTAGCAGACTATAACTCTTCAAAGTAGGTTTATAAATTCTTGTTACACTCTGATACGGTCTCGTAGATGGCGCTAGTATCTTTCAAATGCCTTTTTGGACGCAGGAATACAGTATATCATAATTGAGATGTTGTTTCTCGGACTTCCATTGTCTACAAGGTTATTTGATTCATGTCGTTTCGATTGATGTGATATTCAGCGCCGTCGGATGAACTGTCGAACATACTCATTTCTTGACTATACCCTTAGATGACGTGGTTGGTTGTTGCGTCCCTCATTCCGGTTTGGATCTAAGTAAGGCCTTTGGTTGCCTCAACCATGAACTACTTTTCGCAAAATTTCATTATCTTGGCTTCTCCGATAGTTCGATTAATTGGTTTCGCAGTTATTTTCATGAACGCATTCAGCAGGTAAAAATCGGTTACATCTTATCACAGGAGGGTACTATCTCCAAAGGTGTACCACAGGGGTCTATTCTTGGACCTATTCTGTTTTCTTTTTATGTAGCGGACTTAGATCAAGTAACTAATTACTGCAAATTACATACCTACGCCGATAATACACAGATTTATCTATCTTACAACCCTGCTATGTACACTGAGGCGAATGAGATGCTGTCTGAGGATTTAAATAGTTTATGTATGGCTTATGTATTAACCCTAGAAAGTCGGCTATCATAACTATTAAATCTAAATTCAGCAAATTCAATAGTGAATTAATAAAGCTGTGTATTGGTGATGAACTTTGTCACAAGACATCGGTTCGCAACTTGGGCATCACATTTGATGAGAACCTGTGCTTCCATGATCATGTCACCAAAGCTGTTCATGGTTCCTATGCTAAGTTTAAGTCAATTTATATATAAATTTATAAAAATGTGTTGTCCAAGCAGACCAAGGTTAAGCTGTGTGACTCCCTTATCCTAAGTAAAATTGAATACGGGGACCTTGTCTATGGTCCATGTCTAATACAGAGCGAGGCATGCAGACTTCATAAAGTGCAAAACAGCTGCATAGGATTCAGTTTAGGTATTCAAAGGCGGGAGAGGGTATCTGATCATATTAAAAATATTCAATGGCTTACTATGTGACAAAGGTGGATACTGCATCTATTATCATTGGTCCACAGTATTCTGATAAATAAAATGCCTATTTATTTGAAGAACAAGCTTACCATGAGATGTGATCATCACTCAGCGAACCTGCGTTTTGTAGGATATACTGCCTCGGCACCGAACTACCCAATTCAGAAACAGCTTTTCATATGTGGCGCCCGATTTCTACATTAAAGTACCTCAAGCTTTGAAAACTCTATCTGTGTCCAGCTTTAAAAGAAAAGTTAGGCTCTTTGTCTTTGATGACATGTAGCATGTAATTATATTTGTTTACGAATTTGTTACTGTTTACTTTTAATTTTTATATCTTCCTCCATATACCTAATATTTTCTTTTTTTAAAGTTATTTCTAAGCATGGTTTTTGATTCTGCTACGTACTCTGTTGATGCACGTTTCTCTTTTGGCCTTTGGTCATTATACCATGCATAGGCTACGATCCTGTAAAAAAAATTTTTCTAGCTTTAAATTTTCTTATTATCTTCTGTGTATTTTTTTGTATTTGCATGTACTTGAATTTTTTTTTAGCTATGGTTGGTTCTGAAAAACAGCTTGTGCTGATGTAACCCGCCAGGTAAAATAAAGACCATTTATTATTATTATTAAATCTGAACTTCATGTCATGAATGATAATATATTTATAAATAACGCCACACTACAATGTGTTTCTTATTTTGGTAGAAACACCCACAAGCATGGAGGTATTGTTATATACTATAAGACACATTTTGACTGCAAGAGAATTTCACTTGATCATTTGTCTATTGAGGGTCCCATCCAATTGTGTATGACTACTTACTATTCTGAATTTTAAAAAGTTGTGTTTAATCACTGTTTACCGTCCACCAAGTGGAAATGCAGTGTTGTTTCCTGAAATACTTAATCCAGCTTCAACTACAGTAGCTACTATGTCAGACCACATAGTGCTATATGTGGCGACCTGCATATTGACATAAACAAAGAATGTTTTAACACAAAACTGCTAAAAGATATCCTCAAGTCTTTCGACCTGTATGTGTCAACCACCGAACCCAGCATACTTTTTCTGAATGGAGAACGTTCAGCTCATTTGACTGCATGGCAACAAACCTTGAACCAGATACGTGACATTCTGAAATTATTGATCCTAACCTTGCTGATCATTTACCCCAATGGTTCTGATGTATTTACCGATTGAAAACAATCACCTATAGTTCACCCAACATAAGGACCGATTATTTAAATGAGTTTGGTCGACTAGTTAGCCAAACTGATTGGAGGAAAATATATAACTTGAATATTAATAAAAGATTCCACTACTTCACATATAGTCTTAGGTGGTGCCTTGATGGTAGCTGTCATATAAAAACTATAAAAGATAAAAGCTGCATATGATCCACGCAAGGCATGGCTAAGTGATAATCTGATAAGGCAAAGTCTACATCAAAAAAATGTATTTTGGCTCATGAAAAAAAAAACGACTATTACAGCTATAATATCAGTTCCTGCAACAATAAGAATAAATCAACTTGGAATATTGTAAATATTAAGCATGACAAACAAAAAACTAAAAAAGTTGTTCTGAGTGTCAACAATGAACAAATATCAGAGACGTCAAAATTATATGAACTTTTTCTGGAATCTTTTTCTACTGGTGTACCTTTGAAAATTAATAATTATTTTTCAAATAATGAATTGCTACCTCCAACTGCATAACCATACATTCAAAATTTAATATTTTTTGCTCCAACCGTCATACAAGAAATGATTGAAGATCTGAATTCAATAAAAAAACATTCTGTGGGCTACGACGGTCTGTCCGTACAAACATTAGTTTTCATCAAGAACGATATAGCTGAACACTTGGTTCACCGTATAAACCGGTCAATATAGGAGACATATGTTCTCAAACTTGCTATAGTTGTTCCAGTGCACAAAAAGGGAGATTTGTTCAATATAGACTACAGGAAAATCTCTCCACTCAACAACATGTTTAAATTAATAGAAAAAATAATTTTCAAAGATTACTTACTTTCATAACAAAAAATGATATTCTCAAAATGTCACAACATGGTTGGTATCATGTGAAAAAAACAGCTGAGACGACATCTTGTCAGATATGTCGGCCCGATAGAAACCCCACTTTACAGGAAACCAGCACACACAGGGCAATACTTCCATTTATTATTCAAGCCATCTTGTGATCACGAAGAAGGGGAGATTCGAACTCTCGTTGATAGAGCTAAGGACATGTGCGGCACACAGGCAAGTTTAGAAGACACGACCCGCAAGATTAAGGAAGATCTGACAAACAAGGGATACCCAAGACGAACAGTAGAAGTTTTGCAAAAGGATAGTACAATCAGGAGAAGCACGCGAGATGAACAGCAGCACACCCTCATAATACCGTTCGTGGAATGCATTTCTAGTATAATGAGAAGAATCGGGAAGGAGTACCACATCGAAACCAGATTTTCAAAGAACATTGGCTGTGCGGATGAAGGATCCCCGACGAGGGATAGCAGAAGACGCATGCAGAGAACACCACGAAGTAAACTATGAAGACACCAAGACCATACATAAAGAAAATTCAAGGTGGCAGCGTACATATCCAGCAACAGTAACATGTATGGTAATGCCCGCGCAGAAATCAAATCAATATGGGAGCCTATCATTAGCAGAATCAAAAAACGGTACGGTTTGTACAACCAGGGCTAGTCCACCGTATTCCGTATTCCGATCCACTGTCATGGTCCTCACAGACGCCGTCAGGCGGCTTGTCGCCGTAGTTCGTGTAAAAGCAGATATCGGCATTTAGGCTCTGGCGAGTAGGAGACTCGCCCAACAGATGGCGCTAGTCGTCACATTATCAACAAAAAAGAGGTGTCCCAAACAAAAATTACTGTACAGGGCAATATATAGACCTATATTGACATAGGGAGACGAATCCTGGGTTCTATCGCAACAACAAAAAAGTAAACTTCAGGCAGTTAAAATGAAATACTTGAGACGAGTCAAAGGGGTAACAAAAATGGACAAAATATGAAACGAGACTATGAGAACGGAGTTGGAGACAGAATCTATTATTTTAATAAACGTTGGTGAATGTATTTATCTTACTGTAAATAACAAGTGAAAAAATTTTCAGCTTTATCAGTTGGACATTCCGGTTTTTATACTGTTTTTTTTTAATTCACTAACGCTCTAAAAATGAATATTTCAGCCGCAGTAAAGAATCAACGTTGGCGGGTTTTGGTTCTTGACATCCTTTACGATCGGTTACGATGCCTAGAGTACGGAGACCTGTACGATTTCGTCAACTTAGTGAGTTTGATAGGGGCCGTATAGTGGGACTTCGGGAAGCTGGACTTTCTTTTCGGGCAATTGCAGTTAGAGTGCAAAGAAGTGTAGACACTGTGGTTAGGTGTTGTCAGGCATGGCTTCGAGAAGGCCGTACGCAAAGAGCAAGGGGCACTGGACGCCGCCGTAGAACAACATACCGTGAAGATCGCCGCCTAAGATTATTGGCCTTGAGGGACCGTTTCTCCACTACCAGGTCCATTGCAAATGAATGGTTTGCAGAACACGGAAGACCTATTGGCATGCGAAGTGTTTACCGACGAATGAGAAGTTTTGGCTAGTTTTCATACCGGCCACACTGGGTCCTCCCTTTAACTCGAGAACACCGACGTAATCGCCTTGAGTGGTGCAGACAACGGTCACTCTGGGATCAGGAATGGAACAGTATTGTCTTTAGTGATGAGTCTCGATTTTGTTTAGGCATGCACGATGGTCGTGCCAGGGTTAGAAGGCGACGTGGTGAAAGGAGGAATCCACAGTTTTTTGTTGAAAGACATGTTCATCACACTGTTGGAGTTATGGTTTGGGGTGCTATAGCTTATGGTTCCAGGTCACGTTTAATCTTCATCAGAGGTAACATGAACGCGCAGCGTTATATCCACGAAGTTCTAGAACCCCATCTTTTACCCTATCTTGACACCCTGGCAGATCCAACTTTCCAACAAGATAATGCCCGACCACATGTTGCAAGAGTCACAATAGACTTCTTTCAACATAATGATGTCACATTGTTACCATGGTCACCAAGATCTCCCGACTTATCCCCAATTGAGCACGTGTGGGATATGATGGGTAGGAGATTGCTCAATTTGCAACGTCCTCCTCAGACTCTAGAAGCACTTCGAGAGGAGTTGGTGGTTGCCTGGAATGAGATACCACAGGAGGACATTGACCACCTGATCAGAAGCATGCCTAGGCGCGTTGGAGAATGCGTAGCACATCAGGGTGCATCCACATATTATTAAAGGTCAAAGGGCTTTAAAGCAATGCAATCATTTTGAAATTTTTATCATTTACTTATTATGCTTCATTAAGTACTTATACAAAATTGTATTAAAATAAAACCATTTAAACTGGGTGTTCGGATTTATATGTCATTTAGTATATATTTATATAGTACGAAAAACCATAAAGAAATCTATCCCAAAATCGTCAGTGGATCAATTCGGTGAAGACATTATTAGAAATGTAATTATACAGGTTCGTGTATGTCCATAAAAGGAGAGCTACAATGAAGGCAGTGTACGATGCTGTTATCAACGATGATGTAACTCTTAATGGAAAGCTCACGTTATTCAGGAAAATAGCACGCAAATCGGGCTTCCATTGGACAAAAATAGAAGATAACAGTAAGGTACTGATTGAAAAGCTGGAGAGCAGAACGAAACAGACAGAATACTTAACTTTAGAAGACTGAAAGAGTACAAAGATCTAGGTGTACTGATATATTTTGAGCGACTTAAGAATACAAAATTTATGATGTTTTTCAGTATCAGATAATTTGTTTTTATCTTTTAACGATAGAAACACTTTGTAGGCAGAAATATTGTTTACAATGACAAAACATACATATGGTACATAGCCCACACATAGTACCAATAGAACGAAATGAACAGATAATTGCTTAAAAGTCAAACGTTTAATTATTGTACATTGTGGGGGTAGAAATTGTTTTGTTCCCAATGCAGACCTCATACATATTTAAATAAGGTTTAAAAGCAGGCGATTATCATGATGATATGACTCATGAAAATTATAAGAAATGGCTACAAGAAAAACTAATACCGAATTTAGCTCCGAATTCTGTATTACTAATTGACTATCCATCCTACCATAATGTTCCGACAGACCGTAATCCATCGTCTGCTTGGAAAATAGCAGATATGTAGAAATGACTCACTGAAAAAAAGAAAATTTGATAATATCACAAAACCTGAACTTTATCGTTTAATACAAATACATAAACCACTGAACAAAATGTATGCAGTAGATAGGATATTAGATGAAAACGGTCATGATGTTCTACGTTTGCCTCCCTACCATCCAGGACTAAACCCTATAGAGAAAATCTGGGACATTGTCAAAAATGAGGTAGCAGCCAGGAGTACCACCTTTAAAATGGACGATGTTTCTTTATTGGCGAAATAAGCATTAGAGCTCGTCACTGTCTTTCAGGCAGCAGCGGTGGCCGCAGTAGTAGACTCTTCGGTCTCCTGATCAGTCGCCGTGTGCTGTGCGGGTTCGAATCCCGTCCCGAGAGAAATTTTTCTCTTATCTATGGATGATGTGATTGTCCGTAGGTGGTAGACGATCTCTGACTGTCGAACGTAGAGGTACCACCCGGCGGATCTCGTAGGCGGGACAGAATGTGTACATGTTGCATGCACACGTGTTCCCTTGCCAGAGTCCGTGTGGGGTTCCCCATTTTCGCCTGTATCCCCCTATAGCCCCACGGTACCACATGGGTGTTTATGCCTTAGGTCTTCGTGGTGGTTGGAGTATGAAAAAAAGTCGCGAATATATAATGGATCACGTCCAGGAATTATTTATAAGAATACACCATGGCAGCGATGAATCTGACCTACAGCTGTCATCAGATAGTAACAGTGAAGATGACGAGAGCTTAGGATGCCAACCACTTAGCAGTGGGACTTCTATCTCAGTCTAACTAAAACGAATGTTCAGGTACCTTATTTTGTTTATTACGTGCAAATATATTTTAGTGTTTTCGAACAAATTGTGTATTAGCCGGCTTTCGTCAGTCATTTGTCATAATGATTAATTCAGTTTGTCAACTTTTAAGGACGTCAAAAAAGCTGACAAAGAAATCCTTACATTTCATGTAATCACAAAATAAGCAGAGCAGTTATGTTTGTTTTTTAACTCTCTTTTCTAGGTGATATATATATGACAATGCTTACAGAATTAGGAAATTTCTGTAATCATGAAATTACACACAAACATGGTATATGTCAGGATGCACGCGTTCAACTCTGTACGATTAAATAAACCCTATAACTAGGCCACTGTACAGACATACACGTTGTAGGCTAGCTGCTGCTTCTCCCCAATGTTTTTAGGACTGCATCTGAACGAAAGAGATAACAGAATATCCCTACTTTGTGTCTACCCACCTCCCCTCTTCCGCATTTCGCGGCTCGCGAGAAAGCGTACTAACTCTACCAGTAACACGTTTGAATTTCGGCTTAGAAATTCGTGAATAAAAATTATTAGTTTGACGCACGAAAATATATGGTTCGTTTTGACAAATTTTTGGGAGTTAATAACAAGTTTTAAATGCTATACACAATTTATTAATACAATTTGAATACAAACATTTAATGAAAGGTGTAATGGTTAAGAACACACATTTAATATACAAATATCTACAGTTATCAAAAGTTATAAACTCGAGTTTGATTGCCTTCAAAATATTTCGTTAAGGTAAAATAAAAAATACTGACAGCAAAACAGGTTGTGTGCAAACACGCAGTGAGTTGATTATGTAAAAAATTTAAATACCATCCAAACTCCAACGGTCAGGGAATTAAATACTTGTAAGTGAACCAAAACATGTATTTCACTGAACACATCCTACATCTTTGCTAGGCAGCACTATTTAAAATAAATAAATTATAGGTGGCCTCATATCTATGAAACTGTAAAAATATTTTGTTGGACATAAGCAATACAAAAAATGCATAAAATATTTGGGATGGCTCTACAGTAGGAATGATACTGCATTCTCAGTACAAACAGAAAATGTCTTTCTGGCGAAGTGGAGACTATAAGAGTTTTTTATAGCCAATATGTCACTTTGAAGACGTGTAATTACTAGTACAAATTACGAATATACGGCAATTAATTTTCATGGTGCAACCTTCCTTGACTCAACTACTCTACATGTCTAGATTTTAATATCAAGAAGAATTAAGTTTCAATACATCTTCACAAATATCATAATTCTAATATATACGACCTATTAGCTAATATCATATCAACACTATACACACAGGGTAGATTTAAGTATATCATGAGCTACCTTGTTTGAAAAGAGTAATCATGTAATCCTCCCTGTACAGCAATATATTGAAATAAATGTAATTTTGTCGAAAATGACGTATTGATGTGATTCAAAAGTATGCAATGTACAGAATTGACCTACTTAACTGGAAATTTTGCATTTCGGTGAAACAACACGTTTTCAAAAATATTCTATTAATGTTTTATTACCTAAATTTAAAAAAAACACACCGTGAACGACTATTACATGCCAATAAAAAAATATCACCCCACAAAATCAAAAACAAAAAGCTAAATAGGGTAATCATAAAATGTCTTCAATGTCTCCATTATTCCATTTCAGCTGCTTTTCAAAATAACTACTATGATATAAAATCTTTTACCTGCATACTTCTGGCCATTTGCATCGAAGTTGTAAAGAAGGCACTATAATAATGAGATTGGAATGAAAAAATAAGTTTTCAGTATAATGGTAAATGATTTTTGTACAGATAGACGAAAGACAACTGTAGAGATGATCTTGTCAAGACAAAACTCATTTAAAACACTATACAGGATTTTCTTGAACGTGGAACCTTCTTTTACACAGTTTGTAGTTATTGTAAGAATAAAATTTTATACATAAACTCTAAAGCAGAGTTATTCGATTCCGACGTGCATCAATATTAGATCCAGACGCCTCTCGCTCAATAAGTAAACCAAATTGTTTGTTTATAAGGGCACATTAGATATTAGTTTATAGTGAGAGTCTTCAATAGACTGATGAGTGTACTCAGATTGTTTCCTAGATGCTCCACCCTGCAATGCGTAGGTTTGTTTATCTCTTACAAGGGCCTTTGAAGTGATCACAGTAGTAGTAGACCAGGACAGCCCCAAACATTGGAAATTGAAGAAGTTAACGAACTTGTGTTTTTGAATGACCAGTGTGTACTTATCTTCGATTTTTATGCTTTGCTTTGCTATTTCAAAAGTAGATGTGTCTGGTACCTTACGTTTTTGGAACACCTTGTACTATATAAGTGTGGCACAGAAAATAACTCTAGAAACTTTGTCTAACAATTCCGATACCAAGATGCTCGACAAAAGGCTCTTATTATTTTCAAGTAGTAAATTGGGAGTTTAAGAAAATCATAAAAATCTTTAATAGAGTTGAAATCATTTTGGTTTAGTGAAAGTTCAGTTATAAAATAATAAGCAATTTGTTATTCAAGTTGCTAGTTAATAAAAAAATGTGGGATAGCCTTGAAGGAAATGGGTTTTAACAATAGACATTTCTTTTATACCAGAAATACGAAGTTTTGTTATTGATTGCTCTGCACCTGACTACTCAAAAAGATGATTTTACAATCAGTCTTGCATATTTACAAGCCTTTACTTCCTGATAAGGACTTATGTCTCAGACTGCTGTGGTCCTTTTGAATAAAACAAAATCCCAGGCAGGTGAATGTCTCAAATCGCATATTTGCCCAACGCCACACCAACTATGATCATGACAAATGCAACCACAAACAGACTGATGGGAATCCCCTGGTCCAACTCTGGAGGTTGGTACCTGTTGATGTTTGTGATCCGCAATTGTTGATGGAGTTGTGCAAGTTCTTCATGTAGCTGAACATTTTCTTGACGTAGGAATGTTTCCTCATTTTTTAGTTGTTGCACTTCTTGGGCTGCTTTCTGTAACAAAGTACAGGATTTTCAAAAAAAATGTCGACAAGTAAATTCCCTTATTACCGTTAGCTCAAGATTAGTTGTGCTATCTGCCATTTCACTCTCACTCTCAGCAGTCTTGTTGTTGTCAGGAGGCAGCTCAAAGAAGCATTTTAACTTTGAATCCATCAGCTTATCTGCATCTAATTCTCTCCATACAGTCTCAATATTGAAGTCTCCTTCTGGTGCAAATGCTGATTGGACCATGAATTTGTGTTTGTTTTTTTCTTCTGGGTTGAAGAGGAAAGGTTGTAGGCAGACAGCCACCTCCACTGATCCATTACCTAAATCAAAGTAATTTATGTGTTAAGTAAATGAAGCAGGCTGGCTACAGGAGGTAAGCAAGTGCAAAATTCTCAGTCAAGGGGTAACCAGGATGGTGAAATGACTCCCCACTGTGTGAATCAAGACCGACCAATGCCAACCCGCCACTCTTTAGTTATCAGAAAGGCATTAGCTCTTAGAAGCACTGATGCAGCTGAAAGAATTTTCATTTGATGATAGTCGTCGTTTTTTTTCTGATAGCGACAGACTGGCGAACTAAGTGCCGCTCTAGTTCAGCAACTCCTCGCGCGCCAGCCTCCTGTTGAAAGGGTGGAGACAACACTATAGATTGGAACAGTTACCCTGCGCAGCTTCAGTGAAGGGAATAATTCAGGGATTCGACGGTAGATCCGGTCTGATATGTCGAATCACCAGTCGGAAGATGAATAAACCCCTGTCCTGCCTTCTTGATACGATAACTCAAATCGGGCAAAGCAGTGGCACCAGCAGCTGGTGTTGCTCCTGGTTGATCACCAGAGAAAGCAGATAGGATCAAGGAAGACTAATTAATTAACCAACACAGGACACAAATCAAATCCCAAAGTCACCAAGGTGACTAAACGGGGGGTACGGTTCGGCATTCTGACGGGATTCCATTCGATTGGTTTCACCAGTCAGCTGTTATTTGTCACCAGAGAAGTTCATTAGGGCCAACGTAGGCATAGACAAGTCAAAATAAGGTTATCAAAATTAAACAAAAAAAAAGATTATTCGGAAATATCTCATTTTTTTTTCCCAGTTCCCAGTTTTAATTTTGACCTAGTGCTGGTTAAATTCCAATGGTTGGGTAAGGGTGTGAAATTTGGAGTCAGTGCGGTTCGGTTTATGGTCGGTGCAATTCAGTATTACGGTACAGACGGTCTTAGCAGCCAATTCGTAGTTGTTCCCCAAGGCAAAGAACCAAAACTAGTATAGAACTAGGCTAAGTCCAGACGGAATAATCAAAATATTTCAAAATAATGCAAAAACACATCCATAAATCTTTGCAAAGGCTGGTAAACACATTCAAAAAGCTTGGTTCTAAAGCCTTCCTAAAATCTAAATCAAAGTTATTTTTTAGCAGCACACTAGTCCAGTCAATATTCAAAAATTGGAAAATAACTCTATACTCAAAATTCATACTTCAAAAATAGACACAGAAAACAGTACACTATAATTTATATGAATAAAGAACAAGTCAATCAAAAACCTCAATTCTCTCTCAGGTTCTGGATTAGGATCTACATAACCATAAACAAGATTTAAAAAAAAATAGTAAACCTGGAACCTCAATTTTTTTTCATTATAGTTAACAGAACTACCACTATCTCACTAACAGAATGCTCTGGTTAAACTCACACCCTTACCTCTTGGTACAGAAGATGGGTACTTCATTCAGTACTACAGTATAGAGTATACTGATTGGATCTGCTGGAAGAGAGATCAGTGTAAATACTCCCGCGCTCTCCCAGCAGACATTCGTGAGAAAATTTCTGACAAAAGAGCTGCAATTAAGCAAGCGAAGAGGTCTTGTCACCCAGATGACATTCACAGAGCAACAAATCTTGTTCATGAAGTGAGAAATGCTCTTCATGAATTCCGTAATGAGCAATGGAGCGACTTTCTGTCGGGGATGCTTGACTCAAGTATTCCTCTCTGAAAAGTTGCAAAATCGTTCAGAAACGGAAAGCGAGAACAAATCCCGCACATCCATGGTCCTAGGAGCATAGTCTCTCCCAACTATGACCTTGATAATGACCATGAGGAGCAACAAATTGTAAGATCCGTCAGGAGATATTTTAGGGCCAACGGAGTCAGTGATTTTTCCTCCGACGAATCTTCAGAAGGTTCCTCAACTGAAGAGCTGCATGGCACATCAGCGGAATCTCCTGAGGCTCCGCATTGCTCCTTCTAAGGTCGCTGAAAAGGTGATTCTACGTCTCGTTGAAAATTTCTCGGCAGACCACAGTGTGATTCCAGATGTGCAATTTGGCTTTCGGTCTGAGCATAGTATGGAGCTATAGGCCATAAGGCTTGTTGAACGAGTAACCAGGGGGTTCACCCGTAACGAAAGTACTGGCATCTTGCTTCTGGATGTCACACAGGCATTTGACAAGGTGTGGCACAAGGGCCTTTTCTACAAATTGATCCATAAGGGCTTCGTGGCTTCTGGATCCTAAAACTTTTGAAATCCTTCCTCGAGGGTAGGAAATTTCGGATCAAAATTAATAATGTTCTGTCGACAACACGACCCATCAAAGCCGGTGTCCCTCAGGGTACGGTTCTTGGACCAGTCCTTTATTCACTTTTTATTCATGACGTCCCTTGCCCCAGCAACTGTGAAATCTATCTCTATGCTGACGACAACGACACTGCCCTGACGGCCCAGTCGTGCTTTGGGGATCTAGTTCACGACAGGTTGCAAAGTGCAGTGGACGAGGTATTGGAATGGGCGAATCGGTGGCTGATCAAAATTAATCATTCGAAAACGCAGGCAATCTATTGTACTACCTCCTCGTCTGTGGTTTCAGTGAATGGAGCTCGGGTACCATGGGAAAGCTCTGCTAAGTATCTCGGTGTCACTCTTGACAAGGGGATGACTTGGCAGAAGCACACTGAAGCGTTAAAAACTAAATTCCAAATCTCGTTTCGGTAACTCTACCTTATGCTACGTAGAACATCAAAATTAAGTTTGATCAACAAAGTTCGGCTATACAAGATGGTTATTAGACCAGTTATCACTTACGCAAGTGCGGCTTGGTGTTTTCTCGCCAAAACGTATTTGCATAGCCTGCAGGTTTTGCAGAACAGAACCTTGCGTACAATCACTAACGCCCCATGGTATGTTTCCAACGAGACCTTTCACAGAGACCTTGAGATCCCTTACCTAAGGGACTACATCAAACAACAAGCCCAGCTACGTTATAGTCACGCAGAATCGCATAACAACCCTTTGTTGCGCGAGTCAGTAGACTACACCGTCGAGCAAGTTCGCAAGCACACAAGGCCGCGACTCGCACTGTGAACAAAATTAAATCGTGCGACTTTAGGTCCAACCAAAATTATAATTTTTCTTCAACAACCAATCAAAAATTAATTTTAGGATCAATTTAAAATTGCAGAATACTAATTAGCAATGCCAACGCACCCCTCAAATTGACACACTTCTTTTTTCTTTGCTCTCCCTCCTTCCTTCCTTTCTTCTTCCATTCTTTCTCCCTGACTTTGTTTGGTATCTGGGCAACCAGACCTGACAGACCTACTGGCTTACAAGACGTCAACCAAGAGCAAAGGTCCTACGGACCGCTCTGACAGACAATGACAAATAGACATACACCCGCGCTTTTATAGTGCTCTCCAACATTCTAGAACTGAACATGGTCACCACATGATTCCATCCTCAGACATCTTGATGTCCTAGCACCATCTTGGTGCATTTGATTGAATCAAAAGTATTTCTATTTGATTTCTTATGGCGTGGCCTATAAAATGGGTGCCCACCACTCATTTTCACAGGCTAGATCAGACCCTGCATTATTTCTAGTCCCAAAAGGGCTTACAATCAGTTCTATTGTTTCCCCAATGACCAGCAGTGAATCAACTCTTTGCAAGTTACAATTCCCGCATGATGAGTACTCTAAAGTGCATTTAAAAACAGAAATAGAAACAATAGGGATCCTAATGCCCCATTCGGCGACTGTTAGGGATCTTACATGGCCCAAGATCATTTAATTCAATGAAAGTTATTTTAATAGAGAATGAATAGTATCAATTTTTGCTTGAGGATTCAAGACTATATATTGGAGACAAAAAATATTTACAACAGGTCGCTATTCCTACTTTAATATCGTAACTATAATTGGTGATTAATATAAAATTAAACTTTGTAGAGAAGACGTAAATACGAGGGGAGGTCACCGGAAAAAACTTACACTACTCACCCTCTATAGTGAAAAGAGGTTTATGTTATGTATTATCTAGTGGTTACCTTCAATGGTCCCCGAATTCGGTCTAACGCAGTACATTTTCGGCGCGGTGGTTTTGATTTTGAAGATAACTTTCATGTCAGTAGGGTTGGTCAATTTCATATAGGAAGTAACTGGTACATTGAAAGGCCCCCGGAACTTCAATTCCGCTGGGGGGAAGATCTGGAGAACCTGCTCCATTTTCTGTGACGTTGCGATTGTTTCACGCATTTATTAGAACTGTAATATTAACAACTTTTGATAAATTATCCAGAAAACAAAATGGATTTTCTCTTTCCTTCAGCCTTTAATTTGACAACTAAAAATTTTGAAACCGCCAATGACTAATGTCAATGTCAATTGAGCCATTCTAGAGGCGGTCACAGATGATGTGACAGTCTTGCTAGACGTGATAATGATGATGGCGATTCTGTAAGTTCGAACCTTGATCGAAACAGATCAGCCATAGGTGGCTTGCACTTGCGTTGGGTCTGTGATTTAAATGTAATCTCCTATTTGTTTGGTTGTGCCAATAAAGACTTTATGAAATATACACTAGTGAAATACATGAAAAAAAATCTTAGATTTCTCGAAAGTAGATTGATAAATTTTGGTACACGCAAATAAATTATTAAATGTTACACTAACATGTCATAAATAAAATTCTATTCATAAACTGCATCCTGGATTTTTTCTGAGAAAACGTTTTATTAATCAGCACATCAATCTTATCTTCAGCAAAAAATGATATATAACGGAAATTCCAAGAGAAAATCATTCCAAGTATAATCAATATTACAGATTAGAGAATACATTTATTTTGCCAAAAACTAGTAGCATTAAATTTTTTATTAAAGATCAAGTTTGTAGTTTGCTGAATTTCTTACGTGGTGAACATACTTTTGATAGTTGAATAACGCGTGGGATCGTGTTTTGGAGAACATAAATTTTGTCTACCATGAGAACACCATAAATTGCGTTTCGCACTGTGCACCGCTTGCATCATCTTAGATATTCGCCCTGTATAAGGGATAATTGGCAATACGTCATATTTTTGCTCATGAAAGTTTTCAAGTTTTTCAATAGAAAATCCGATTTAAAAACATGGAGATAGACTCTGGAGGTGAAAGTAATGATCCCCCAGCATCCCCAATGATGAATGGACTCAGCCAGAAGGAGATAACAGAAATTACCTTGAAATCAAAGGAGTTGATGACACCAGCTGTAGCAGAAGAAAAGGACAGAACCATCCATCGCCAGACCCTGATCATCGAAAGCCGGGCCCGGCAAATAAAGGAGCTGACTGAGACAGTTAGGGACCAAAACAGTAAAATAGACTGCCTGATCACTCAGGTAACACAGTTAATCAATAATGCAAATTTTAAATCTAAATCTGACAAGGCTGTCAATTTAAAAAGACCTCTTGAAAATTTAACTGACGTGACATCGACCGACGATGAAATACAGAATGACGGATTCATTCAGGCCAAGTATAGGAAAATACGCATCGACAAAACGAACAAAACCGACAAGACGGATGACTTCCCACCTCTTCCAAAAGCAAAATCAAAATTCAAGTTGGCAGTCCCCTCAAAACCTTCTTCTTCATTAAACGTAACAACTTCTTCTGCCACTTGTCCTATAACGGTCGATGCAGCGACCACATCGTCTCAATCTTTGGCCACTGCATCGACTGACTGTGCATTATCTCAACAGTCTTACGTTGCTGGTGAGTTGACCAGCACAGCACCCCGCCAGGGGCGAATCACGCCCATTGTTTTGCGTGATGCGACCAAGTGGCGACATATAAACTACACCTTTATAAGCTTAGGCATTAAGATAGAACGCGCAGTTGCTGTTGATGCGAGAATCAGGATTTTGCCGAAAACTGAGGATGACTACCGAAGAATCGTTCGCCTGTTCAGGGAGGACGTGCCCCATCATACGTTCCCTCTTCCTTCAGAACGAAATATTCACGCGGTAGTCAGAGGCATACCCGTAATGTTTTCGGAACAGGAGATTCGGTTGTATAAAATGGTCATAAGACCCGCAATCACCTACGTATGCGCGGCTTGGTGTTTTCTTGCCAAGACGCACATGCAGATACTGCAAGTCCTGTAAAACAGAACCCTACGCATAATTACTAACGCCCCTTGGTACGTGTCAAATGAGACTATTCACAGAGATCCTGATATCCCATATCTAAGGGATTACGTAAAACAACAGGCGCAGCGGCGTTATAATCAAGCGGAATCGCACAGCAACCGTCTGTTGCGTGATTCAGTAGACTACACAGTCGAGCAAGTTCGCAAACATTCCAGGCTGCGCCTCGCACCGATCAAAATTAAATTGTAAATTCAGACCAGCCAAAATTATTTCAGTATACAAAACCAATCAAAATTATTTTTTGGAGTTGCAAAATAATTCGAGTAGTCAAAGCAATAATGCTTAAGCTATTTCAAATGATTTACTTCTTTTCTTTGCTCTATTTCTTCCTTCCTTTCTTTCCTTCTTTCCCTTTTCTCCTTAAACATGTTTGGTATCTTTGTAGCCAGACCTGACAGACTAACAGACCGAGACTTTTAACTAAGAGCAAAGGTCCACCGGACCGCACTGACGAATAATGACGAATAGTATCATCTTAGATCCGCATTGGCATTTGGCAATTGGAGAACAGATCTAGAGGTTATGATTATATTGTCAAAAAAGTTACAATTCGTGGAGACGTTGATTTGTAAAAGCGCTTTAAAGAAATTATGCATTTTAATCAGTTGATTCAGAGAGACATTAACGAAAGCATACTCGTATGCATGGAAAATCTTACAAAAATGAGACCGGTGTTCCGGTAAGAGCTTTCCGAAGAAAGACACGTGACAGTGGTCCAGAAATACCTGTACTCCCTTATTGTCCAATTATTGCATGTAATACTGTTGAAGAGCATGATTTCACGATTTTCTTGAAAAGTGAGTCATCCCAAGCTTAGATGTGTGGCAGAAATTAAGATATTAGAAATGAATCAACGGTATTTAAATAAAACATTGAGAGAAATTACACTACGCTAATCGATTCAGATAAATGTATGTTTTGATTCCAGCGATTTTGTGGGTTGTGCATATGCACCTTGATTGGTAAGGTCACCCACTATGTTATCATTCACTGTATTTGTTCTATATTAAAATTGCTACTAGAAAAAATCTGGCACTTCACAAATGTTATTTGCCCTTTGTAGAAAGTGAATTTGATATAACAAATTAAAAAATACCACTTGTACTCTCATGGATCATAAATATCCGACTTGTCAATAAAGTCTTGTAACTGGAGACTGTGTGGAAAGTGCAATACCCTTGGAAGAATCTTTAGATGGCTGTCTTACTCCTCTCTAAAAAAGAAACCTTTAGGTAATTTATATCCAGTTATAATACTATATATTTCTCGAATATTAAAGAAAATCACCCGCATATCAAAAGCCGACAAAAGTAGTTCCTATCTACCATGTACAAGTCTCAGAATATTCTCGCTGGATCGTATTGGTCAAACTCACACGAAACTTTGATTTTTTTTATAATTATCTACCTAAGGTAAGGAAAAAAGATTATAGCTAACAGTGGAAACATTGTAAATAGTAATTTCTAGGTTTTTACACGATAAAACCCCATCTGGGAAAGTGCTACCATCTAGTTGCAAAGTCAATACTTTTAGTCTCAAGACTTGGCTGTACTTCTCCGATCTTATATGAAGAATTTCCCTTCTGATGCATTCAATTAACAAGGGCTACCTTCCAAGCAATTCCAGTTTCTAAGTTTCCAAACTAAGCTTAAATGAAAAAACTACAGTAGCCCCACAGGTATACTGTCAGGACTTGCAGTTTCAAAGCACATACATTATCCGTATTTCTGAAGCAAGATTCTCAAACGATAATAATTAATAGTTGCAAAAAACCGAACTAAAAAGTAGAAAATAATTTTTAATTACAAAGAGTTTATATTACAGTAGTAGATGGTCGAACAATCAATGAGAGTTAGTGAACTCAAAATAAAATTATAATAAAATTTAAGTTACCTACTAACAGAATGTTACAATCATTCTATTGGCATCTCATAAGATGAGAGTTATGAAAATGTAATGAAATGCACCCCACGCATTTTACTCTGAATTGAATTATTCTATTATTAATTTAAATTTTTTTATAATTTTATTCCGAGGTCATTAATTATGATTGATTGTTCGACCATCTACTACTGTAATATACATTCTTTGTAATTAAAAAAATTATGTTCCACTTTTTAGTTCGGTTACCTATAAGAGCGTGTTTTTTTTCAGTTTCTCTAAAAGTATTATTTATTTTTAATTTTTTAGTTGGATTCATCAATTAGTTTGATATATCTTACGAATTATCTCGTAATCTAATCATTTCATTTGAAGCTTCACTGTTGCATGGGGATTTTCCTGTTTAGTTAGAGCAATCAAGTTCTTCAATCCAAATACCGTCTAAAGATTTTACACGACTAAGTGCTACATGCTTGTCCAGCAGCAAACAGTCGCGAACCTAGATAAATTACTGCATGATCGACTAAACAACCTTGCATCTTGTGGACGGTCGATGCCCAACTCAGGATTAATGGCACACCATCTGAACCGAAATCGATACGGACTGACGATATGTCCCCCGCGTAGTAATTCCGAAACTGCACGCATGCGCAGATCGCGCGCTAGCTCTATCTCCTTACTCCCCTACAGAGGATCTATAAAATAATTTATCAATCCTGGCGGTCCAAATAAGTATAATGGAAAACTGTCATCAAATAATTGCATTGTTATCGGTCCTTGATACGTGTGCGAAGTTTCAGTTTAATCAAACAAAAAACGAATTTAAGTTTTTGGCGTTGATTTCTAATAAGTTCTGTTAAAAAGTGACATATCCATTTAGCTCATCTCAAAAAAAAAATCACGGCCCTTAACCTAATGGTTTAGTTGAAGTTGCATTGAAAGTTCATTGTCCCATTTTTTCGAAATTTCACGAAATTGCAAGTATCTCCTGAATTATAAAATTGGGGACCACACATAAAGGAGTTCATTCGGTAGGTTTTGAGTCCCTCTATCACCTGACTTCCGTTGATCCACTACTAACTTTACACCCTGTACATATACAAAAATATATAATAATATCATAAAACCAGCGCTGGACAACGAAAGGTTGGCTGATCGCATGGTAGATACGTCTTTTTGAATAGTTGTGCCACGCGAAGCCATTTTTTTGTTGAATGGGTTATCTGACTGGAAATAGCGGACTTTGAGTCGATAACTTCATCATTATAGAATCGCAACTACGATTCGCACGTCGGGTATGTCGGTCAGCTAATGTCTGGGACTGGCTTTAGTAACACTAGAGATGGGCAATTCGAAAATGAGGCAATTTGTAGAATCTGTTTTGTGAACGTCAATAGTAACGTAATCTGTTTAGTGAATTAACAATATTAAAGGTTCTGCGGCGATTATACCAGGAACTTTTGCGCCTTTTGGAAACCCTATGATCGTGGAAATGGGCGAAAAAAAAAACGCTATTAGGGTTTTCTGTTTCAAGGGGAGCGGATCTCGTCAGCCAAAAACACGAAACAGCAGCTGACCATGATTGGCCATATGTGGCCACATGTTTTCGAATCCGGGTCTCTTGTCCATGTTACTTTCGAGGCGGCAACTAAAAGTGCGGATCCACATTCACCATATTTTTAATTTAATAGTTCTCTAGCTAAACTACACCAGCCTTTTTTGTTTATCCTTCCGAATAGGCACCAGGTTTGGCTTGTAAATGATGGAAATTGTGGATTTTATCTAGGATTTAAAAGGTATAAACACCTTCTTATTCACATTAGCAGAATAAAGTCGATGAATATAACGGATCTTATACTTAACGCGATGTTGCCACATTGAAGAAATATAAGAAAATTAACGAATAAAGTTATGCAGGGTTGTGTGGAGTTCGAAGTCATACATACAAATTTAATTATCAAGAATATCCATCAACCCGAAAACATAAGAAGTAATGAAATCTGGTAACATCACACAGTCTTTGAAAACAAACATTCAAAAACCTATTATATAGTAAAATATTCCAGAACTTTCATGTTTGCGATCATTTTCGGTGCCACTTCTTTCATCTACACCCAAAAACTAGAGGCTGGTGTAGTTAAGAGAATTACCGCAAAAAAGTTCAGGGAAATAAATAACCATAAACTACACCAGTCTTTAAACCGTTTATTCACTCATAACCTCCATGAATCTATCAAACCAGCGAAATTGAAGTACACGTGCAGTTTTACAATGATTCATATCAAAGAAAAAATAAAATGATTAACGAATCAGCTTGTAGGATGTATCAAAAGCGATCTATCCAATGCTTTTTATTGAAATATTGTAGACAAATTTGGAATCAAATAACTTCTATTAATGCATGTTAAACCGTGGTTAACCAAGCTTCAAAAACGGATTAAATAAGCAGATATTTTATATAATTGAAGTCTGAATGTTGCTTTGTTTATACATTGTTTTTGATACATCCTATATCCTACCCTAATATGACAATAACGTATACATATTACGATGTTCTTAACTATGAAAACCATTTTTATCATAAACATTTAGACTTCTGGAGGTTGATCTTTTTCAAGCAGTATAGGTACTTACGTCTTTTCCATGCTATATTTTCAACGAACCTCACCGAATATTTTCCAGGAATGAACAGCTAAGCAAAAATTTCAACCTTGTTGGGTGTATAATATCATATGCGCTAAAAATTCGTCTAGAAAAGATGTATTTACACTTATGTATAACTTATAAAAGGTGTGCAAGATGCCGCAAATATACTGAGATAATATAGGGATAAAGAATATTTGTTTATGTCATGTCTCATAGGAACTAGAAAGAATGTGTGTTGGCTTTATTAACTCTTACTCCTACTCCTATTAGTGTCGGGATTGTCTTTGATTATCTCTGTCGCTGCTAAACAACCTTGTGTCGAATCTTCCTAACACGTATTTCTCTGGTACACATGAATCAAATCCAAGCGAATAACCAAAATTTCTGTTACGTACTGCGGTTATAATATGGTTCAAGATGACACCCGGGTTGATGACGTCAGTTGCTCTAATCGCTTGAACGCGTTGGTTTTAACCGCGGTTTTGTTGCAAGTTGGTTATTTTAGAAAAGCCCGTATATAATTTTTGATTATTTTTATTATCACTTAATAATCGGTACTTTTTCGTGTACAACGGTGTATGGAAAGTTTAAAAAAGCAACCTTTCATAATATTAATGGGAGACATGTTTTTTTTTCAGAAAAATTTTTAATGATGGAGCCATGGCTTTGTAGCTATGATAACATTCAATTCTCTAAACGTTTCCGCATGTCAAAGAAAATATTTATTGATTTAGCAGAAATGATAGGAAAAAACGAAAAAAGACATTAACAAAACCGCACATACAGGTGGACATCATCCAGTGAGTTTATATGGCCATATTTTAATATTCTTGTGGTATATGGCTACACAGGATACCTTGTTAAGCATAGGAACTAGATTTAAAGTGTTCCCAACAATAGTAATGATTATAACTAATAAAGTGCTCTACTTTATGCTAAAACTGAAGTCAGCCTGTATCAAGTTTCCCAAAAATGAAGCTGAAGTGCAATAAAAATATCCAATACCCGGCAAAATTCTAACTTGTCACATTTCAAATAGTAACCAGAAATATAAAACTACTCCTGAGTTGGGTAAATACCACAATTTTACGGTATTAACTATGACATATAACAGCTGATTCATGAAGACTCGCTTGAACGGATCGGTAAATACCCTAAAAGGGAAAACGACTTTGGCCAGCACTGTATGTGGGAATTTATAATTTATATAAATGCGACACTTGCAGTGTTACCTTATAAATAAATAATAGCTTGCACTCTCAAATAAACTTTACACAAACGTCTTTTATATATCTGTAAGCTTAGAAACACATCTATGTTATTTCTTCTATGGTAGTGGTACGGTTTTTATTTATACATTTAACATCTTATTGCAACATTCAAATATTAATTATTTTCGTCTCTTATCTAGAACCATATTCTTATAGACTTTTAACATAAAAACGTTTTGATATCATTGACACTTTCAAATAATTTTTTAGATATATAATCAGTCAGTTCAAAGAGAAATATGTATATTTATATCGTCATAATACATCCATATATTATATCAACTCGGACTACGTAGGTATACACCTATAATAATATTTAGAATAATGGATTTATATTTTACAAGGTTTGCTAAATTTTGTTCACGGTAAGATCGTGAAGAGAAAAATCACAAAATTTGGCAAAATACCTAATGACAGTTTTATTGTTTAAATTCTCTTGTTGCAAGTTTTTACAAATATACACAAAGCAAATTCGGTATGTACACAGGATACTTTCAAATAAATGTTGATCGGCACCCATGTAACTTAAAAAGTGGCATTGCAACAATTCTTACTGACATTATGTAGATTCCCAAGCGGATAGTCCTTATTTTTACAAGTCTTTCGATCGCTAACCTTATTTGCCTGTGCTTTTAAGTTCCAGCACAGTGTTCGATTGCTAACATCAATCGAATCCTTTCTAGTTTCATTCAAAAATAATTTTTTCACATAGCAAACGTATCAGTGATCAAATATCACTGATGCTATAGACAAAAGGCCTATTCATACTCCGCCATGACGTAACAGTGCTGTGACCGGCACGTGATCCGCCCGGCGAAACTAAAAACATTCTTCTCGGAATTTGGATGAACTGATTCACAGACTAGACCGGCACGTGGAGTGGATGGTGGAAGTGGCCGTGTTCGTGTGTTCTCAGTGCCCTCGACGACGCCGTACCGTTATCATCGCATTGTTTTGGAACGATATTTTTGATTTTCACGGCCGTGTTTTTATTTAATTTCGTGAATATTTTGATATAATTGGTCAAAAACATGCATGCTGAAAAACTAATTGAATTTGTACGCGTACAACCGTGCTGTAGAACCAGTCAAATTCAAAATACAAGGACTTCTAGTTTCTTCTTCTTCATGTTTCGTAGGTGGTAGACGGTCACTGACTGTCGAACGCGGAGGTACTTCTCGGCGGATCTTGTAGGCGGGGCCAGAATGTGTGCATATTGCATGCACACGTATTCCATCGTCCGTGTTGCGTCCCCCTTTTCCCCTGTGTTTCCCCCTATAGCACCACGGTATCCCATGGGTGTTTAGGCCTGAGGCCTTCGTGGGAGTTGGAGTATAAAAAAAAACAGAATTAATGCAATAACTGCAAGTTCATCCTCTGAAAATTTTGCCATCTCGACCTCACGTGAACACAACTGCACTGTCAGAGCACGGAGAAAAATACTGACCAGTGTGAAATGAAAACACTGTGATCTCACGTCAGCGAGAATCACTGGCACGTGAGTGTGAATGGACCTTAAGACATGCACACAAGTACACTCTAGACTCTAGAGACTATCTCGGCAGCTTGCAGCCCACAAAACGTGCTGGCGAAATGTGAGTTGCAGTATCTTAGGCAACATGGTCGTTGAGCCATTCCTACATAGATTACGCTCATAGCGACTTCTTAGTATTTACACTAGTTGACACTATATCGTTTTTTACGTAACACTACTGCCACACAGTTTAGAAAAAAATACTACTAGAGACTTGAGCTCTCTTATGTTTTTGAGTAAAAATATTTTCGCTTGATTTTAACTTCAAAAGGCAAATGAGGGTTGATGCGTTTATTCGGCGTGTTAGGAATTTTTCTGATGTTGAGTATATGCAGAAAGATTTTTGTTCATTGAAAGTGTCTTGTGTACAAATGCATACATGAAGCATTTCAGTGTTGGAGCTTAAAAAAAGCGGGTGTCTGAGTGATGCGTTAAAATATATATATATATATATATATATATATGTATATGCTTATATTGAAAAATAGATCTAAAATAGTCACAAATATTTAAAAACATACAGATTTACACATTCACACAAATCAATACACACGTATTTACAACTTGATATAATAACATGACTTGAAATGAAAAAAAGATAAAGTATCTATTATCATGAGAATCCAATTGAGTGGTTAGCGATACTTTTACCTAGATTCAATAGTATTTCAGGCATCACTTACCTTCAACAATGGTTATGTGAGATAGAGGGCCAAATTGCTTTTCGTTAAAACTCTTATTAAAAAAAATCATTTAAAATCAAGTAATACATTTTTACATTCTATTAAATGACCAAAAACATCGTTTTTTAGTTCTTGGTCATTTGGTATTATATTAACCTAGCTGAGGAATGTTATATAACACTATAAATAGCAATACTATTCCAGTGTATCTGAAATGCTTCATCATAACTTGTTGCAAATGAAATTTAAATCCTTTTTATATTTAACTTCACAGTGAGAATACAAAAAGCATAATATGCATTCATCTATATCTGTAGTTCTTTGGTTATATCGTGAAAACATTTGTTTCATTACTTTGTATGAAAAGAGATGATTCGCATATCCTACTTCTATAGGTAATAATCTGAATGCTCTATATACAACACATGGTAAAAACACAACACGTATTTTGATGAAGAAATAGAAACTATATTCACAGTCATCATAAGAAACCTGTGAAGACAAAATATGATTCATAGTAGATTAGAAGCTTGACTCATGCATCAAATTTAATCGGTCCATTACCTCTTTCTTGTTGTCAGTAAAATAAGACCCCTTAGCAAAAATCAAGTTTATATGTCAAACTGTTTTGACGTTATTCGTCCATTGGTATATTTGTGAAAGATTTTAACAGAGGTGGATCCTTCTGATTGAAGCGCCGTAATAAAATCTCTGCAAAGAAGGGATCTGATACCCACTGAGGTTTACCAAAATATTGAGGTGAAGTTTCTTATGATAACGTCACCGTGTGAAAACCCACATGGCTGTGGACCACTCACAATGATATCGACTGACCAAAACATTAAAAGAGTGCAGTGTTACAAGATGGACGTGTAGTAGGTATTATAAAGTTCCCTCATGCAAACTCAATCTGAAAATTGCGACATGTTTTTTACTTCCAGCATCCTAGCTGATTGAGAAACTATATTTGCAAGGTGGCAGAACAAGGATCAAATTCTTTATTAAATGAACGCCTTGCTCACTGTTCTCTGAACACGCCTATTAGGACCACCCACGTTTGTGATGACAAAAAATATAGCTGACAGACAGTCATCCCACCTGCCACAGCAGCATTTTTATAATGTCACCAAGGCATGGAGTAAATCGTACGCGAAACAGCTTAGTGAATAATCAGCAAACCACGCACCTGTCTTACCTGTCGCCACTTATCCTTCGCTGACGGCGAGGTCAGCGAGAGGCGTGGTTTTATTAAAATGTATATCAATTTTCACTATAACACGAAAACTGATCAAAAGGTCAGTTTTTGGTTTGATGGCTTATTCTAAAACTTCTTTATGTCATTTATCAACATTACCTCGAAAGATCGTTCTGCTTTAGAAGGAAAACTCTTCAAAAAATATGTAGGAAATGAGCAACAATATGTGACATCCCTTTATCCAGTTATAACATAGTTCCTAGATCTCGCGCCTATGTTAAGACTGGAGCTGAAGAAATATTTACAAAAAACAAGAAATTATCATAAATGGGACAATTTTATACACAATTTAAAAAATCAGACAGTAAGTGCTCGTAATACCTACTTCCCACTTGTAAAAAGAGATGGGCAACCGTAACGAGAAACCTTGGAGGATGTTAAAAAGTGGTGTATCGCTTCTCAAGGATAATCCTCCCAGTCAGCCATACCTTGTGCAGTGCTATTACTTCTGTACACCAATAATGCTTTGGATTGGTAGATTACCCACCCCATACTTGTCAGATCTGGCTCTCAGTAATTTTAGATGACTTCCAAAGCTTAAAGAATATTGACGTCATCTTAAACTTTTCCGGAATGCGACTAAAATCTTGGAGCCTTGATTGAACAAAGTGTGTTGATGTTGGTAGGACTTTGCAAAAAAATAAAAAAGTTCAAATCTGTGGGTTAGGGGCGAAGTATGGGAATCAACCGTCGTAGTTATATTTTGATGTCTACGGTTCTACAAACCTTGTCCAACAGGCGCCATGTTATTCGTTGATTTGTTGGATGGATGTATTGCTTTGAACCGTATTTGTGTCGGTAATATTAAAAAGGAGTCCAAATAGTTTCAAAAATATCAATAAGTTGAGTATAAAATCAAGATACTTTCCAATCTACTATGAATACTATGCATATCAATAGAAAGTTAGTATAAAGAGCGGCAGGGCAAGGTCGAGGTGATTATAAAGGTACGGGTCTATTGGCTACATAGTACGCACAAATGTTTGTGGATCAAACGAATTAATTTCCAGTAGAGCGTCCACTATATCAGCACATCAGCAGTAACTTGCAATAGGATACTTGACTCATATCTAATTTCATGAAAAAAATTTGTATTTCTTACAGTATTTGGCTTAAGATAACGAAATATATCGATCTCAATTTTTAAAAGTGTAAGATGAGTATGTATGTTAATTTAATGGTTATTAATTAGTTTAAAAAGTATATATTTATTTTTAATATCAAACGGCGAAAACACTATCGACCGTGATGTGACGTCGTACAGACTGTAAATAAAGAAACGTAATCCGTATGTCACTTGTGGAGTAACATTGTCTTCTTCAAATATTCCTACAAAACTGATGATTAACGTAAAATGTTATAGTTTTATCGTTTGCCGAAAATGGACACATCGATGGTTGGTAATTTTTTTGCCGTCAACCCAGATTTCTCCTCTGCTGAACTGAGGAACTTCAAGACTTGGATGTAAGTACAGTGCATTTGATATAATGATAGACATAAAAAGAAAGAATAAGTAATACACTTACACAATCTTCCTTTTCAAAAGTCATTCAAAAATAAGTTCATGCGTCAGAATCTCTGAATAATTTTGACTAATATTGTATTCTTGCACAGTCAAATGTAAAATATGTCCCAAATATAAGGTATGCTCGACGCAATACACAGCAATGCTGCTTTACATTTATTTCCTTGGGCACCCTTAACCCACAGCTTTCCTGGGGTCCTTATCGATGTATTTTTGCATTCTCGGACGATACAATAGCGATAATTACTATACCCTAGTTGATGAGTATCCATCACGCTTTGGCGTCTACTGAGGTGAACAGCTGATCAGCAAGTGACATTTTAATCGGTTTTAAATCTGGCAAAACTTGTCTGTGACGTTTTGTTTTTTGTATGCAGAAGAACTTTTTAAATAAAAGAGCTGCTAGCAAGTACAAAATGAATCCGTAGCATACAAAAAACCCAAACAAAATAGGGCTCTGACTACCTGGCGTGGACGGATCTGTCAGAATTATGTGTATCGTGCCGATATCGGGAATTTTGAGATAATCAACTGTCATTGTACCGTGATGGATACTCGTAAAATAGGGTACCTATATATTTTTGTCACGTTGATATGTGTAAACGTTTGAGGAGTTATGTTGCTATTAGCTGCTGTTTACAAAAATGGTGTGACGCCAGAGCACATTAATTTATGAGCCAGAAGAAAAATATATTTTCGAATTAAGGTAAAAATATAGTATTTATTCTGGTACAACAAATATCAAATATTTAAGACCTACTTAAAAAAATATGAACTAGCCTATTCAGAATTCCAATGAAGCAAAATTGCTTTTTTGATGTAGCAGTGGGCGCGTACCGCAAAGGAATCTTTCCAAAAACCCGTACGTTAATAACTGAGAACGGTTTGAGTTGTAACTATTTTGCTCGAATAGTCACATCTCCGAGAGTAATCTAATTTAATAGAGAGATATATTGTTTTATTGAAATTCAGTCTGTTACCTCAGCGGGTTTCCTACTTTTCAGGATTAGGCTAGACATAGACTCGAATTACAACCACAACCGCTACATAATCCAGAAAATAACAGTAGTACATAGATTGTGTATAGTCCTATGATTTGACAGCAACGGTCGCATAAAAAGAATAGTGGTTGGATGCTACGTAAGAAGTTACAGCTTAGAGCTAGTCCTTCTAGGTTGGAGCAAGAAGAATTAATGTCCATAACAGGGTCTTTCAGCCATGAAAATAATGCAAAACATAAGTTATTTGCAAATGTGGAGTTTGTAATCAACATCCCTTTCTTATCACGTGATTGTTCTTTAAAAGCACAGGGGATGGTAATTTTGTAGGAAACTGACACATTATCGAATATTTAACATAAGCATTTTTATATGAGCACATGATCCCAACACTTGCTACTTCTACTAATTGTGAGACCAAAAGCATATATAAAAATAAACATGTTGCACAGCTGCACTAACAAAAAAATATTGAAGTCTCATTATAATTGTGTATTCATTTGGTTCAACTTTTTATTTTTATATATTTGTTTTAACTCAGTGCCTTTTATTATAGATTTGAGGTAAGACGTGTTACAATTATGAAAAAGTAAATTAAAATGCCAAAATTGCGAATCTTGGGCTTTTAAAGAACGATCAAGTACTTAATTAAGAAGAAAAATGTTGACGAAAGTTGGAAGTACATCCTGGGGACTTTCTTGTGTGGGCTATGCAGATAACTCTGTTATTACGAATGTATTTAAAAAGGTTGATCATACAAATTGTAACCACAGCATGCTCCTTACCTAGAAAATATTTTAATTTCTGCAGGGTGATCCATAATTACATGGTGACTCAAGCACATTTTTAGAAAGACCTACATTTAATTGCAGATTCGGTAGGCGCTCCCAAACGAAGCAATTCTATTACCAAAATATTGAGATGTTAGGTAATCTATCGAACAAAACACTGAGCCTTGACAGCTGGCAACTGAATTTTTCGTCATTTTCCCATATTTTCTCTTATCTACTTTTTCAATTATTTGCTGAGCTTATACAGGGTGGCCAAGAACGCAAAATGAACGATTTCTCAAAATTTTCAAATGGAACACCGTATATTTTCACATTTGTTGATACGGTTTTTCACATCTCTTTTATGATATGAGGTTTATTGAGGTTCGACAACTGGTTATCGAGTCATTAAAAACACAGGGTGAAAATACACAAATTTTAACTATCTGTTGTCACTGATTGAATGCTATTTTTATTTTAAGCAGAATTCCCTTTTCTCATTTACCTTGATATCCGATTTACAAAAAGGTTAACTGTAACTCCAAAACAATTCGTACAAACTCCCATAAACCTTATATTGAAATAAGACTTGTTAAGTGGGGAATCAAAAAGTGTGAAAATATACAGGGTGTTCGATTTGAACATTTCGAGAAATTGTACATTTTGCGTTTTTGACCACACTGTATATAGTCTATCGAAAAAATTGAAACAGCAAGTAGATATGAATATTTGAGGTCATGAAATTCTTCTGACGAAAAATTCAGTAGTAGAACAGTTGCGGAGGTGAGACCTGTGAAAATTGTGTGTTTCGATAGATCCAATAACTCAGAAATGTAACCCTATGTTATGTTACATCAAACTGCTTCGTTTGAAAGGGCATAACCCAATGTGCAGTAAAATGTAGATCTTTCCATTTAAAAAATGTATTTTTGGGTCTCCATGTAATTATCTACCAACCTTTAGAAATTAAAATATCTTCCAGGTAACGAGAATACTGTTCATTTTTGTAATTGAATCTTTTAGATACCAAGCATCATAATTTTCAGTGCCGAAAAATCTTCTGATTCTGTTTTACACATATCCATCTCGTATCCAAATCTGTTTACCTATTTTCTGGATTAACCACCCTTGCACGCATCTTTACAAAAACCCTGTACGCTCACTTGTAAACGCTCGCATGGTGAAATTTGATAAATATACCTAAACGCACATATCTAGATATATCTAAGACAGAGCGGTGCATTAAAGCAGGACGAATTTGACAAATGCGAAAGTGCAAAGCGTCAACGTGGGTGACATGAAACGGAGGCTGTTAGCAGAGCTGATCTGGATGTCGCCTTCTTTCAAGAAGGGAAAGTCGATGACATGGATGATTCCGTTGGTGCATTCGACATTTGGTTTGAAGACTGGGATCTTCTCGCCCTTCCAGTGGATTATAAATGCTGAAAAATAATAGATAGATTGTTAGTGATATACAATCAATAAAAAATGGTGTGACAACAATTACTTGACTTTCAATGCCGATAAGAAAAAATATATGACAATCAAGCGCTCCCTTGATTTTATAAATTTAAATAATGAATTGATACACAAAACAGACACCATCAACACATTGAAATTGACTACTGATCATAAATTAGATTTTACTAGTCATGTAGAAAAATTGTTTACTCAACTAGCTAAGATTTCGTTCATTATAAGAACAATTAGTTACAACGTAGCGAAAAGCACAGCTATAAGCTACTCTGCCTTATTTGAAAGTAGATTGATATATGCATTCCCTTTTGGTGTATCTGTTCCCAAAATTACTTAAAAAAGCGTATTGAATATAAGTTACAATATTAGACGAAAACAAGATCTTAACTGAGTAGTACATAAAACAACACTTGTGATATACTCAATAAAATTTATAATGGTCTGAAAATTTACATATGTGTCCTTGATGCTATCAAAGGATTTAACCATTTAAAAGATATTCAGCCGTGAACTTAAACACTTTTTTAATATGTAAACCTTATTATACCTAGTGCGAGTTCTACAATTCGCCTATTTAAGAACTAGATATGTAATTATGTAATAGTTTTGTTTTAAGAAGGATCGCAATTAGAACTGATTGAAACAGACTCCATTTTCTCATTAAAGAATAGTGTAAGAGTTTATGCCATTATACAAAATGTACCGTTTTAATCCCACACCTAAATAATTCAAAATCTGCGCATTCTAAAAAAGTTACAAAAGTCGTAGGGTTTTGAAGGGTCAAAACAATTATGACCTTGACAATAACCTTGATAAGGCCCTTCAAGGTGAAGTAAATATTTTCAATTGGAACCACTCCTTTTTAACATCCGAATTGAAAAGAGGAGCAAATGCTACGTCCAAACATCACATTGGATATGACCTTGACCATTACCTTCAAGGCCATTTCACAGTCAAATCAAGACATCAAAAACAATTTGCTGTTGCAAAAATGTTTGATAGCACAATTGTGAGATTTGTGGGGATCACTCAAAGGTGACCTTGACCATGAGCTTCAATTTTTCTAAAGAAAACCTCTCACTCTTATACTGGAATTGAGAAAAGCAGAAAATTTCACGACCGAAGGTGAGCTTGACCCCAAAAAAGATTTAAGCTAGACATTGAGGCCGAGGTCACATCCGGGCGTAAAACTTCCATCTTCATTAGAAAAATGAGAGGTTCTTTTGGAAATTTTGACTTGACCTTGAATGTCATGGTCAACGTCACTATATTCGAGAACGCCCCCGCCCCTGTCACGTTAAAATATGTAACTTCTTTATTTGTATACTTACTATTATCTTTCCTCTCTTCTACGGCGATTCTAAGTGATCCTCTGACAGTTGGCAATTCTACTTCTCTTCTACTAGAAGTGCTGGCAATGGAGTCGAAGGGTCCACGATGTGTCTCGTTGGACCATTGCTTGATGCGCTCCATCGTATATGGTACATCAGAGACCACCAGATGGCGTTCCAGTGTCGCTACGCCCTGTGTAACAAAATTAAAAATTGATTTTTTCAATGAACACTTCTGAGGTGAAAGCTTCGCATTTGTGGGAAAATAATCCGACTAGGTTTTGTTGTCAACTAGACCGACCATTTGTCGAATACGCAATGTGAGGTTCAAAAAAGAACTGCAAACTTACATTTCTCTTTCGTTGCTAAGGAAATCGTGCAATATTCCGCGTAGGACCTTAAAAGTTAAATAGTAATAGGATGACATGCTCGTACGTACATAAAAACGTATGGTGAACGTGAACACCATAATGAAAATCATATTGATGCTAATAACTAAAATCATGAATAATCAGATGTTAAGAACGTTCTTCGTTATTTTGTAGCCAAAGCGTGACTCTTCTCTGTACATGGTTCACTGGTTGGCTTCTTTCCCTTCTCTTCGGTTTTCCGAACTCTGTTCATGGCCAGCTAAGGAAACACATCACTGAATTTGGGACTGAAAACTCCATTTAAATGTACAAAATTCCAATATAGCCTCTTTATGAAAAACAAAGTTGGCGATGGAAGTCGAATTGAAAATTTGACTGCGCCGTCTTGTAGCGGAGAAAAAGAGGCAATAACTACATGCAATTTATTTTGAAATGTCATCTCAATTGAGCCAGGAAAAAATAAAAATGATTTTAGATAAATCTGGTACATGAAACAAATGATGTGATAATTTTACGGCCTACCTGGGAAATGTTTTTTTTTGAAATAACAAATGTTTGATATGGTTAATGTAGGACATTTTTGGAATCAGGTTTAAAAACTCTATTCATCCGTGCAAAAATCCAATATGGCGTCCCTAAGAAAAAATAAAACTGATGCTGGAGGACAAGATGCGAAATGTCATATTGAAATTCTAATTCTACCATATTGTAGAGGAGAAGAAGTGGCATCCTGGTGTTCAATTTATTTGACATCCCATTACAAATAGTCAGGAAAAATTGAAACGTTTGAAATTCGTTTTTTTCGTCGCTGTTCGGAAGAACTTTGAATTTCTAAACTTTCTAAGCGGCATTTTGTTTGTGACGTAAATACGCAACTTTGCCCCCATTTAAGCGACGTCCTATCTCTTACAACAACAAACACCCGGTATAGAGAAGAAGATCCCAGACCACGCAGCACTGGAGTTTGCTAGATCACTGATAAATGTACCTTACTCGTCCAGCATCATGAAAGATTGTATGACAAATAACAAACGTAGAGTTTTCTAAACATTTTGTGTCAGTTTGGCAACACCGATTCGGTACAGGCAGAGCCACCTATGAGCGAAACGCGCGGATTCTTGGCAGAATGTCTATTCATCTAAGAGCGAATTTCCAAAACAAGGACCGCAAAGCTTTGGAAGCATTTCACGTGAAGCGGACTGCGATCAAAAGTGAGATTTGAAAGTTAATTCATATTGCAACTGTTTGAATATCTAATAGTCGTGAAAGAGAAGACACGATTTTTTTTCGTGGCACGTTCATTTGTTAAGTTACGGGCTTCGAAACAGAAGTCGTATTTGAAATTGGGATTTTCTGTACATTTTGATTGAAAAATCAAATTTGAAAATGAAAAAAAAGTTGAGCTAAGCCGGAAGTAAATATTTCAAACCATAATTTGGGTAATTTCTACCATTTTTATTCTGTTTTTTTTACTCTAACATATTATATAAAGGAGAGATACTTTCATGTACATATACTAAGTGACATATAAATCCGAACACCCAGTTTAAATGGTTTTATTTTAATAAAAGTTGGTGAATGTATTTATCTTACTGTAAATAACAAGTGAAAAAATTTTCAGCCTTATCAGTTGGACATTCCGGTTTTTATACTGCTTTTTTTAATTCACTAACGCTCTAAAAATGAATATTTCAGCCGCAGTAAAGAATCAACGTTGGCGGATTTTGGTTCTTGACATCCTTTACGATCGGTTACGATGCCTAGAGTACGGAGACCTGTACGATTTCGTCAACTTAGTGAGTTTGATAGGGGCCGTATAGTGGGACTTCAGGAAGCTGGCCTTTCTTTTCGGGCAATTGCAGTTAGAGTGCAAAGAAGTGTAGACACTGTGATTAGGTGTTGTCAGGCATGGCTTCGAGAAGGCCGTACGCAAAGAGCAAGGGGCACTGGACGCCGCCGTAGAACAACAGACCGTGAAGATCGCCGCCTAAGATTATTGGCCTTAAGGGACCGTTTCCCCACTACCAGGTCCATTGCAAATGAATGGTTTGCAGAACACGGAAGACCTTTTGGCATGCGAAGTGTTTACCGACAAATGAGAAGTTTTGGCTTGTTTTCATACCGGCCACACTGGGTCCTCCCTTTAACTCGAGAACACCGACGTAATCGCCTTGAGTGGTGCTATAGCTTATGGTTCCAGGTCACCTTTAATCTTCATCAGAGGTAACATGAACGTTATATCCACGAAGTTCTAGAACTCTATCTTTTACCCTATCTTGACACCCTGGCAGATCCAACTTTCCAACAAGATAATGCCCGACCACATGTTGCAAGAGTCACAATAGACTTCTTTCAACATAATGATGTCACATTGTTACCATGGCCACCAAGATCTCCCGACTTATCCCCAATTGAGCACGTGTGGGATATGATGGGTAGGAGATTGCTCAATTTGCAATGTCCTCCTCAGACTCTAGAAGCACTTCGAGAGGAGTTGGTGGTTGCCTGTAATGAGATACCACAGGAGGACATTGACCACCTGATCAGAAGCATGCCTAGGCGCGTTGGAGAATGCGTAGTACATCAGGGTGCATCCACACATTATTAAAGGTCAAAGGGCTTTAAAGCAGTGCAATCATTTTGAAATTTTTATCATTTACTTATTATGCTTCATTAAGTACCTATACCAAATTTTATTAAAATAAAACCATTTAAACTGGGTGTTCGGATTTATATGTCACTTAGTATACATACATGTCGCTCTGAGTATGACGTTAGGCGCTCGCTTATGTCGACTGGTGTTAGATTTCGAAATAATATGCTACTTTATGAGCATTTTTAAGCTCTCATATTGATTTTGAATATTTTACAGAAATTGTTGTCGTGATACAAGTTTCAAAAATATTTTTCCAGTTTCTACACTTATCAAAAACTATTATACAGGCATCTTGTAAGAAAACACCTACATGCAAAATTATATGGGGTTGTCTAAAACGGACGCAGGAAAGTAAACGCATATTAAAACAAGAAATATTGATATTCAAATCAAGTTGGGTACTTTATTTTGAAGGTTCATTTATACCATTTATGCATGAAAAATAATATCGCTCAAATGTTCACCACGACTGGATTTACAGACGTCCACGCGATGGTCGAAATTTTCAATGACATTTTGCAACATGGTCGGTTCTATGGCATTTATCTCAGCAATGATGTTGTTTTTGAGTTCTTGGAGGGTGGCTGGTTTGTTGACGTAGACTTTGCTTTTCAAATATCCCCATAAAAAGAAGTCCAAGGGAGTCAAATCGCACGATCTTGGTGGCCATGACCAGTCACTTTTTGAGAATGCATCGGCTGGTCTTGATACTCACGGGGATCTTCGTTCGCCCAGATGCGGCAGTTTTGCTTGTTTACCGTCCCATTCAAGGTGAACATGATTTTTGATGAAAAATTGGCATCAATTTGGCGGTGTTCAAGCAGACAATCTGAGAACGTTCGGCGCGAAAAATGGTCGCCCGACGCAGCTCTTGCGTCAATTGGATCTTGTAGGCGTGTACATTCAAATCCTTGTGGAGAATGCGGAGCAAACTGGTTCTCGAAATGCCCAATTCTTGGGATCGACGCGTTGTTGATTGTTTCGGATCGTCTCTCACACTCTCCTTCACAACAGCAATATTTTCCGGTGTGCGAACGCTCCTTGGCCGGCCAAAGCTTGGCAGATTTGCCACAGAACCTGTTGCCTCGAATTTACGCACCAGACGACCGATGGTTGTTTCGTTTGGGCGGTTGTTGCGACCGAAATGCTTACGAAGCGCGCGAAACGTGTTTTTTATTTTTGCACCATTTTTGTAGTGCTCTTGAATAACTTTAATGCGGTCTTCAATCGAATACGACTCCATAGCGATCAATGGTAAACACTCAACTAACAAAATGACATGACGGTGACAGAAAACAAAGATGGCGTCTATGTCAAATTGTCGTTTACTTTCCTGCGTCCCTATCGGACAACCCTATATATATATCATGTTTGAAACAAGGATATTTTGCTGCTCGAAGAAATTTTCCTGGAACCCCCATTTAATCCAGCTAGCACAATCCCAGGGAACAAGCCCTTGAGGTTAGAAGAACTAGAATTAGCAAGCGATGTGAAATTGAAAAGATTATAAAATAAAATAGTCCTTTTAACATTAATGTAGTTTTACTACGTATGCCTTATATGCAGACTAGCCGACAAACAAGCGCCTAACGTCATACTCAGTGCGTCATGTGTACATAAAAATATCTTTCCTTAGTGCAGGTGCTTCCCATTTTAACTACTTCTACTGTATTTTAAACACACTTTAGGCTATATTTTGGGATAAAAACAAGGATAAACATGGTAAAAGTTACCCAAAATTATGAGATGAAGCGTTTACTTCCAGGTTTGCACCGTTTTTCATTATAATTTCAATATTTAAGAATATCGCATTAAAATAAACTATAATTGTGTGTGTGAAAATGTAACCTATTAATGCAATATCTTGGAAATCAGTCGACCTAAACAAGCGCCTAACGTCATATCAGGACGACTAGTACGTACATAAAAATACGTATCTCCTTGATTAATCCGAATACCACAAAAAAAACTCGGTTTCTCTTTCAACTAGATATTCTACTAGATGTTCAAACAGGTTCAATATGAACGAATTTTAAAACCTCACTTTTCTTGTTGTCCGTTTTATGTGAAATGCCCTTTTGATTATACCCCGTACTGATATGAAATGTTAACAAGTATCAAAACTTGCCAAGTTTGCTGTTTTGCATCAAAATACGTAAGATATAACTAGTATTCATTGTGTCATATCGTCTCGCGATGATGTACCCAAAAATTTGCAGTCGAGACCCCTACTATAATGCAGAAGACACCCAAGGTTAATGAGGACTACTGGCGGGTTACAAACACATTACACGAATGTTTATACTTTTTTATAGAACGTGGAGCATGCGCATTTAACATTAAACCTGACCATACTTACATATATGTGCATGAATTCAGGCATGAATAGTTTCTTGATTGCTGAAGGAAAAGCAACCTTGGCATTCTCCCACGCCTTATCTCTTGGTACGAAATACGTGAATCTCTTATCAGGGTTGTTTAGCTGTTCGTTGAATTTCTGGTATTGGCCTAATCGGTAAGTATTCCTGAAAATTAATGTTAAAATAAATATTAGAATGAGGTTTCTAAAGAAGGTTCTTGAGAAGAATATTGGAATTCATTAAGTTATAAGGGCAATGTAAAATGAAAATGATCATTTACGAACAGTGTTGCAAAAAATCACGATTTTACGGCAAAAAGTTGTTCTTGTTTGATGAAGAAATTTTCCAAACATCAAAAGCTTTAAATTGGTGGGAATTGAAAATTTCTAAATCGCTTGGGTACCTCAAAAGCAGCTAAATTAGTTTCACTATATTAGATTAGTAATAAGTATTACAATTGACTTCCTAAACATATATTATTTTGTGTTTATGTTTTTTGTGGGTTAGCCTGAGTACCTAATGTCTTTGTTAGCTGTACATATTGTAATACCATTTATGTACCGGTTAATAATTTTTATGTGTTATTCCTTTTTCATGTAGGTAATATTATAAACTAAAAACTGTTTTAATTGTTGTAATCTGGGTTTTCATTAGCTTAATTTATGAATATTTACGTTGATGATGATTAGTTTTTAGATTTAGATTATGCTTTTGAACTTAGATAATATATTATGTAAACCCTTAGTTTTATATAGATCATCTTCCTTTTTTTGAATTGCCTGATGAGGTATTTCAGTTATTTGCTTTGCGACTTCACGATTTGAATCATTTGATTTAAATCGTCGCAACCCTGGTTACGAGAGTAATTCCAAAAATGAGGTCTGCTATTTTTTCACAAAAAGCATTTATTTACAATAACTGATACATCATAATAAAGCTTAAATAGTGGTCTATCTGATGACAGCAATGAATGCTTTTTGTTGTCTAAAGAAATAGGAGGAGTAAATACCTTTCGGACTGCAGTGTAGTAAACAAAATTATGCAAGGTCATATCAAGGTCTTACAGTTGTGTGCCTCCCATCTACAGCTCCTCAAGGTCATATTAGATTCTACTATCAAAGGTTAAGTCCGATATTTGTTCTGAATCAACTTACTGAAGCATGGGGTCTGTCCTAAGCTTATCAAGCACTGTGGTGTATGGTACCCCCAAAACTCTGTCAATGATATGGATGATACCGTTGGTAGCTGCCAAGTCAGCTTGAATGACAGTTGCGTTCACACCACCGCCGTCAACTGTCATGGTGCGGTTGTCGCCTACAGTCACCACGTTGAAGTACAGGTTTTTGCTGGGATTGAAAGTTCTCACTTTGTATACCTGAAAAAATGAAAGGAGTTTGTAAAATCATCTTCCTCGTTACACAGTTCGTAATCGTACAAATTTTTTAGAAAACTCTAATTACCCGAAATGGGTTTTTTTAAACAATTTAAATAACCAAAATAGTTTGTTTAAGTAAACTGAATTTTCTGGAACCGGTTCAAAATGCTACTTGACTGGAACAAGATGGATATATTGGTCCAATTTAAAAAAGTATATTTTTCATGTTTAATACGAAGCAGTCAAAACATTACCGGAAATGATGTGACGTCATTCCAATTGTAAACAAAATAACGTCATCCTTATGTCCCTCGTGGTCTAAGGTTGTCTTCTTTAAATATTTCTAACAAACTCCTAATCAACGTAAACAGTTATCGTTTTTCCGTTTTATTGACGTTGGTTTCGTAAAAGCAGAAAGCACTTTTGCTGAAAATTCACACTTTGATGGTTTGTAATTTTTTTGAATTCAACCCAGATTTCTACTCCACTGAGCTGATTAACATCAAGACTTGTATGTAAGTGCAGTCTATCTGATATAATTATAGGCATAAATAGCAAAGAATAAGTAATACATTTACATAATCTTTCTTTTCAGAAGTCATCCAAAATTAAGCTCTTGCGTTATAACCTCTGAATAATTGTATCTAATATTATGCCTGTATTTTTTCTTACACATCTGCAAGGGAATCGTACGGTGATGAATCCGTAAGTTACGTCCAACTTAAACGAGAGGATAAAATCTGCACAGTAAAATGTAAGATATATCCCGAACATAGCTATGCTCCAAACAAAACACAGTATTGTGTATATGTATTTATTTCTCTGGGTACTTTAATCCGTAGTTTTCCTAGGGTCTTTATTGATGTGTTTTTACATTCTCAGACGATGTAAAAACAGTAATAACTATATTTTTGATTTAAACTAGTAGAAGTCATGTTTATATGTTTGAAAGTTTGACAGATTATGCTGCTGTCAGCAGCTGTTTACAAATAGTATGATGTCAGAACACATTAATACAGGCCAAACATGGCGGACTGAGTTTTCGCCTGTCTAAGAAAAAGACGATCTTTTAGGCCTGAACAAAATATTTTGTTTAATAGAACAAATATTTACTTTCAAGACCTACTTAAAAAGAATTTAACTAGCTTATTGAAAGATAATACACTATTAAACTAATTTGTTTGAAAATAGTAAGCCGAGTATCTTTTTTATTGGAACTGTTAATTACTTTAAGATTTTTGCGGAGTTGTGAAACTTTCCAAGTTATTTTTCTCAGTTGCCTTACAGTTTTCGAGATCCGAATGGTGAGAGTCGAATTTTAAACACCCGGTATACGTAAAAACAGAGACGGCGTCAAGAATACTGAATCTGACTTTCACACCGAAACCTCATCAGGTGTAATATAGTTTTGCCAGTATGTAGATCCTGATAATTACTCAGATGCGTCTCACAAAACGTGATAATTAATCTCTCTGATGAATCAAGGTTCAAGGTTCATATTGCTTGTTTTCTGGCAGACAAAACCGGGGGCATTGAGTAGCGTTTAAATGTACATTGAACGCCTGCTTACCTGCTGAGTCGGGTAGAAGGCCGATTTATTGGTACCAGGTGAGAAATGTTAAGTGAAAAGACTCAACTCCGATGGCTGATTTTTATATACTGACGGACAGAAAATAACCCAGTAATAATGACTTCACTACAAAACAATTTATATACTTATCTCTTAGGGTTAGGTATGTAATTGATCAAAATTCCGGAAAAATCCAACAGTTGAAAAAAAAATTAAAAAAATAAGTAATTTGTTGCGCCTCTTATGGATCCAAAAATATGTCTGGGCATAGTTCTGATCAGATAATTGATTTCCTCTTGAGGTCCCAGACTACTTATACCTCGCGCCGAAGTGCCGCTGGAGTGTGTGGAGGATGGAGTGAATTGAGTAATATTTTTCACATAATGTCCCAGAGGAGTTTAATGGGTGAAAAAAATCGGTAGATCTAGGGGCCAAGGCAACAAAATAACCTGATTGTCTTCAAAATGGACTAACGTAGCTCTGCCTATATGTGGTCGTGCATTATCTTGTGGGCTTGGTGAGTATCCGTATATAAGACAAAAAGGATTTTTTCGCGAGTCCACGGTGTAGCACAGTGCACTACCAGGAACCGATACTCAAATTTTCTCGAAGAACGGGAATAGGGGAAGACGGATGTGATGTCCGAATTTCAAAAAATCACGTGGTACGGGTACCCGCCTAACGTCTGTGAGGTACTAGCGGGTGACATGTCTTATGTCAATTTCATTTAAAAAACAGACATCTCAATTGAAAATTTGTTTTCGCAGTGCCAAAAATTGAGTTAAATTATTAAATCATAAATGGAGGAACACGTCTACCTGATTTTAACTGACGATGGAGAAGGTCATCGAAGATAGATGAGCCGCACTTGTCTTATCAAATGATTGATTTTATTGATATATATGTACATTGCACAAGAAACGATCGGTCTTTTTATTGCAGATTCAAACAAGGCGGCTAAGTTTATCAAGGAGCTTAAAGCAAACATTTTGCGCAAGTTGTGTGATCTCACCACTCCCGGTGTAACTTGAAACTGTCAAAACTTCGAGAGGAAGGGGAAATTCCATCTGTTCCCGCTCCGGTTCACTACGGGATTTCGCGAAAAAATCTCTAAAGCATATGGCTCCTTCATCTTCTGAAAAAAAGGCATGGCTGTCATGTTGTCTCTGATGAACACCAAAGGCGATCTGCTTCTTCAAGCAATACATCCAATACCATAATTAGAACAGTGTGGTGCACATGCGCTTTCATAGAAAATTAAGAATCTCGTTTATTACCCTTGCATGGCCATCATGCATCCCCAAACAGAATCTGGATGAATCACACAAGACAAAGGTATTTCATTCGAGGTCCAAGTTCAGCCGTTCTCTGCACCAAGCCAGTCGAACACTTCGGTACACCTATCAGATTATATCACAAAAACCATTTTATCGACATGGTTGCAGTAGTAGTGGTATTTATTTTGACGAAGATACATAACATATGCAGAGTGGTCCTTAATGATATGCGAATATTTAAGGGTGTGAATCTACATGAAAAATTAGTGTTAGTTTGCTTTATAAACCATGGTCCAAAAATGTTTCCCTACAAAAACTCGGGGTGTTGAACTTTTAGGAAAAAAAATGGAAATTAATTAATATTTTCACAACCGCTCCAGATATTTCACTGATATTTAGTACGTAGTGAACGTTAATAAAGTTGCATATTTTTCAATGCAAAAATAATGTTTAGCTTTAACAGTGGCGTGCGTACGGGTATTGACTTCGATACTTCGGTACGCCAATGGTTTTTTGCCAAATAAAAATTATTTTTGAATTCCCCGTTCAGTTTGAAACAAATGATTTATCTTTAGTTGCTTTCCTTCGATGCGCCATTTTTGAGTAAAAAAATAAAAACCGTTCTATTGTCCGAGAAAATCAATGTAATAATTGAAGGATTCAATTTAGCAATAAATATCTAGTAGTTGCTCTGGAATATCTGGCTTTTGACATCTGACAAGTTTCTGTTATTCAAATCTGTTCGCTGTGACATCTTTTTTATTAGTTGGTTTCTACAATCTTGTTAATAATGGTGAATTATTCAAATCCAGAAAAGCCGGAAATGTATTACGTATATTGCCTTGCCGACGGTAATGGTGAACAAGTCAGACGGAATGTATGACCAGAGATATCCCGATCGTGCTATGCCAGATAGTCGAACCTTTTCTAATATTCATCGTCGTCTTGTTGGAACTGGTTCTGTCCGAAAAGGAACATCTGAAGGTAGACCTCTAAGTGTGAGAACACCTGAAATTGAGGAAGCAGTGCTGCACGAAGTCGAAGAACATCCTGAAACGAGTACGAGGAAGATCGCTAGACACTTAAATATTTGCCATCAAATTGTTTGGAGAAATTTAGGGGATTTTTTGTTATATCCTTACCATATTTTAAGAGTATAGGCATTACTTCCAATTGATTTTCCAAGGCGTGTGACCTTTTGTTAGTGGCATCTTAAAAAAATTACACAAAATCCGCAATTTGAATCAATGATTCTGTTCACGGACGAAGCTATCGAAATGCCATTCAGAATTTCCACAATAATCATGTGTAGGCAGAAGAAAATCCCTATGCCGTAACCGAAACCCATTTCTAATACCAATTTTCGGTTAACGTATGAGCAAGAATTATTGGCAACCACTTTATTGGCCCATTTTTCTTGCCGGGACGAGTTGTCGGACAGACTTACCTCAATTTTTTATGTTTATGTTGTCAGTTGTTATTGTTCATTACCCCTAATATGTTTAATTTTTCCAGTTAAATTAATAATTTTGCAAGTTAGACAATTGAACGGTTTTTATTTTTTTTACTCAAAAATGGCGCATCGAAGAAAAACAATTCAAGAGAGATCATTTGTTTTAAATTAGATGGGGAATTAAAAAATATATATATGGCAAAAAACCATTGGCGTACAAGTTTTTTTCTTAAAAAATATTGAAGTCAATACCCGTACGCACGCTACTGTTAAAGCTAAAAATTATTTTTGCATTGAAAAATATGCATCTTTATTAACTTTCACTACGTACTAAATATCAGTGAAATATCTGAAGCGGTTTTGAAAATATTGATTTCCCTTTTTTCCTAAAACTTCAACACTGCGAGTTTTTGTAAGGAAACACTTTTGTACCATAGTTTATAAAGCAAACTAACATTAATTTTTCATGAAGATTCACACCCTTAAATATTCGCACATCATTAAGGAACACCCTGTATAACTAGTAGCAATTGATGTACATACTTAAATTTTGACTGGCAAAAAGTAAAAATACACACGTGATAAACTAAAATCGAGAAATGTATACAGCACAACAGATAAATAATGAATCACGAGGTTAACCACATATTAAATATATAAAGATAAGAAAAAACACGCGGTAGACGAAAAATTAAAAGACATTTTGTCGTTTTCCATAAATTTTGCACGTGTGTAGTAATGTCATATTATAAACAACATATACCATTATTACTGGATGATATTTTTTTATATATCTTAGTATATTTCACCGAGCTACTGATTTCTTAATAAATCTGCCATCTCGTTCTCCAATTTTTTTAGATTAAAAAACAACAAATTATTTATCTCAAATTCCACGAATAGTATACGGAAACTTGATTTTGAATTTTACTTCAGTGAAGGTTATGTTTACGACAACAGGCCATGCTAAGGAAAATAATTTGGAATTAGTTCTGAACCAATTCGGAACTGCTTGTTGGACCCAAACTACCGATTGGATCATGAGTAGATACCGATGCTATGGACCACAGTAAATACTGATCGTTTGATATGCGCCTTAAATTTCATTATCGTAACAATTAATATTTTGTCCGGGCAATATCTTCGCATTAGATGAGAAAAATATTCTGTATTTAATTTTTTGTATAATTATTTAAAAATGCATGTTGTTAAGCCCAAATTTGCGTCAAAATCTTTTTAAACAAATTCCAAATTTTTTCGCTTGGGTCAAGTTTCTTTTGGCACATTTTGAACAAAAAATGAACTCTAGAACTTTTCTATACAGTTGATAGTTTTCGAGATATAAGCGATATAATATCTGACCAAATGCGAAATATGCCATTTTCGAACCACTTTATCGATTCGGTTGAAAAGCTGATCATTGTTTGTCCTAACGTAAGCAAACACATACCTAGAAATCTTTGTAATAAATTTATTATTACTGGATGTTCTTTTATACTCATTTGTGACCATTAGTATCCCTGACTTTGTTTGGTATCTGGGCAACCAGACCTGACAGACCTACTGACTTACAAGGCTTCAACCAAGAGCAAAAGTCCTACTGACCGCTCTGACAGACAATGACGAATAGACCATTAATAATCATGTTGAATGGACATTCCGCGTTCTTTGGCTGTCTGGACTGTGACTGTCTGATGGCTTCCGCCATCTGGTTGGGTATTTATCCCGTATCGAGAAATATTCCGACATTTTCCAGGTCTATTCATGAACTTCCATCTAAGTAGTATAGACGGCAGCAGGTGCCTCCAGACGGAACTCGATTATTCTTGAATCTGGGCCTTACACTTTTTAGACAGCGCCGCAAGCGCTCAAACATAGTCGCTTAACTGGTTGTCTAAATGTCGAATCTGCAAGGCGACTCCTCGCCGATCAAGTTGCCAGTGCATTTGGATCATAGATATGATATAAAGCTCGTCAGATATACCACCTTGATCAAAAAGTTCCCAGAATTTATTAATAAAATAAACAATACAAGTTTATTGTTCAAAATCGATACTGTCCCCTTCAGAGTACTCCCCATTGACTCCAATGCACTTATGCCAACGCTTGATCCAGTTCTCGAAGAATTTTTAAACTTGATGGTGCGTTATCGTGGAGCAAGATCCACGAGCTGTTTGCCCACAAATCCTTGCGTTTTTGACATATTGATTCACGCAAACGTATCAAAACACCCAAATAGTACCCCTTGTTGACAATCTGACCTTCTGGCAGGAAGTCTCTATTCACCAGGCGGTAGTAATCCATGAAAACCGTGAGCATTACCTCCTTTTTCGACTGGAAACGACGCGGTTTCTTCGGTCTCGGCCATTCAGTCGGCTGATGTCTTGACTGCATGTCGTACTCATAAACTCACGTCTCGTCCCAGTAATGATGCGTTTGATAAATATCTGGCCAGAATCAGCCATGGAAATCATGTCTTTGGCGATATCAACACGGTCATTCTTTTGCATGAAATTCAACTCTTTTGGCATCAACTTGGCTGCAACACGCCGGAGACCCAAATCCTTAACCAAAGTGCTTTGGATGGATCCATTAGCAATGCTCGAGACCTCTGCCACCTATCTGACAGTTGATTTTCGGTTTGATGGCCAACATTTTCTTCAATTTGTCAACGTTTTCTTCTGTTTTCGATGTCGATGGCCTGCCGCTGCGCTCATCATCGGCGATGGACTGACGACCTTCTGTGACCCGTCGAAAACGGCTGCTTTCTTCAAAGCACCGTTGTCGAAGCATTTTACTAGTATTTCTAAGGTTTGCGTACCGTTGATATTGATTTGAACACAAAATTTAATGCAAACGCATTGTTGTGCATTCAGATCCATTGTAAAAATCCTAATAAATCGTGAACACGCTCAAAGGCACATGTACCCAACCCGACGTAGCTTTGACAACTGATAATGAAATGACGGAAAAATTCGTAGGGAATATCAGTTAAAGTTGGGCACCATAACAAGACAAACAGAATTGACAGCCGAGTGCTATGAGCTCCACACGGCGACCATTCCGGGAATTTTTTGATCAAGGAATACATATAAAAACAATATTATAACAGAATTTGAAAACATGTTTAAGCATAAATACATAAATTTGTCAAAAAAGTAGCGGTTAAAATGGTAGAATCAATTAATTCAATTAGTGGAAAAAGGACGAAGGACGCATGCGCGCGCGCGCACTTACACTAAAACAAAGTGTATAAAGATTTATAAGTATAACAATAAAAGATAAAAAGTAGGTACGCAAAAGTATCAGAACGCTAAAAATATATACATAGCTTTACGCCCAATTTCACCAACATTAATATTATGGACCAATGGAAAAATACCTTATCGAAATGCAATTTGACAGAAGCTGTCAAAGGTCTCTGAATATTAGTGATTTCTATTGAAATATTGAATAAAATCGTGAAAATTCGACTGTATTATAAACAAGACCACTTTTTAATTCCAACATGATGCTTTTGTACAGAAAAAACAGGACAACTTTCATGTATTTTGATATATGTTATAGGTTTACATTTAGCAATCCGCTATCCCCTCAGCGAATGGGAATGCGGCAAATAATAGGTCGATTTTCTAGCTGTTAAATTTGTAAGTTTGTTAATGCATGGCACTCTCGAATTTACTAACTTCAATATACTGAAAGTTATCATTACATACCTGTTGAATAGTGTGGATTTGTCTGTATTTTGCAAGAAAATAGAATATAAAATACATTCCATCAGACTCCTCATCTTCCTTTACGTCATAATAGTAATCATTTATTAATTTACGGGTTAATGAATTTCTTCAAAGCAATAAAAACATTATGTCCTCTCCATCCTAAAACACAGATAATATGTGTAAGACGTGTCAAACCCTACATCTCCCTGATGCATAATGCAATTACTATGGACATAGACAAAAAATTATGAAAAATGTTTCACAAATAATGTCTTTTAAGTCCAAAAGTCATAAAAACTAGTAATGTTTATTGTTTGTCTTTTTTTGACTGGCGGGACATCTATCTGTCACTCACAGGGTTGCCAAGTCTAACGACGATCACGTCCCGTGGTGGAGGGTGCGAAATGAATCTTTTGCATTTGCTGGTTTTGAATTTTTTTCGTGAAAATTTACTAGGTATCATGATTATAAGCATCTTTGATAGATTGCTCGATCCGGAATGGGAAAGATCTCCTATTTATGAAAATATTTTTGGTATCATCTAACCGTTGCAATCAGTGCACAAACACTGTGACATATGATTTATAGCATAACCCGCTGCCATATCAATACAAATTTAACATACAGGTCGCCTAGCCGTCGGGATGCAGAGGTCGGGATGAATATCGCGGCAGCAACTGATGATTTGGGCATGTCTGGTAACAACGTATGAAGTGAAACTCGCTAACTTCACAAATTTGAAGATTTTGTACAATTTATTTGAAAATGATGAAAGATGTGTCTGATTTGGCAGTGTAATGTCGCAGCCAAATGGCAGTCACTCTTTCTGACACAGTCCGGATCGAAAGATGACAATATTTGTGAAATGTATTGATACTTCTAAATATAGGATCGTATCGAACATCCCTACTGTCAAGATGTATAACCCAAGGTACCGACGGAGCTATTTTGCGGCGTCATGGAAATAATTTTAAATTTTCATTTGCATTGTTTCAAGTGTTGTGCAATGATTTTGGGGAAAATGTCACGAATAGTCTTATAAAGCATAGTAGAGTATATTTCAACAGTTGGCGGAACTTACTCCACTGGGACCAGGAGGGGGAAACGGGATATTAATGCACAATCTGGCAACCCTGTCGCACCCTCACAAAATGGCCGCTGACAACCACACAAGTCACCGTGTTGTCATTGAATAGCATGAAATTAAACCTTCAGAGTATATGTTTTGTGACTGGTACCAAGAGTTGACAGATCCCACACATGTGTCACTCCTTGAAATGCAATAATCAGCTGTATTCAAATAATGTCTAATATAAATATAACCTAGAATGTGTACTCGTGAAAAAAGAAAAATATGTCAAATTTGTAGTTTTTTTGCAGGTGTTAGGTTTGCTGGTAGTTTTAAGGCATATATTTGGGAATTTCTTAATCGCTGTGAATATAGTGTGGATGTTTGTTCAGTTCCTGAACAACGAATAATATTCAACTTTATGGATGTATGGATATCAAAAAACCTGAATGGTTTTGTGGGAATATCAATCTAAGGTGCCATAATGGTTCTGATGAGCGGCAAATAAATGAATGAATGTTTGGAAACGAGCAATATCTTTTGGTAGAGCCTGTGATCAAGTAGTTCCTTAATGGCTATCTGCAAGAGGTTTATAGGAAAAAACACCCAGTATCGCATATCAATTGAAGAAAATAATATAAACATGAATAAAAAATCAACAATAGTAATTAAAACATGAATTTTATTCAAAAATCCAACATTTCTTCAAATTTTGACTGAATTATATGTAATTTCTTAATATTCAATAAGCTGGTGATGTTTCAATGACAAGCTGTCATCTCATACTTTGACAGTATTTTGTTTTCAACATTTAATAGCTATTAGTTGCTAAAATTTGTTGATTGGAACTTGAAGCTCATTCGTTGTATTTGACTGTCTGTTACCCTATAGGTGGAGAATAACGGACTGTTGTTGGTGAAATTGGCCCTTAGTCTCTTATTTAATTTAGGCAATTGGGTGCATAACCCTTACGGTGAAAGATACTGGGCTACTGAATAGTAGCATTATTCTATTAGCAAATTCCTCAGTTCTATCTTGAACCTACTTGGGTATCTGATATCTTTCAGCATTGATGGTAAGTTATTGAATACATTGGCGCACGCGTAGGCTGGTGATTTTTCGAACACTGACAGAGTATGCAAATGTATACTCAGGTTCTGTTTTGTTCAAGTGTTGTAGTTCGTGTTGAAATCGTTGCTTTGTAGAAACTGGCCCCTATTATTGAAGGTGTAGAGGGCGCATTTATAAATATATATATATATATATATACGGTAGCGTTAACAAGTTATTATAATGAAATCTTCCTTTACATAACCTCGTCTTTCAATATTAAATATCAACCATGAGATACGTTTCTGCAAAATAAACACCCTGGACGTGCTTGTCCCCAGGCGATGGTGGTATTTGACAGACGCGCATACACATGTACATTTGGCTTCAATTTCAATATAGCATAGTAGGATTTATTCGACTTCCTGCATATACTATCAACTTGTTGCTTCCAATTTAATCCCGCCTCCAACTCAATACCCAGGAAGGTCGTAGAGTGCTGCTAGTAAGCGTGGGGTACTAGAGTACCTAAAAGTGAACAGTAACTGTCTTGTCAGTATTCAAGATTAAGCGATTTGTTTGGAACCACTCTTCCAACTCAGCTTTTATTATTCCAATGTTAAGGAAGATATGTATATATTCAGGCAATTCTCCAGTTACTACCGCCGATGGGCCATCAGCGTACGACTAAGCCTGACAGTTTCAGGTCGTTTATAAACAAGATAAAAAAAGTGGTGCCAATACAGATCCCTGAGTTGCACCTATATTTATTTTATAGGTAGCTGACTGCGCATCGTTCACTTTCGCTTTAAGTTCCCTGTCTGTCAGAAAGACACTAGCCAGTCCAGGATTAAGTCTATAATACCAATATTGGAAAGTTTCTCCCTCAGCAAATCTACATTAATGATGTCAAGTGCTTTGGATAAGTCGAAAAATACTCCAGCAATTAGAGGACGTTACAATATAAACGCTCTTCAATGTCCCAGAAACTAAGTCTGGCAGCTCTGGAACATTGGACTGTTACAGCGAAATGCAGTGGGGCAGAGATTAGCTGTTCCGTTTTCCATGCTGGATGCTAATTGCAGGGGCCCTGATTTAGAGGCGGATGCCCCACGACATGTTACGGCAACTGTTTCTTTGTTCTTGGTGAATTACGCGCGTACGGGTGTTGATAACATGTTAGAACATGTTTGTGTATGGGTCTGGGAGTAAGAAGCTATTTGGCAGGGTTCCTGTTCTGAACGATGTAATTTATGCCTCTAATTGAAGTAGCAGATGAAATAGAGTCGAGTAGATGAACCTTCACGCATTCAGATTTTTTGTATCGTTGAGTTGCGCAAGAAATAATCCATCCTACTTCCACAATCTCTCTCGTAATTGTTACCAATATTTGGTATTCCCCGAATTTCTCAACGAAAAATAAATCTCAAAGTCTGTAGCAACAATTCGAGGAGTGGCAACGTCGACACCTAGAGTCGGATCTCTACAGGCACATAGTGGTGAGCATAAGTGTTTCTCAGCGCCATGGTACGGCTTGCCTAAAAGTTCATGAGATTCAGCTAAAGACTTTATGAGCTTCCTAATACGTCTTAATTTTTTTACAAAGTATACGTATTTCCATTTTCGTGTAGTGATGTGTAGTTCGCGAACGAACTAGTTCTAATGAACAATTATTATGATAATTCATTGTACCTCGAATAACTCGTTAACTTATTCACCATTAACAGCAAGGATTCCGATGATCCAAGCGAACTAGGAGACGAGACACCGCCATAGGCAACCAAGTGAGAGGAAGCTTGTATAACTGGTTGTCTCGATACAATCGTAGTTTAGATCACAGATATCCAACAGGACAAAATGAAGTTACTAAAAAAGATAGTAACAAGTTAACGCAGTTACAAACGCCGAAAGAAATAAAAATTAGCTATCTTTTTATACAACAGATCGTCCATTCAGGCTAATGATAACAAAACAATAACAAAACGAAAATGTAAATTAACTACAAATTTCCAATTAAAAACATGTTTTTAACTTTATCGACTTTTAGTATATTCGTTCTTTCTGTCAAGACTTGCACAGTATTCGGAAAGCCAGCCCACCACAAATATTGCTATAAGACACAAACCTTTTTTAACTATCCCTAATGCTGTGGGACAGATTGTTGCTCTTTCCTACCACCACTTCAGCGGATCTCCTGTTCACGATGAATACAGTTCATTAAAAAAATAATCCAGTTTGATAATTCCTGCTGAAAATGAACTTTGATATCTGGAAAAACGTTTTAACTCAAGGTCAAAATGGTCCCAAAGGTCTAGATTTGTTTTTTTTCTTTGGTGGTTCATTTTCCGCTCTTCTGAAATGGTTCAAGCAAAAAAAAGTGCATCCATCATTATCAGACATTGTTGTGTATGAATGCCTCATAGCTACATCTGCTATGTAATCGACAGTTTAAGTGGACTATTCAAATTTTAAACATCAATTTTAAAAAATGAAAAACGAACTAAATCAACAATATGAGGTGTATCAAAGCAGTTATATGGTAGTCTTTCGTATAATAGTTCGTTCGTGAACTAGTTCATAGAACTAGTTCATTTTAGAGAAACGCGACCTATTGAACCAGTACACAGAAATTAGCTAGAAAGCACATCACTATTTTCGTGCAGGTACGGCTTTCGATTGGGTTGGCTACCTTCTGGAGGGATATGTCGTTCATTGCTGCAGTGTAAATGTTTTGTGTAGTGAACAGCGATATAATTATTGTTTGGTCTTATATAAATCTTACTACCGAGTTCCGCGATCTGTAATGTTGATAGTTTAACCGTGTAGACTAGCACCATTCTTAATTTAAGCTTAATCCAGATTAAAGCGTCCATCGATTACATAATAAACAGTAGGTGAATAAAAGTAGTCATTGCGTCGAAAATATGTCGGTGCATTTTGATATTAATGTCTCTAGCTCTAACAATTATTCATACAAAATAAATAGAGCAGAAATTTTACTGCCAGGATACAAAAGTTACAGTTTTTAGATAGTTAAACTATATGAAAATGTCTACCCCTTATGTTTACAACTATACTTATAAGTGTCTATCACCGTTTTGTCATGGCTGACGTAGATTATCGGTTTTTCTTTTCTGTTGATGAAAAATGGTTAGTCAAGGCACAATAGAGTTTGTAAGCATTTAACCAGATTGTTGGGATCCCAAGCAACTTTAAGGTCTCTCGTCAGAAAGGCCACACTGGCCTGCTTGTACGAGTAAAGTGCTATCGTCGACAAAACAGTGGTTCGGATTGATCGACCTTAAATGACGCTTATTATTTACACGCTAACTTGATTTTTCTTCAAATATAGAGGAAGTGCAGAATATTTGGAATACTGCAGATAACTTGAAATATTTAGTTATCTAAATAAATTAATGTAAACGCTATCTGTATTTTTCTGACGAGAGTATAATGTCGTAAATCACATAAAATCACAAGTACTACAAACAGGACGCCACCTTGACATATCCCGTGTCTACTTTGAAAACTTTTTCGGTAGGAATCATTGATAATCATTTAGTTTACATTGTTGTATTATGATTTTGTGAGTATATTTAGAATTAAAAATGTGACATGGAATTTTAAGTTAGGATGTCATGTTGTTAAATTGGAATAGGTACAGTACTTCATGTACTAATTGTGGGTTCACGCTGCTTGTAGTGGTTATGCATCCAGTGTGTAGTTTATCTGTGACTATTGTAAGAACAGGAACTAAGAACACTAAACTAGGCTAAATACTGATTTCCGATTATTGTGACTGATTACTTAATAATTAATAATTATACGCTATTTTGTTAAACAGATTAATTACCAAAGACTGTAAAACGGTTACAAAGTTGAGAAAATTAATAGTTTCTTAGAAAATGCGAGATTTTTTGAATTTTCAAAAAGGGTGATTATAATTTGGAATACTATATTTTAAATTACCTGCAGCCTAATTGAATTTACGCTTTTATTGTTTTTTATTTTGATAAATATTTTGATGGGGTTCCTGGCTTTCGTTTTATTTTATTGTTTATATCATTAAAATTTAATAGCTTCCCAATAATTTGATCCATTTTTTATTTTGCTGTCCCATTTATCTTGCAATTTATTTCCAAAATACAAACCAGTATTCCAAATATGCTGCAGTTCCTCTATGTAGTGTTGCTATTCACTGAAAACTAAAAATGTCTGACGGTTTGAGTTCAATATGCACGAGTGAGAAGTCAGCGGGCTTCTATCTCTTTCTAACATATGTTGATACACACTTCTCCGCTTCTCTCTCGTACACATTGAACTCAAGCCGTCAGACAAATTGCCCTATATATATATATATATGCACATAAACCAAAGATAATCTCAGAACCGCACATGTAGTGTCCAACATGACGTGTAGACAGGTTTTAGGCCGACGTTGTATGCCGTAAAGTCCAACTCTATAACTTTATTAATCCCTCCTCAGTTTATATCTGGGAAGCACGGCATGTACTCACAGCTTTACGTCATCGGAATTTCAGCAGGACTTTGTAGGGTGTTAATGGGTCGTGCTAGGAATTCTATACTGATATAATTAAGGCCACCTGCATCATATGCGGGCATTAACATAGAGCTTCTATAATATATTAGCGATAGACAATCTAAGTCGGTTTTGCTTCGCCAGCCACTAGTACTGGCGAGGAAATGGGATATTATGGTTTTAGATCAAGCTAGCCAAAAATCTACCTGTATACAAAAATGGATAACAAAAAGGTTGGATAACTTTTTGATTAAGAGACAAAGTTGTAAAAATCACTTTTTCGGAATCAGTCGGAATTATTAGAGTAAGTGTTCCAAAAAAGTTGTAGAGGATGAAAATACCTTGAGAATTACATTGCTATTTTACAGAAAAACGTCAAAAATCGTCTATTTGCACATTTATTTTTTGCATAGATGCATAATGGTAGATCTGAAATAAGAGCTTAAAGGGTCATTGTGGTGCTTAACGTCAAAAAGAAAGAAATTTATTCGAAAATGCTTAACCGTATCTGCAATCTCCTAATTATTACTAATGTAATTGAGATGACCACCAGTGGCGGAGCATTTAAGGACGAAAAACTAAAAAATGAGAATTAAAATAATTTTGCTTTTTGAGATTGAAAATTGGAGGTTGGAGGTTATAGGGGGAGGGTAAGTATTAAATATTAGATCTTTGGTGTTTGAAAACGATGCTACATTATTAAGAAGCTTCTGATACCGGTGATACCATGCATCAACTAGATATAATAGTTGTACACATTTATGAACATGAATCTTATCTCCAAAGTTTGATACTATAACCCATAATCGTACCCGTCGACAGCCTTACCTTATTTTGCAGCTGATTCTTGAGAATCTTGTCCATGTACAGCCTTTCTTCAAGATTAATATGCATCTTTAGAATATCGAGGAACCTGGTCTTGTCCCTCATCATGGCCTTCAAGGTCAAATCTCCATCGAATGCGTCATTACAAGGCGCGAACAGGGTTACGTCCTGAGCGCGTTCGATCTGTCTGAGTAGAGCGTCACCTTCTGGTCCCAAGTCCTTGATAGCATTGAAGAAGCTGCTTAAAATACGGCCATTTTGCTCCTACAGAAAGTACAATTTTTTTAGGCTCATTGAATAGGAAGTTTGTTGCAGGCTTGTGATTATTTGTAAAGACTACGAAGATTATACAGAGTTTCCGAAAGACATGCCAATATTTGTAGGGTAGAAAGTACATCCAAAAATAACAAAAAAAAGTTTCCATAAAAATGGGTCCCCCCTACCGAGATATAGGGAGATGAATTTTTACTTACGAAATTGAAAAAATACTTCTACGGAGCGGGTAAAGAAAAGTTAAGATTCTCGACGTTCGTTGAGCACATCATGAGCAATAAGCACACACAGCTTCCCGGCCCAACTAAACCAGGGGTGTAGAAAATGGGACACCTGAATCCCTAAGAGGAAATATTTTTTACGCCACTAGCCTTTTAGGAGAAAAGAAGTGCACTTTATACATAAAATAGCATTCGATTTTTCATATTTTTTTCGGATCACTCTTGTAAAAATTTTGGGTTGAATATGTGAGGTAAAATCCTAAAATATTCTTATGAAAAGGCATAGCCTCCCCTATTCTGAAAACATTGAATAATATGCGTGTCTTGTCCTCAATCATTAGCATAGAATCTTACAATACATTAAGCCTTTCCAGTGCACGCCACTATTTTTTCAGGCATATTAATTTCTGTTAATAGTTAACGTTTATTTCATCGAAAATAAATAAATACAGCTAATAAGAATTAAACACGACAACAATAAACAATACATTAATTTTCAGTGTATGAGGACATAACATTGGGAACAAAAAATAATGCTGAATAAATGCTATAACATTCTGGATTCAACACAAGCCCGTGCTCTATGCCACAGATTCTCTGACTCTTTGGAAAATACCTGGCTTAATACAAACAGTGCTGAATGCCTTCTCGTCGTCCTCATACTCCGGGTCCGAATTTGCTAACGATTTGTGATAACTATTTTGCTGAGGTCACTTAATTCGAAATGCTAAAGAATTTTGAGAAAAAAAGACGGATAATTTCAGAAGTAAACTGACAAGAATTTTAATCAAATTGATTGGTTTTACAATTACTAGTTGTGATTTTAGACAAACAGAAGAATCTAATATAGTGATACCAGGAGAAATATACCATGAAAACCAGTGTCATACATAAACAAGGTTTGATGAATGGTAAGCTTCCACACCACTGATTGGGGATAAGCTTTCTCCACATGCCATAGAGTGTTTCCAATATCAAGCTTCACGGTGTTTTCTGAAAAAGTGAGGTTAAATCTGTTGATAATAATATTTTAGGATTCTCAAACCGAAACATTTCCAAAACGAATTAAATGGTATTTTATAATATGCACTTCTTTTCCCCGAAAAGGCCAGTGACGTAGAAAATATTTCCTACTAGATGTCCAGGTACTACAGTTTCTGCGTCCTGGTTTAGTTTGGGCCGGAAAACTCTGTGTGTTTATTGCTGATAATGTGCTAACTAAAAGTCTATAATCGTAACTCAGTATCTTAAACCGCTCCGTAGATATGATTTTTTTTAAATTTCTTAAATTGAACTTCATCACTCTGTATCTCGATAGTGGAGTATCTTTAGACCCATATTTATAGTTACGTTTTTTATTGTTTTTGGATGTTCTTTCAAACCCAGAAATATTGGAGCACGCCTTTCTGAAACACCCTGTATATCAGATATTGCAGGTTTTTACTTTTCCTGTTCACAAGGTTTATACGAGAGGGCGTCGGACCATAAAGTCTATGGCGCTACCTACCCATTAGTGAAAACAAAGAGTGGTTATATCAAGAGAAGTCACTTGCAACGTGGAATGCCTTTACAATCCAGAGGGTCAACCCCAATACATTGCGAGTTTTCTGCGTTATAGAGTGAAGCCGATCATAATTATTTTGTTATATCGTCGCGTATTGAAACATGATAAAAATTAGTCAAAAACAGCCATCTGTGTCCGGACGGTCCTTGAATACACAAGCGGTAAGGCCATGTTGTCATAAAATATTTATAAAACGCTAGAATTATACTAACCAGAATGGATTTCAGCTCTTTTCATGGTTTTCGGTGGTTACTTCAAAAAGTCATACGAATTAAATAAACATATCGTGTTAAGGCCAGGCTGTAGCATCCGCGTAGAGGCCTTAAAGTTAAATATGTGATAACTTACGGATTTTGAGAATAGCTTCTCGCGAAGTGTGCTTTATAACTTTATTGCGAAACATATTTCCTAGGTTGCAAATAGATAATAAGTATCCCCACCATGAATAAATGTCCAAACATCAGTACATTTGGACAATAAATGCGTTAACTACAAGTTATTGTCAATTAATTCATCAAAAAAAGGATAATCTATCTGGCAACAGTATTTATTTCCGGTTAAATGAGAACATTCGTCTCAGACACCATTCGTAGTTTTATGGATGCCATGTTTTTGGAGGTTCTTATCTCTCTCTAGTTTTCTTTTCCTTGTCTAACTGTCTTCTCTTCATATAACTACTCTATGGTGAAAATATAAGATAATTGTGAGGTAACTGAATTTTTTCAGACCATGCTGATGTAAGATTTCTAAGACTGACTAGGGGTAAGGGGTATCAAAAGGGGAAGAAAATTCATTGCTGCTGAAAATTTCAAAACTCTGTTGGCTTCGAAGGCATCCAGTCTGATCGCATCTTGTTAATCTGTTCGTTAAAGAAATTGACGAACACTTGTAGGTAGATGAACAACGACAAGACGTTATGTTGCAGAGTAAATGAAAATTTGAAAATTGTGACTCAATATATGAAACGACCCGACACAAAACATGAAAAAATGGGCTCCGGTCGATTCGACAAAAAATCGATATGAGATATTTTTCGCTTTACTGGACAAAACTTCTCATGGGACCAAAACAAGCCTTTGATTACTTTTTGAGAAATAGGCGGATTCGGTTTGCCGATTTGCAAAAACGGTAAAAGTTGACATAGAATCTAGGAAACCTTTATAAAGTAGCCGATGCTCCTATTAATATGTATCATCCCCCAATTATTAATTATTGGATTTGACAATGCCACATTAGTGCTTCAGCTGTTAGTAACGGCACAAGAGCCAGCCTTAGATCAAGTAGAAGGTATTCATATCATTTACTCACGTTTTATAAATACAATAAAGTATTGACTGTGCATGCAAATCTTATCTAAAAATTAATGAAAGACCGATATTATGCAATGACTAATGGGCTTATTGCAGATATAAGTTTGGCTTCCAAGCCCTGAGCGCACATGTTTTTTTTAATATGCTCTTCATAAGATTGAAGTTTTTTATCTTGCGAAAGAGTTCGATATGCCGTAAGCAGAAAAAAAGCTTAAATCAATAGTCAATAAATTTCAATACCCTAAAACTGAGTTCACATTACTGCGCTTTTTCTTTCTATTACGTCTTCATAATCAACATTGACCTAGAAAAGGTCAAACACAACTAAAAAAACACGACTTTTCCGTACCCTTGCGTATATCTTTTAATTCTCAATCAACCCGTCCCAGAGCAGTTTCAGTGTCATGATATAGAAACAAGCTTGCCCTTAAATTGACCCTGTAACGATGATGGCCAGGATCAAAACGACACCTCCCAATACTCCTACCCCAAATAGATTTTAAATGGAATACTCACTTCAATATAACAACTCTCCGAGTATTTGGTCTGAGAACTGCAAGTGGCACATTCACCATTTTTAAAAATAGAGCCCTAACTCTCAGTAACTAATCATGAGATGGTTGCTTTGATAGCATGAAAAGTTTTGTTCAGGAAAGCGAGAAATATATAATACAATTTTAGACAAATCGTCTAGATCTGGAGCCCATTTTGCATATTTTTTTATGCGAGGTCCTTCGAATGTTTGTAAGATGACTGGTTATTAATGATAAAAAAATATCTTGGGGCACTTGCAGTTTCCTCTAGCCGTATCTAAACTAGTATCTTGACAAATCGAATGACCCTAATTCCAAAAGATTATATAAATGTCGTTCTTTTTGGTGAAAATGATATTTAATGTTCGTTGAAACTTTGCGTGCTCAGATGTCGTTTAGTTTTAAACCGAAATCTTCCAATAGAAATAAACAACAAATCCGAATCCAGCGATCTAGACGACCATGACAATTTGAGGTTGCTCTTAAACAATTTTAGTTTTCCTTCCCACTAGATTTTAACAAATATGCATTCGAGAGAACGGTTTTAGAAAAGCTTGTGTCCCTGTATTTAGAAGCTTTACCGGTCGATACTTAAGGGAACTCTTCTTCTTAAAATCACCTTTTAAAGTTTGGCCAGGTGTTTCATCAACACCCTCTATAACATAGATAAATTAGAGGAAAATCAATAAATCATGATACAAAATATACAATATGAAATTGAATATTGCCAATATTTGAATTTATTTCAGTTGCCAAACATTTGTTTGGAATTTGATGATACGTATATATCGAAAGCTATACTGTAAAAGCTGATAGCTAACATGTATCATTTCCTACATATAGCAGCGGTTCTACAACATTCATAGAGATATAATAGTTTGATGTGAAACTACAGAGTTGATTTTGTTTCATCGACAAGGCTAATTTGTTGCATTTGAAAACAAAACTATTTTTGTGACTAACAGTCTAGATACTTCCATATAAATGTGACTAAAGATCAAAAACAGTTTATATAGGGCAGTAATAATATACTTGTATAGATCAAAGCTACATAAAATTCACAGGTTAAACAAAGATAGACCTACAAAAAGCAGAAGTATATTTATATGTATAAAGAATTACAGTACAAGCAAAGAAGCAGATAAGCACAGCATATATCAAGCACAACATGCAGCAACCCTTTGAGTTTTATTTTTGCGGACGTTTTTTTGTTGTGTTTTATAGCAAGCTTGGGTGAATTGCTCGTAGGTTACAGTTGTAAGTCCCTCTTAGCGAACAAAATTCTGAGTTTTTTAGAAGGTCGTGTCAACTTGTTTGCTTTCCATTTGTCTTTATCAACACGACTAGATATATACCGAACTGATGACCGCTAAAAGCATTAAACAACGTTGGGCTTGGTCATGGTTACAGAGACAGGAGGCAAACAGATTCAGTTCTACTTGGAACTTTTTCTTGTTTTCTGCTCTAGAAAAATTGCGGCTGTTCTCTGAACCACCCTGTATGTATATCGAATTAATTGTTATCATATATGTATTCGAAAAGGCCGATTATGGTATTTATTGATAGCTCATAATTTCATCAGGATATACGTTGACACTGATACTCATCTGCGGAAGTTTGAAGGTTATATGGCATAATTTAATTTTATCATTATTCTGCTAATCTTGATGTAACTATGTAGGTAGATAATGACGTTGGCAATCTGAATTAACACAAGCAAGTATCGAAATTCAATAATTGTTCGTGCGTAAAATGATTCAATGTTTTGATACTGAACAATTATATAATATAACGATGTTTTATACATATGGTGTTTTTAGGGATCAGAATTGAAGTAAAAAAAATATGAAAAATTCGTTTAGAATGCTATGATGGCAGTGTTGAAAAAATCATGATTTTTCTGAAAAAATCACAAAATCTGATTTTTTCGATTAAATCCTGAATTTTTATCAATTTGTACTGATTTTTTCCTTAAATATGGCAAAAATTAACTTAGAAATAACTTATTTTCGTTATTTTTCTCTATTCGCCAAAAAGTATTTGTTATCTAGATTTGTAGTAAGAAAATCTTATCGGTGACATACAAAAACACTTGTGGTGACACCTAAGGTGGAATTCACTGGCTGAGTACTTACAAGCATACACTGAATCGTGGCCAAAACGTCTGAAAATTAGCTAGGAGCATAACAATTAAATCGATACCGTAGTGAGAAAAAATCATACATGTATTTTATAAGATCTGCTAAGGAGCATTTAGCGATTCTGATACCTATTTTTGCTGCCATTGACTGGCTTCAAAGAACTCATGCAACCCTTTTTGATATCGTACAAGAATTCATTGATTTCAAATCGGCATTTGAGACACCTATAGGAACAATGCATCACTCCATACCATCTGTTAGCATATCTTCTTGATCCGAAAAGAACACATCTATTAGCAGACGGCGAAAAGAGTTGTGTTTTGAAAGCCGCAAAAGAACTCCTTCCCAGTGCCACCAATAATTCAAAATCAGATCCGTTAACCGACATATCGTTTGATTTAAAAATTCTTAAAACTTCAAAGCTTTAAATTGGTGGAAATCTCTATAGAATGTCGATGCTATTCAAAAAGTATTGCTCACCATTAAACAACTGATATCTGTTACAGCTTCAGCATCTGTCGACATTTGGTTTGGTAAATTCCAAACTTCGAAATCGCGAAAAAGCCTTTAAATTAGTTTTCCTATATAAGTATTACAATTGACACCCTAAGCACATATTTTGGGTTTATGTTTTTTGTAGGTTGGCCCGAGTAACGTTTTTGTTCACTGTACATATTATAATACCATTTATGTATTCGTTAATAATTTTTATTTGTAATTATTTATTCATGAAGATAATATCTTAAACTATACACTGTTTTTGTTCTTGTAAACTGTGTTTTCGAAAGTTTAATTTACGAATATATACATAATGTATAGTTTTGAATAAACTTCTTCCGTTTTTGAATCCCCGATGAGTGCTTTCAGTTATTTATGCCTGGAACCTGTTTTTACAATCATTTGATTTAAATCGTCGCAACTATATAAAGGTGTATTTTACAATCAGACAAAATTGTGTTTTTAATAATGTTCTTGTCTTGGAGAAAACGTGTTTCAAATTTACACATCGGAAAAGAACATTTAGATTCTCTGTATTCTCAGGTAAAGGAATTAGCAAATGCGCTTTGATTTTTGTTCCGCGTACCTCAAATTGTAAAAAGGTTTTTAAGCATCCTCCTTACACTTCATTAACTTCCTTTGTGCTGATTCACATGTGTTTTTTAATACTTTTTGGTTTTGGTGTACGCTGCACTTTTTAGAAGCAAGATACTCATATTTCAGCGAAATACAAATTTTGGACAATACTCCATTCTCACCTTATCTCTTAACATACGATTCACCAGTCTTAAGTTTGTGCTTGAGAAATAGTGTGCCTGTTAAGGAAATGAAAACGAACGCGCTCGATGAGTGGTTTAAAACATGCAAAACTCAACTCAAAATGCCTTACTATAGACTCTATAGTATAGCTTTTTAATAATTATTAATACAGCAATTTCGACATGCCTAAATACTATATTATATTCAATACAATATACAATACATACATACGTATAATACATAAAAGTGGACAAAGAAAGCAAATAAGCCAAGAAAACGAAAATGAAAACCATGCAAGTAGTGAAACAGTAGGGGGTTTGTACGATCTCAGTTAAGGGCTACACATTTACTTGAATCATTGCTGCTTTGGTGTTGTGTGTGGTCTCAAGAAATTTCATACGCATAACATATATAGATATAGGTATAGATGTAGGCCTTTTACCTTGTATTGCTGCAGTTTCCAAAAGATGGGCGGAAAAATATACGTTAATAACATTTTACAGATTATGTTTTTGGTGTTCGGAAGGCTACACTATTTATTTAGAATGTTCGATGTGGGTTCTATAAAGCTTTATGGTGACCTTGTTTATTCTATCAAAAAAAAAACAAGTCTACATTATCCTGTGCTCAAATAAGATACAATATTTCAGTTGGCCGTACCTTATTGAAGCGTTAATGCACTCTGAGCATGACCGAATTCTATTTTTTGCTGATAAGCTAAATATGTATTTTTTTAATTACGAGCCCATTCCCACTTCAGTTGGCCCAACTATTGAAATCTTAGTTTTTTCTTATCAAACACAAATAATAAAAATGTAGCAGGGTGTTATAGGATTAAAATATTAACAATGAATATTTTGATAATATATAGTAGAAAACACCAACTTTATCACTCCCTGATCAAATTTGCAGCATAAAAATAACACATGTTGCAATTACAGCATATCAACCTATTTTCATTTCAATGCAAAATAAGTCTATAACGCATAGGTGGCTGTGAAAAATAAAAGCCATGACAATTGTTTTTATTAATCACAGCTGTCAGAATACGTTTAAAATAGTGTTGGGTAGTTAAGGTTTTTAAAATGGGTAGAGGAAAGGTTATTAGTGAGAAAATTCGGTTACTGATAATTAAATTTTTTGAATCTGGTGAATCAAACTCAGAAATTGCAACTTTGTCAGACTTATCGCAGTACAGTGTGAGAAATATTGTTAGAAGATATAACGTAACTGGTTCAGTTAATATTAAGCTAGGATATGTGAACAACAGTAATATCACAAATGCCGACCGAAGAGCATTAAGAAGAATAATCGTGAAAAACACGCGTGCCAATTATTTACAATTAAGTGCTCTGTGGAGTGACGCTGTTGGAAGGCCCTGGGATTTAGCACTTGCAAGGTAAGTTTTCTTATAAGAAAAAGTGAAGTAAGAACCCTAAAGTTGCACAACTTGTTTATAGGCCAAAGAAAAGCCACTATTAACTCCACTGCAAAAGAATAATCGGCTTAGATGGGCTAAAGAACATAGACAACGGACACCTCAACAATGGTGTGCAATACAATGGAGTGATGAGGCCCGACTCGAAGTTTGTGTTGATGACAGTCGCAGTAGAGTTATTCGCAAAAAAAATGAAGCATTCCATGTTGACTCTCTGAAGAGAAAAGTGAAGTTTTCGGCATCCATTATGGTCTGGGGCAGTATGTCATCAAATGGAGTAGGAAAACTTCATTTTATTGATGGAAATGTGGATACAAACAAATATTTGGCAATTTTGGTAGAATCGCTTTTACCAGTGATGGCAGAATGATTGACATCCGGCCAAGATTTTGTGTTTCAGCAAGATGGTGCAGCGTGCCGTCCCTCAAAAAAGGCTATAAAATGGATGGAAGAAAATAATGTACCACTTTTGAAATGGGTTTCTAGCAGTCCAGGTCTGTCACTTATTGAATCTTTGTGGCACGAGATGAAACAGTTTCTACGACAACATACTGCTCGTACAATCACCGAACTGAGACAAAAGCTTCAAGAAATATGAGATTGTCTTATACCAAATGTTTTCCAAAACTTGGTTAACACTATGCCCCAAAGAATTTCAGCCGTAACAAAAAATAAAGGTGATGTTACCCAATGGTAATCTTTCAATTGTTGCTTTGTTAACTTCGCGCATTTATTCGCACATTGTTTATTTGTTCAGATGTTCTATGATTTATAGGTCAAAGTGATTTCAAATATGTATTTTTTACGACTAGAGTGTATCTAAAATGTTTTTGAGAAAATAAATTGTTTTAGAAGTAAATAGTTTCGTCATGTTTAGTTTATAAAGGCATATTTTGGTACAAATCTTGAAGTGGGCCAACTGAAGTGGGAAGGGGCTCGTAGATGAATAAACAAGGTTCGACGTTCTCTAGTTTTATCATACGCCTTAAGTCTACAGTTTAGGACATGCGGTATTTGTACAAGTTTACTTTGGCCATGTGATAATGTTTTGTGAGCCTACTGATACCTAATGATATCCTACAACTTGAACTATAATGTATTTTAATCGACTCGTACATAATTTCTTTAGGATTCCGCAATTTTTAATTTTTTTACATATGATACAACTTGGTGTCGCAGGAAAGCCGTGGTTTTGTAATGAGTTTCAAATGTCTGTTAAGCAAGCCTGTTCGTTATCTAAGGTGATCTGAAAATTAAAGAAGCACAAATACTTGAGATTGCTGATCTTACACTTTATTTCACACATTACACAGTTTAAACTCTCACCAAACGGAATTTCGACATGTGTCCGCCAGCTCTGTTTAGGATTTTGACAGCAATTTGACGAGTGGTAAACTGTGCACTGTTTCTAGAATCGACTTACTCGTAGCTTGAAAGGGACAGTTTTGAGATGCTTCTTTAATGGATGTTGGTATTAGCAAAGCTGCATATTGGTGCATTTGAGACATTCGTAAGTTGCAATTGAATCTGTTCATGTCATCTCTTTGCCCAAATTGCTTGATTGAACCACATAAAATTTCAGATAACATCTTTTTGAATTTTTAAATTATAGTTAGGTAGAGCAAAAACGACACGGCGACGTCCCAATGATGCAATTATGGCTACGTCTGGAATCACATGTCACCAGATAGAGTAGGTAGGTGCATCTTTTGCTTGTCAAGTGACGGCGACAGTGTAAGAACTTCATTTTCGTTGTTTTGAAAGGAAATTCGAAGATATCTCCGTAATTTATTAACTACGGCGAACAAGAATGAATTAAAACAAACGGAAGACACTCTTGATACACCACTTCATCTGCGATTTCTTTTATACCGAAGCAGCCACGCAGGCAGAAGCCGGGGCACAGCTGCTGAAAGACAGTTTGTTAATCTGATTTTTGAACTGTCTATAATCTAGTAGAACTGGGAAAAGCCTCCTCAGTTAGATTGTTCTACAATCCCGACACCCTAGGGACAAAGGAGTGGTCATACCCGACAGTTCTAGGTGTACGAACTTCACACGGTTATGATGGGACGCCGAAGTCAGGCGGATCTGTAAGGCAAGCTTATCGCTCACACACAGTACTGTGCTTTGGAAGCATTAAACTGTACCATACTGTTGCATAATCAAGCAGTGATAACTTCCAGATCTCCCGTCAGTGAGGAAGTCGCCGCTAGTTTTCTTCTCTCCAGGTTACCCGCAAAGATCGGCTTGACACTCTGAATTCATCTATACATATAGAGCGTTGTCATCAGCAAAGCTATGGATCGGATTGATCGTACAGGATAGGAGGTCGTCGATATGTAATAGAAGCAATGGCGGAGCCAAGACCGACCCCTAGGGAACACCCGCGTTGCTATTGTGGGATGAAGAAGAGAACCCATCAATAAATAAATATCTTGTAGTCTGAGCGTCCCAGCCACCTATCTGCAAAGGTTCTGTAGGAGGCCATAGGCTGGAAGTTTGCATAAGAAACCATAGCACAGCTGACCGAAATCTGATCTCAAGAGTAACGACATGAGCCTCACTGTATGACTGGATGAGATTACTCCACAGTTGCGTGACGTAAGCTAGGAGGTCTTCCGATGATCATCATTGCCGGAAACCATATTGCCGTATATAAAGTTCGAAGCAGATGAATATTACCAGTTATCAAATGTCGGGAAAACACTGATGACGCACTTTAAGCATGTCTCAGTGACGTGACTAACAGTCAAGCATTTTAAAGTATGTTGTTTAGCAAGGGTATGTGGGTGATATGAGAACTGGTGGTTGGCAAATTCGAGGATCAAGAATGCGACGAAGAAGAATCTCTCCACGTAGAAATGGGAATGGCCAAGAACGCTATAAGGACAGGTTTACAATTCTCATTCCTCATCCCAAGGGAAGAATGGGTGAATGGAAATATTCAATTTCCGCTTTATGGTGTGTCACCGATGGAGCCTGTTCCAAGGAAACCTGGAAGGTAGAGACGCGCAGAAATGCTTCACGCGTGGAACCTACAGAACGGTCTTCCAGGCAGAGATATATGAGGAGTTACAACAGTGCACTGAGCGGAGCATATTTATATGTTCCGATAGCAATGGTAGACCCAGAAGCCTGAGTCAGTAGAATATTGGTGATGAGAACCAACTGCCTGACTACGCCGGGGGCCAGAAGCCCCTGTATCGGTCTCGATCCAAGAAAATATTAAACCAAAACATAACAAGCGAGTGTTCAGTGCATGATCAGAATGTTGATCTTTTCAAGAAACATGTAGCATAACTGGTTTGGGCAAAATCGGTCGAGCCCATACGCAGGACCAATGCCAAACGAGGAAGGTGATGTGGGAGACGACATGGAGCTGTCGGCAGCCTCGCCGGACGTGTAACGTGCTCGGCGTTCTGTAATCCGATCACGTGAAGCATGTGTGAATATGCTCGGGTTTAGTTTCTTTCTTTGAGAAATGGACTATAGGTATAAGTTGGCGCCGGGTCAACAACACATTGAACGAATGGCCGTATAGGAAGCTGGGAATAGCGTGGCGAGAAAGATGACAGCAGGCACGCTAAGTGGTTCGTAGCGGGCCCCGAGAAACGTCGGACGGGCTGGCTACTGGACAGAAGTTGGGAATTACCCAATATTTTGGTGGGGTCCCTTACCGGCCACTGTACATTAGACAAGCACTCTTCCCTACTAAGGGTAAAAAGAGACCGCACTTGCCCCATGTACTGGGAGGAGGACGAAACTGCGTTCTACTACCTAGGCTTTTACCCCGCGTACTACAACCTATTCAGAGACGTGTAGTTTGACAGTGAAGTCGCTCATTCAGTGGAGTGGTCGCACATCCTGATCTTTATTAGGAGACCAGGAAGGTTGGACAGACAACAGGATCAGCATGTGGAGTAGAGTGTTAGTACCTACACTCGTGGTTGGCAAAAGGTGGCCTACTTTCCAGGCTTTGCTTCCCCACCATTACTACTACTACTTGGAGAGAGTATGTTGGGTGCAAGGTTAACAAGAGTCGCAATTTATTGTGGGCTTGCAGATGGGTTGTCGGAGTGAGGTGGCTTAAACCCAGAGTGGTGCACTAGCTCTATCCTACGATAGTACGTCCATCTCTATAGTGTGGCTTCTTGGATTTGGTGGCCTTGCATTGGAACCGAGACAACTAAGGCAAAACTCAACCAAAATTCAGCGTGTGGCTTGTATCAATATCAATAGCGCAGTACGGACGACTCCAATGAGTGCAATGGAAGCTCTGCTGGATCTATTGATTCACAGTGACCGGGAGTAGTCGCACATCGTCTGTGGGTCACTGCTATCTCAGTCGAATTGGAAATGGAGAATCCCGCCCTTCTGAGCAGGGGTGATCTGATTACCCCCAATTATCGCTTTAAGCGCAAGGTTACTGTGGAGTATCCGACGAGAGTGGAGTGGGATTCCGGGAATCGGAAGGTCTCCGAAGAAAGCGGGCAAGCTTGGTACACGGATGGTTAGTTCGTGAAGAGGAGTCTGCGCCGGGCTCTTTGGGCCTAGAACTAGTCTCTCACTGCCTCTCGGAACACGTCTATTTGCAGGCGGAAATCTATGCGATTCTGACTTGCGTATCCTGCCTTTTGAAGGTGGAAATGCCTAGGAGAAGAATAACAATCTTCTCCGACAGGCTGTGATGAAGGCACAAAGAGCTTTGTATTGAAATGCAGGGAGGCATCCGGTATCGTTAGTGTGGGTACCGGGGCACGTTGGGATAAAAGGTAATAATATAGCGGACGCTCTCGCGAAAGCAGCATCAGAGGGCAAGCTTGTTGGTCATGGGCCAGCCCAAGAGGTACCCGGAGGATACTGGACAAGTGGATTGCCAGACAATAGTCTCTGGAATGGAATCTCCAGACGTCTCCGTCAGCCACGGGACCTCATCTTAGGGCCTAGTGCCAAGGATGAACGTTTTTGCTTATCATTGGATAGAGCTAGCCTTAGGTTGTTGGAGGAAATCTTGCCTAGCCATAACTCGATGATGCGTCACCTGCATATAATGGGTGGCTGCGGGGTAGACGAGGAAGTCTCGCCTAGGACCCGTTATGTGGCCTATTCGCCGGTTCCTCGAGGGTGCTGGCATGCCTCTAATTTCATTCATTCATTTACTACTACTACTACTATTACTACTGCCTAGCAACGTGATTGATTGGCGATGTTGGACGCATCTCAGAATTTCCAGCGTGACGCTTTCAAATTCGCGACGCCGCCAAGATGGTCATTTGCTCAGGGACTTTCAGTAGAATAGTGTGGCTATGTGTGTGAGAGCTCTAAGCGTTTATGAAAATGAGAATACCGTTAGATATGTGATATGGTAATTCCAAATCTTTTATACCAGCGCAAAGTTGGGCAAAGAGAAGATGGTCATTTTACCCTTTTGATTCATTATGTTTGTCTCATAAGTTGTTGATGATCAGTGATACATTAGCCACGCGTTAACACACACGAGACAGGACAACAACAAAAAACTGCAAAAACGCAAAATTGCTGCCTGTGCGACGATATTTTGCAAAAAAATGATCGCTACGTGAATTGGACGTACTATTGGCTGTTCCGTGTGGAGCTCGTAATCGAGATTGGCATTGACGGGAAAGTTCTGGTAGCTTTGCACATTGCCTACGTTGCAAATATAGTCCTTGTGCTCCTGTGATGCGTGACGGACAGACAGACAGGCAGACAGGTGTGTGCAAAAACAATAGTACAAGTCAACAGTGAATACGTAAGTGTTTGTGCTAAATGGTGAACGATAGATCAATGGAAAGCCGATTGATAATCAAGTACCTCGATTGCAGGGCGATTGTAAAGCCATACAATGCAAAATGCCTAAGGCGTTAGTACAATTCTCGGGATGAAACTATTATTAATTCTTCAGAAAAATTAGTGAAAGCAGCTGAACGTTAGTGTTGCCTGGAATATGCTTTAGCAGGTTATCTTGATTCTTGGTTCATTCAGATGGCATTCAACAGCTGAGCTAAGGTATATTCTAGACAGCGCTAAGATGGAGCTGCTGACTGCTAGTGAACGAATTCACATATACTGCACTGTTTTTATAGATTGCTTTTTAGGAGGTTGAGGCATATGCTTGACTTTATAATAGCCTGATGGGATCTCGAGGTGGCTATGATAAATAATGGTTTCAGTTTAAGGACCTTCTTTGTCATCGAACAACCAAAAATCGTTGAATTAAGATAAAAGATAGTTGGGTCAAGGATGGTTAATTCATAATAATCATATCCAAAAACTGTAGTATACTATATTTAATCTTCTAGGACACAAATATAGGTCCGAAAATGCTTTATTTTGAAGTTACAGAATGTCACAATCGAAAATTCTTCTTTTCTAAAAATCGTGATAATTCTTCAATGGATTTTACTATTTCTGGAAAATATCGCCGAAAATCTAGATTAAGATGTATAGGAATGCAAAAACCAAACAACTATATGCAAAAAATGAACGGCTTCAAATACAGCGATCTAGATGACCTTGACAATTTCTTGGAAAAACGTTTTTTTAAATCTTGTAACTTTTTTTTATACCGAAGCAGCCGCGTAGGCTGAAGCTTAAATGCCGGGACACCGCGGCTGCTATGATGATCCCAAAGAAATTTTGTTAATACGATTTTTGAACTGCCTAAGGTACTTGTCCCACCGCCGGCGAGGAAGCGAATTACTATCGGCTATTTTCTCGCTCAAGAAACGTACAACAGATATACATTCCGTGTAAACTAAAGAGATGTATATATTAGTAGTTGATTGCTGACTGTTTACACTGCCGGCGAGGACTCCCTCCACTAGTTTGTCACTGAGCGACAAGAGGTATCAAAGATAATACTCGCTCAGCGAGACTTGCTCAGCGTTGCTGAGACTGTCCGTTAGAGAAAAAGTCATCGATCAGTCGGACCGCCCTCCTCTGGACAGCAGCGAGCATAAGTAATATAGACGGTGCGGCCGCACCCCAAAGGTCTGAGCAATACTCGAGGCTAGGCCTTATCTGGGTCTTGTATAGAGTGAGAATGTCATGCGGTAAAAAGTACCTCTTAGCCCTAAACAAATAGCCAAGCTTTTTTCCCAGCAGCTGCCGCTACTGAAAAGATGTATTCGTGCCAGATCTGGACTCAAACTAGGCGAAATGAATGGCTCTTTGGCAGAACTCGGCCATCTATCGAAATCGGATGAGCGCTATGACGCTTTTTGTTCGTCAACGTACAGTACTGTGTTTTGGAAGCACTAAACTGTACAAGATTTGTGTGTCCCCAAGCACTGATAACCTCTAGGTCTCTCGTCAGACAGGAAGTCGTCGCTAGTCTTCTTTCCAGCTCAGCGGCAGAGATCGGCTTGTCACTTGAATTCTTGTGGATTGGGTTGATCATATAGGAAAGGAGGTCGTGATATGTAAGAGGAGCAGTGTCGGAGCCGAACTGAAGCATTTCCGGACTTACATTTGTATTATTTTTTCTTCTATGAATCGCTTAAGAAATCACTGCTTTAAAGTTAAAGTTTCTTAATACCCTGAATTCAATCTAAACAGCTCTTATTCAACTTTTTCGGGTTGTTCGAATTTGGGCATATCCAGTAAATTTTATTACAGACTTCTGCTGTATATAAATTAACTATTAAAAACTGCAACAACTGTTTGAATAAAACATTTGTATTTATATTGGCTAATTGAAAAAAATGATCAAAAAATTAGCCGAAGACCATCATGCACATTTTTTATTTAAATATCTTTCTATTCCCAACGATCAAATTGATCAATGGGGAATCTTCAACTGTGATAGTCAATTATTATCTCTGCTAGGAATACGTTTTTCCTTTTAATGCAGTCTGTTGCAAGTCGGAAACGATAAAAAAGGAGCTGACAGAGCTATAGAAGGATCTGGTTCTAGAAACACAAATGTAAATTTAATATTCCATCGATTTGACGTCTGACATAAAATCCACATTAATTAAACCCATATCGATTACATTTAAAAAAATTGTTTTTTAAAGAAACTTGACAGACCCTGGACAATGTCATCGTAATCAAATCTAAAAAAATATTAGCGACCCTTTACCAATGTTGAATGACTGCAGGGTTCAGGTGAACGCGTTACCTTTGACATAGGTGATGTTTGCTTTTCCTTGGGACGTGTTTTGTATCTTATTCTGGAGGCAAAAAATAAAAATGGAACGTTGGCAATTTGAAATATACATTTATAAAAAAACTTATAGAGGGTGTCCCGTTTTAATCTTCCCACCTAAATATGCCGAAAACTGCATCCTACGAGGGGCACGCTGTATATTTTGAGATGCACATTAACTAAACTAGTTAAAACCGGCAAGTTTGCACTATTGGGAAGGGCGGTCCTTCATTATTAAGTCGCCGCATTCAGTTCATTTGCACGTGGTGTAAACAAATTTAAGACGAAACATGGAGTTGTCTCGAGAGAGTTATTGCGCTATGATTAACTATGACTTTAAAGTCGGTTTAATTGAACATCAATGTAGCGAAGGGTTACGACAGGCATTTGGTAATGAAGCTCCGTTACGGGCAAGTGTGTTTCGCTGGTATGACGAATTAAAAGAGGGCATGTTTCATTGGCTGATGGAGAACGTAATGTCCTAGCGTGAGTCCAGAAAGCATCGCTTAAGTTCAGCGGCTAATTGAAGAAGATTCTCGCTGCACATATGTGACTATAGAGGCAACTCTTGAGATGATCATCTTCATTTAAAAAAGTTGTTGCGAGATGGGTGACACATCAGCTTACTGATGACGCCAGAGTCACATCAAAATGCTAGAACATCCGCCTTACTCGCCAGATTTGGCAATATGTGACTTCTGGCTCTTCAACAATTTGAAAATAAATCTGCGTGGTAGAAAATTTTCGTCCGAAGAGGAAATCGATCAAGCAATTAATCAGTTTGTTGAAGGAATTTAAAAAACTCACTGGTTTGAAGCATTTCATTTGTGGAAGGTCAGGCTACAGAAGTGCACTGATGGTGGAGGATAACACTTTGAACATAAATGAGCTAGTTTTCGAAAAATAGTTTTCGTATTAGAAAAGTACGGTTTCGAGGGAGCCAGCTGATGGTGACTGTAACAGTGCCCTTGACGACGGCCTTTAAAGTCAATTCTAGGTCAAGTTAATGCTTTTAAATGAAAATCGATCATTTTTATATCGGGATTGAATAGAGCAAGAATTTACATTCAATATACATGACCATGACCTTTAAAACCATTTCAAGGTCAAATCGATACATTAAAAACAGTTTGCTATAGCAAAATATTTCGTCAATACAATTGTAAGGTTTGTGAACATCATTCATGACCTTGAGCATGACCTTGACCGTCAAGTAACATTCAATCTTGACATTCAGTCGGAAAATTTATTGATTTTTCCAAATCTAGTCTAAAAAATGACGGGTTTCATTCAAAGATCTCTGAAGGACATGGTCAAGGTCACATTTGGGTGATCCCCACAAACCTCACAACTGTGCTGAGAAATATCTTTTCCATAGCAAATCGTTTTCAATGAACTGATTTGATCTCGAAATGGCTTAAAGGTCAATATCAAGATATTCGGACGTAGAATTTCTCCCTCTTTCCAATTCTGATGTGAAATATTCACTTGACCTTGAAATGACTCGAAGCCCCACAAATTATGTTTGAAGCTTTTTTCAAGAATGCGTATTTTGCAAGATATTTAAATGGACAGATTAAAATCGGACACCGTGTATATCCCAAAACTCCGAACAAATTAAAAATATACTTCTACATAACATGATTTTCTATTTCGGTTGTGTAAGAACTAGAGGAAATTCTTAAAACATAAACCAATTGAGCAAATGTACACCAGACAAAAAATGCATTGACACAAAACGTAATAAAAAAAAAGAATCACTCAAATATGCCATGGTATTACTCTGCAGACTCTTGATGGCTTCAGGAGTTACGACTTGCAACAAACTGAGCTCTGAGCTATTCATTTTCGCGAAAAAACAAAACATTCAATTTCTATGATATGGAGTGTGGTGCAAAAAATGTGTGCGTATGTATTGTGAAATCAGTGAGGTGTAACAGTGTAAGTAATCTACGAAATATAGATCTATAGTGCTATCGGCTGTAAAAAGGAGAGGATACGGGATCAGCTACTTCATTACCTTACCTCTAGCAACTGCTTTACAGTACTATCGACTACCATTAAAGGTTTTTGGATCAGATGTACTACGCCGTTTTTCACCGGTATATTGGCTTTCACGATTTCTGCTAACACTACGCCCTGAGTGTGCTTTCCGTCGCCGAAAAGGGTGTGACTCTTCACATAGTCTGGAAAAAGTGGAAAATGAGGTATGAGAGACTCGATATACAGCGTGTTCAAAAAATTTCTGCATCCTCCCCTCAAATAAAAAAAATCGTCACGACAAAAGTTTTAGAATTTTAAGGAAGCAATTTAGTGGTGTGGTGACCTTGTTAAAATGAGATCTTTTAGAGGGCGACTAAAATATTTTTGACGACACTAAAGAAATAAGCGAACAATACGGTTGAAAATGATCTCGATCATGATATTGACCATGGAATTCAAGGTCGTTTACAGGTCAACTTGATAATCTCATAATAAGAAATCGCATAATTTTTGCTGGTGTACCGCAAGGTAGTGGTAGTGGGTCTACTACTATTTATTTTCCACATTAATCATATTTGTGATCTTTTAGACTAGGTATTATAAAATTCAGATTTTTCAGACTGTACATTAATATACATATCAGATGAAACTATAGACAATGCTTTAAATATGCTAAATTCTGAATTGGTTGAATGCAAATAAACTAAAATTGAATGCTTCTAAAACAAAATGTATGCTAATAGGGAAATACTCAAATAAGAATACTATCACAGTTAGAATAAATAGTGAAATAATTGAAAAAGTCGACCAATTAAAAATTGCTACTTTTACAGGGCTTCTCATAGTCTTAGTACATAACTCAAAAAATAGTGTATAATACAATTATACTACCACATTTACAATATTGTAAGCTACAGGTATCTTGTTCACTGCCAATGAAGCTAGATTCTGAAAACTACAAGTCAAGTTATGAGACTTAAATTGAATAAAAATACCTACTTACAACAAAATGAAATCTCTGTTACAAGAATTGCAGCGGTTGAATATAAAAAATTTCATATCATATTTGTTTCTTATTTTCATATTTAAAATGAAAAATCATCATTTGTCACAACATTTAGAATATTACCTAGAATTCGATAATCATTACCTCAATTATTATACTAGAGGAAATATAGAAAGATCTCCATTCCCAAAATTGCAATAGTAATTTGCCTATCAAATCAATATTTTAGAAGCGATTACTTGAATTTAATAAACTAAATAAATAATGATATAGTCACATTGCACTTTAAAGATGTTTAAAAGAAAATTAAAGGAGCATTTGATGGACAGTGAACATTTTTAGAGATGTAAGTTTTGTTTTTCTAAATATCTGTATGTTAGGTAATCGTTGCAGTTTTTTGAAAGAACGTAATTGAAGCAGTCATGCTAAGTGAATCTTAAAGAAGCAAATTAGGAAAGACCTTGTCTATGGGGTACTGGTAGAGTGGTAATCCGTAATGAAAAAACTATACTTACTGACAATCCTGCTGCCCCTCTGTTCCTGCGTGAAGCTAATCACTACCCTGATGTTGTTATCTCCATTGGCCAGCGTCTGGAAGGGGGTGTCCTTTTTCGTAGGAGTAGTGAACAGCACTTGTTTCGGAATGACGTGTCCATCTATTATTTTGTCGTCGATTAGCGAGGCCCGCTCGTTCTGCAACGGACATTGTAGAAACGATTACTTAGAGTGTTTCAATGTGGAGGAACTTCTGAGTTGACGGCCAATAATTTGATTGTATAATTGGGTATCGGACCTGCAGTTGAGGACCGTGTGACAATCGCATAGCGTTTAAAGGAAGTTTCTGCAAGTAGGCTGACCCTGCACCTCTCAAGCAATGTTCAGTTTGGAAATAATGAGTACGTTCTCCTCATTTAGAGTTAAAAAATAAACTATATTATTTTTTTAACGGAAAGTCCGACCAGGGAAGGAGATATAACATATTTTTTGGGAGGGAGGGGTTGTCCATATAATGAATTTGAAATCACCGACCAAAAAAAGTGGTAGGGGAGGGGAGCTCATCATTCATGTACAGGAAGGACCAAATATTCTTTTTTTAATCCAGTAGCTTTTATATAACATTAGGAACGGAACCTCTCCCTCCGCGCTTACAGTCGTTAGTCGAATTTGAATAGTATAACACAGTCTATTTTCACGTTTTTCTATTAAAATTGTCGGGTCTTTGAGTCACAAGTGCGCAAGACTGAGTTCAACCCCAAGGTCACATTCCCTCTATGAAGAATTCCAAGGTCATTTTAATGTCATCCTCAAAATGTATTTCTCTAAAAAGGTCAGTTACCTGCCATATAGGATTTTGAGGCAGCCAAGTTCGAATCCGACGCTAGTTTGTTTGTATGGCGAATGTGAGACGGTTAGAATTTACTGTGATCCTTCAGTATTTATCATGGAATGAGATATTCATTGACCGTGTAGATTGGTAGTCAGCAATTATTGACATATAAGGCTACGGTAGAAATTCACTGACACTGACGGATCCACCAGTAAATACTGGGCTGCCTTCGTAAATTGTTTGATGAGAAGTGCACTTTATCTTCACGTGCTCAGAACCTTGGGAATAAGAGTGTTGTCACTGTTCACTCTCATGGTTCATTGTTCGTTTGCTTTATTAAGTTTTTACTAAGTGCTCGAAATTGGCTGAATACATATTTTCCACGATAAATGGGCTACCTCGTATCCCTAGCATTTTTTATAATACATACAATAATCGCAGGAAACATGGTTAGAAATTAGTCGGCTATCATCAAGTGTCATTACATGACTGTGAAATAATTAATGCATCCTAAAAATAAAACTTTCATAGTATTCCAGAGTAAAATTTCATCAGTCAATTTACATTCCATTACTGTGTACGGCATGACATTGCCAAGTGATTTCCAAACGTACCCCTGATGGTACGGACTACAGTAAACAATGATCGTACTACATTCGCCATTGACGCCATTTGAAGGTTTCTACAAGATCAATTTAAAAAAAATCGAGCAAATGAATGCAATGACATACAGGTTTCGCAATTGCTGAGTATGAACCCATAGTTACCGAATAATGAGATGAAACTGCATTTATATAATTTATATGGTTTATAACTGCAGTTATAGCAAACATTTATAATAACAAAGACACGATGAACTTGTTAGAATTTTTCTAGCATAAAATAAATTCTAGCCGCATCCGCAAAATTTTTCTTTTCAAAATTATAATCATAATTAAATGTTTGATAATGAAAATTTTTTTGTTCTGTAATGTTTACATCAAAAAGAACGATGCGGTTGATTTCGGATAGCTTTGTGGCCACGTAATCTCAGTAACGGACGGTGGTAGACCGATTTTGATAAAATTTGCGGAGCAGTGTGCTTTGGAGTCATAATGAGTATCACTGTATTTTTGGGAAAGGACTATACGCAATTTAAACGGAAGAGGAATCAAGCCGGATACTAAAACATTTTAAACCAACTCCAAGTATTGAGTATTCTTTCGAGTCTCGTTTTTTGTGGAGAAGTACTTCACAAAGACATTCGTATAAACGTTGTTTTCGTATAGAATTCAACATATTTGTTAGGAGGCTAAAAATATTGACCCTCTCTGAGATTCCGGTTGGACCATGAAGTTTGCATGTTCGGCAGGATTTTGTGTACATTTTTGGGGATTCTCAGAATTTTCCCCACTGAGCAAATTCAAGCTCTTTCCGTTATCCCGTGAGAAAAATTTTTGCGGCCGCCCATGTCAGCATGAAAACCACAGGATATGTTTCAGATGCTACAATGGGACATACCTTATTTTTTGGAGCTTACCGACTATCTGTTCAGTTTATGATGTAATCAATTCGGTGCATCGAAAATACCTCAATTTACTTGACTCCATTTTCCTTCCTACGCCAACTGGCGAGAAAAAGTTCGAAACTGAGATATTATGTTTTTTGGATGTTATATGACATATACATCACGGAAAACCATATCACTCATTTCTGTCTGTCTGTATGTCGGTCTGATGATCTGACCGCTAATCTTATAACCGCCAATCACTTATGAAGTACCGCTCGGTTTTTAACGAAATTTTTACACAACGTTACTACTATGCCAAGGATGAAAAAGCTATGTAAGTTTTAAAAATCGGTCCAGTAGCGGTGGAGCTAGGGGTAAAAACATGAAAAAATGAAAAGGGACGTTCTACCATTAAGAAGCTGCCGATATAAATGGGAAAATTTAATGATAAAAGCCCGATGTATAATGTTCTCATAATTTGAAATAACTTGGAAGTGTTGGCGTTGCGTGCACGGCGCGATGCTGCTTCCTCGATTGTGCAATGGGTAACAAACTGCAACTGGTGAGTCTGCGGTGGTGTCGTCACTTTAGCGTTCTGGGATGATGTCGTAAATGATGACTTCACTGTTTTTATATCAACATATATATTTTTCTGAACTTTCTGAGCCTTAAATGTACCACCCAGTTCGCCCAACCTTTGTGTAACTCCGACTATGATGGTCCTATGAATATTTTGTCAAGTAGATTGACTCAGTACTTATGACGCATTGATATACAACAGATACGGACTGACAAACCGACATAAATTATAAACACGGGCTTGTGTGATGCAGATATCTTCAAGCAACAGAAAGTTTGTGAACCGAAGTTCGATATTTCCATCGTTTAGGTAGAGTGGTAGATTTTGAAAATTGACTCAGTGGCGGCGGAATTACGGACAAACAATAATATTGCTGGAGCGTAGTGTTACAAGGTTTCAGAGATTCCTGCTTGTGTTCAGACATTGGAGTGCATCAAATTTGGTGTCAGCGGAATACCTTTCATTATTAAGCAGCTGCTGATCTCAGTGAAACTATGCACCTGTTAGACATAATAAGTCAGACATATTTTCCCTACATCTGCAACGGAAACAGAAATACCATAGATTTGCTTTATATAGTTTAATATGCAGTTCGAAGATTCATCGTACCTAAGTGAGCCTACCTAATCACGATTCGATTTTGCCTTTTGAAACGACTCGACTTCCTTTTCTTTGGAACCTTTAATGAAGGCGTAGGAAGTGTAAGGTCAATTTACTTGATGCAAATTTTTAGAAACATAACGACTAAACATGCCGGCAACTATTAGTAAAAGAAAAAGTTCATCGTCCACAGTTAGTTCACTCACCCCGAATCCCTCATCCACTGGTATAAAAAAGGTCTGTCCTCCCTCTGCGTTGAAGTTGTCCTGTTTTTTGTTCAACTCTACGCGCTGCCTGAAGTTCCTGTATGTGTGGGCGAAAGAGAGACAAGATAGAACAAGATAATTAGCAGCGTGTATGGTTGAAAAAGTTTTCACGACTCTCCCGGCTAGCCTAGCGTTTCAGGTGGGCAAACTTACATAAAACGTGGAATGTGAGCGAAAGTTGAAAATAACTGTTTATTACGAAGTCCCTGTGAGCCTTTATATTCATAATTAGAAAGCTTTATTAGAATACATAACAATGCAGTAATTATTTTTATTGTGGTTCGGTATGGGAAAACGTTGTAAAACAGATCAGGGTATACACATATAAGGGGCTTTTTGGTTCTTGAATTAGCTCAAATTTTGAGTTGATCGCATTTATGAAATTTTTTCATTTAAATAACCGATCAGTGCAAAAACCTCGTAAGTCCGACAATTTCTCAGGAGACAAGAAAAACTATATCACAGTCAAATAAACCAGTTTTAAGGTATATTTTTGAGCTTAACGGAATATTTGAGTTCTATAAGATTGAAATTTCGCATAACTTTCACAGTTTATTATTAATAATAATGGTAAAAACATGAAAAACTGTTATGGACTTACGTTGTTTTAGCAGGAAATAGGGTTAGTGGTATATAGCTTGAGCAAAAGAATCATATTCATCTTATTTTTAATTGCTTATTATTGAACATTACACTTGAATATTGACTTATTAACATGCCACATGGTTTAATTTTGGATGTTTCTATATTTTTAATGTGAATATGGAAACCCGGACAAAGCGAACACCTGGGAGTTTCCCGTTTTACAGCCAAAGCATAAATCGGTCATCGTGAAAAAATACATAAACTTATTCGTTCAACTTTTTTCAATAATCGGCGATCAGTTGTGAAAGAATACTTTTGCTTATGTTGTATCTTCCCGACATTAAAATGTATTTTGTCAAAGATAAAAAAATTGCAAGATAGGTGCTGTGAGTGTAATTCTATCTTTATACTATCTATCTCTACAGCTATTTAAAATATTAAGTGTATATTCAAAGAACCTTGTCAGTCATACAAATGCGGATAATTGAATCACTGGCTGAGGCAGGAAACAATAAAACTCTTAAACAAGTAATTTTGGTGAAAGCGGATAAGATCCGTAATCTTATTTTTGTTGTTAGTGAATTTAAAATTGATATTTTGGTGCATATAGCACATAAATATGAAAATAATACCATATTGGAATACAAGACCTGTTCTTGAAATGACCCATCGAAGTACCCGCCGCGGAGTAGTGCGTGCATGTTTTTACACTGAACGTTTATTACGTAGTGATATTTGAAGAGGAAGGAATGTAGTGACTTGAGAGGTGTATACCCAGAATACGCACATAACTTTAATGACGCGTTTCCGATAAAACAAGCATTTTACTACTTATTTGTTTTTTGTCATTTGTATCAAAAATACGCCCATTTTCGAATATTTAACTCACTATTTGTATATATGGGCTCATGATTGCAACTCTTCCTACTTCAGCTTTAACAAGCACACGGAGATACAAAACATATAGAGAAATCCAAATATCACTGACGAAGTAATGTGTAAGAGAGAGAAGCGTGCATACGCATGTTAGATAGGGTGCGCCGATGGCAACGCGGCTAGCCGTAGCTGCCGACGTGGCCTCGTCAGTCGGGTTTCTAGGAAACGTGATGCTTCTATCTCTTTCTAACAAACGTATTGCACGCTTCGTGCGCTTCTCTCTGGTACACATTACGACATCAGTATATACGAATTTCTCTGTATATCAAAATGAAAGTGGTGCTAACAATAAACACAGAATAGTGAGTTAAGTATTAGAAAAATGATGAATTTTGGAAATCGTAGGGAACGTTTAAAATATATATGTTCTGAAAGATTTAAACGCAAAAATTTCATAGATGCCACCAAATTGACGATCAAGTTATTTTCCTTTATGCAGTAAAGTAAAATGTATCAAAAGAACTTATTCTTTTCGGTTCTATTATAACTCACAGGAAAACAATCAATAGATATAAAAATAACTTGAAATTGTTTCATTTAACCTTTTGTCGTTAAATCAATATTATGGCGACCTTGCCCTAAATTCTGAATACTGAACGTTTTTGTATTGTATGTGTTGTAAAGAGTTTACCTGACTCTGTAAGGATTCTGACCGGGCACGTGGTTTTGTAGGAGTTTCTCGTAGTTTTCAAGGAACTCCCACGCGTTTGGGTTGAATACGCGGGTACCGGCTCTAGTTGGTACCAGGACATCGTCGATTTTATGAAGTATCTGAAAAAAATACATTTGTGTTACTTACACTGGTGAACAAAATTAAAATAATTTTTTGTGACATGGACAAAACAAGGTGGTTACTATGTAAAACGTACCCAAAAAGCCGGAAATAGCATTTGATTTCTTCTATCACCCACGGTTTTCTAGCAATAAGGCATTTTATTTGCTTATACTCGTAAATATAAGGATATGTGTGTAAGAGTACTAATAAACACTCGAATAAACATTAATCTCGGAATGTTGTTGTCGATGTTTTACGGTGATATGTTGCTCCTGAAGTACCTCTTAACAATGTCCAGCAATAATCAGCAAGCAAATTGACACTTTGCCTTGATACCGTTTTTCCATAGCAGAAATGTCTTAGTGAAACCGTTCAACATGTTCATCACTTACCGCACCTAAATTTTCCGGAAAAAAATTGATTTGAGAATCCAAAAAGTGAATTTTTAGAGACATGTTACATCTCATTCCTTTATAAGCATTAATTAGTTCACTCACAATATCTTTATAATTGTCCGCCTTAACATTGACTGAACAATTTGCAGTAACTGTTTCATTTCGAGCACTGTCAAATACATCATCCTTCTTGATTTTCCGTATTTGTGGACCCACAAATATGCCCTCTTTAATTTTTGCCTCTTCCATTTCGATCCATAGCTTTCACTAAATTTATCATCAGTCCCAACTTAATATGCAAAGGTGGAAGCAACACGTTTTTGGGATCAACTAGTGGTTCATGAGCAATGTTTTTGAGGCCCGGAGTTAATACCTGACGTAGTGGCCACTCGTTCTGTTCATAATGACGATCTCGCGCACAACTGTCCCATTCACAAAGAAAACAATATTTGGTATATCCCAGATGCATTCCAAGAAGACGGGCTATTACCTTTAAATCTGCACATATAGCCCATCCATATTCATTATAACGGATATGCTCTAACAGAACTCGCATATTTTCATATGATTCCTTCATATGAGCTGCGTGCGCTATAGGTACAGATGGATATTTATTACCGTTGTGTACCAATACCACTTTTAAACTAAGCTTAGAGGAATCAATGAACAGGCGCCAATCATTTGGATCATGTTTCTGTCCTAACGCATCAAACAAATTGCTGACATCGGAGCAATATATCAACTCCCTTTCTTGACGAAAACAGTGTGTGAGGTCTTGTTGCCGTTTTCGGTACAAAGTAATGTTAACACCACCGTGGAGAAGATTCCATTTTTTTAATTTTGACGCTAAAAGTTCTGACTGGGATTTTGACAGATGTAATTCTCGAACTAAGTCATTAAGTTCGTCCCGTGTGAGCAAATGTGGTGCTGCTGAACATCTTGGCAGGTCAAACGAAGGATCGGAAATTTTTACGCTTTCTGTACCATCACTTTCAAAATCGGTGGATTCGACATTTTTATCCAAAGGCCAAGATTCTGGTGGAACTGGGACAGAAAGTTTATCACTATGCTTAACGGGCCGCAAAGCTGATGGTAAATTAAAATCCTTAACAGTATGTGTCGATATTGGTCCAATACCTTTAATATTTGTGAGTCAAAAACAGCACAGTAGTATGGGCTCTCAGTTCTCTCCAAACCATTTGTCACGTGCCAAAATCACGTAACCTTTTTTTTTCTATTTATCACTTATCAGTAATTTGAATTTCTCTTCATTGATAATAAAGTGCTCATTCCTAGGCCTCTTTTTGCAAATTTAATAGTTTATTGATTGTGTAATTTCACTCGTATTATATCTATATCTTTCTTTCTCAGCCAAAAACTCTGCAGTTTTTCTCCGTTAGTTGGCTTCCTATAAAACATATCTTCTTCAAGGCCGCTCAAGATTTCTTCTTCTAGAACGTTACGTATTTTGCGTGATTCGCTTTTCAGCTTCCGTTGAGGTCACGGTGCAGGGGTCTTTTTGTCGTTTTCCAGACTCTGGGATATTAGGCCCCAAGCACCCATTCATAGACTGGCATCCTTTTCTTTTTTTGTGTGACTTGAGTTTAGTTATTTTTTTTATGGGATTTTAACCCTCAGCGAAACAAGAAAATCCTCGTCTTTTCTCCCCCAGTCAGTTGCATCGTTGCAGTTTTGCAAATTGGAAGCCATCTGCTTGAAAAAACCCTGATGTGAACAGGTTTTTTTTCCTGTTACCATCATACTTTTGGGACCGAGGCAAGCAGCCCCTGCCCAGTGACGTGCCCACTACTGGCTTCCTTTTTTTTGTTCTTTTTGACCTGGGATACATCTCGGCTGCGCCTAGCCATAACTGAGAGAAGACCTCCGCCCAGATAAGTGTAGTTTAGGCGTAAAACATATACGTAAAGCGTATACCATGGTAAACGCCAATTAATTTTATTTTGTGTCAGTTTTTTTTTTAAAATCCTTTCTCGCACTCCAGTGGTGGAGCATATGTGCGTTTTGTTCTTTTTAATCAATATATTGTGATCCATTTGACATCTTGTTTATTTGAACTTTCTGTGTCTACTGTTACTTAAATTTTGTCATCTCTGTTAGATTCTCCTTTTGTGTGGTGGTCAAGCAAAACAAGTTCCGACTAACATCTCGGGGAGTTGTGGCTTAATCCGTCCTAAGTCACTGGCGCTCTTAACCCGCCCCTACTCTCCGCTTTATTGAGCTAGGGCGTAAATTTGCACGCCACTAGACAACTGTTTTGCTTGGACCAACCGTTAGATAGCATTTATCATTGTGTTTTATTAATTAACCAAAATAAAAGGCGTGGCACATTGGTACCGCAAAGGGCATTTTACGATTGTCGCCTCTTAACTAACCTGTTAACAATGTTACACAAGTCTTACAACATATATGAGGGTCCCATAGTTTATCTTGGTCGCCAACTTTAATTCCAAAATAAAGTTCATATGTTTTCAACACAAGGGGAGTAAAACTACGTTTTTGGGATTTAAAAGTTAGCTCTCCTCACACATAACAAAAACTGTTCGCACTATTTACAAAATTTCTAGGCATTGTCCATAAAGCTAGTCTCGATCACAATAAACTAAGAACAACACAACGTTTTAACAAAAATTAACAGTACTCAGAACATCTCAGTACTCTTTAACACAGAAAACGTAACTGACTCGGCTGCTATTAGTCTACTAATAAACGCAATATGCTCCCTAAACATGGAGCTCGCATACAATAAACAAGCAATATGAGATGTTACGTATTGTAATTCAAAAAAGTAGATGTTACCGAATATCTGTATCTTTTAGATTTGATTTAAGGGTCTCATACATAAGATACACCCAAAAATTTTCATGTCACAAATCCTGTGTTTATCAGTGTAATGTACTCACGCAAGGTTTTACTTCTTACGCCAGTGATCGAGGAAGTATTGTAATCGCGAATAATTTTTAAATTGAGATATTATATTTTTTTGATGTTATATGACATGTACATCAGGAAAACCCATGTTACTCATTTTCGTCGGTTTGTTTGTCTGCAGGCCTGTATGTCCGCCAGTCCTTGACCCCTCTATAATTTGGTAGGTTCCGCTCGGATTTTGGTGAAATTTTAACACCCAGGACGAGAAAACCTTGAAATCGGTCCAGTGGCGGCAGAGCGGGGAGCGAAAAAATAAAATAGAAATATCACCCAAACTTCGTTTTTTTGACGTTTCAGAGGCTCCTGATCATTTTCAAAAAAATGTTTGTACTGGTTGAGAATTGAAAATGTTATGCCTTTATTATCATTCAAAGACGATCTATTATTGAGAAGCTTCTGATCCAGGTAAAAATGGGAAAATTGAATGACAGAAGTCCTATGTGTAATGAGCTCATAATTCGAAATAGCTTGCCATCATTGGCATCGCGTGCGAGGCGCGAGGCTGCGACGCTGCATCGTCGTGGATGCCACTGGCGTCTGTTTAATACCTCCATCGTTTAGGTAGTCATAGATTTTGAAAATTGATTCAGAGACGGCGGAAATAAAATCGCTGGAACATAGTGTTACAACGATTCAGAGATTCCTCGCATTTTCAGACATTGTTTGGAGGGGAAGAAAATTAAAGGTTGGAAGCTGTATGCGGTAAACGGTGGTAAACTGTTGCATATTTGGTGTCATCCTGTATCACGAAGGAGCTGCTGATCTCAGTGGTACTATGCACCTATTAGACATATTGTCACACATATTTTCCTTACATCTGCCATGAAAACAAAAATATGATAGATTTGCTTTATATAGTTTGTTATGCAGAGGAGGAAGATTCATTGAACCTAAGTGAATCTACCTAATTACGATTCGATTTCGCCTTTTGAAATGATTTGACTCATCCTTTTTCTTTGAAACCTCCAATGAAGGCGTACGAAGTATAGAGTCAACTTACTTGACACCATTTTTTCTCATTTGTAATCTTTTCTAGCCAGGTGTCTATAGCGCTTATTTTTTCCTAGTCTACTCCTCCAAGTTGCCTAGCCCTATGCTATATTTAGACGCTCGCATACAATTTCCATCTTCACAACCATCTAGCCAATCAGGATTGTATTAGTTCCTTTTAGTATAATCATATTAGCAAATTTCTCCGAATTAATTGTAAAGTCTGGTTTTATTGGTGCAAGTTGTTCAAGGGGGTATTTAGCACATTGACGCATAAAATGGGTACACCAATTTTTATGGGAAAACTTTTTATTTGACAACAAAGAATGAGAAAACGTGTTTTTTGGAATTCAATCGAAAGTGTTGACAGGAACGAACAAACTTTTCATATAAGATATTTAAGTATTTATGAGACCTATAAAATGAGACCACACGTATCCGACTAATAGCAAAAATGTTATGGCCGAAAAACGAGGCAAAATGCAGGTTTTGGCATTTGTTGGTAATGCGACGATAATTTTACGCAACTACTTGAAATTCTTCAAATCCGTAGGATTCATACTTCTAAATAACAACAACAAAACTGGATTATATTGGTCAAGTTTAAGAATTTCTAATTGTTTATCCCAAAACACATGTTTTTCGGCCATCAATACTAGTTAATTAATATACAGGGTTGGTTCAAAGAGCATTTAATAGCAAGATACACGTATTTACCTTGTCGGTATGAATCACAAACCATTCCGAAAGACAAATATTATTATTATGCGAAAAACAAAGGTTACGTTTTTTCTTCTAAACAAATTCAAACATTTCGTATTTGCGAGTAATTGAAAAAATGCGATATTCGAAAAGAATACGTTACTATACACATTTTAAAACAAATCGGATGTGTCTATCATCTTTTGTTGCGAATTACTCACAAATACGAATTGCTGAATTTTTTTAGAAAAAAAAAACGTAACCCATCTCTTTTTTGCAAAAAATTAACGTTTATCTTCCGGAATCGTTTGCGATTCATATCGGCAAGGTAAACTAGTATATTTTGCTATATAATGCCTTTTGAACTAACTCGGTATATTGCTCAATAAACTAGTAGTGATGGCCGGAAAAAAGGGTGTTTAGGGACAAACAATTGGATATTCTCAAAAGCTTCTTGACCAATCTACTCCAATTTTGTTGTGGTTATTCAGAAGTATGAATCCTGAGAATATGAAGAATTTCAAATATCTGCCAGAAACCATCGTCCCATTACCAACAAGTGACAAAACCGCAGTTTGCCTCGGTTTTCGGCCATAACTTTTTTGCTATTAGTCGGATCTTTTTACGTTTGATATTATTTTGTAGGTCTCATAAATACCTAAAAATCTGATATGTAGAGTTTTTTCTTTTGTGCCAACACTTTCGATTGAATCCCAAAAACAAATTTTCTCATTTCTTGTTGTCGGATAAAAAGCTTTCCCACAAAAATTGTGTACTCATTTTATGCGTCCATGTTTTGAATAGCCCCTTGAACAACTTGCAGTAATACAAACAGACTTTATAATTATCTCGCAAACCAGCGGTATTTTCGGGTAATATGATTAGACTATTTATAGAAGTAGAAAAGGCTCCATTTTTCACTTAAACAAAATTACAAGGAAATATCATCCCTCAACCTAACTCATAATTATTCCCAAGATTACGTACTCTAAAGACTTTGAATCTACTTGTTCTAATTTTTCTGAACTACAACCTTAAAGCACGTCGAAGACTGTCACAGAAGCTGAAGCTAACAAGATCAACTAAACAAAAATGTTACTCCCGGAGGACAGCGGTAGAGGCCCGCGGCAACCGAACTTCGTTGAATGTTGAAGAATAAGGTGACAAAAAGGTCAAACAAAGCAGGAAAAGACCAGTACACCCTTGCTACATGCAACCATTGTCTTTGTTTTATTACCTTCAAGTCTCCCTGGAACTAAGAGAAAAAGAATAAGCCTTGCGGGATCTTTACCTTTCATGCCAGAGGCGTATCGACAAAATCTACGACTTGCGATATCCAGATGATCTGAATTTGATTGCTTTCCATCTATGTAACCATGCTCAACCCTATATAACGTTGATTTATGCTTTCTAGGAATCAGCAGTTTGGAATAGGCTTAGCCATGTGGAAAAAAGATAAACGGAAAGCAAAGCTCAATATGTTGCGCGCATAGAGGTTGAAAACACCGGCAACTGTCACCAAAAAATAGTTCACCTAAGCTAGATACATATCAAGGTCGCCATATTGGGCGATCTGGGGACTTTTACTTTCCTTGGCGACTTTTTGGGGGATATAATGTTCGGGCTACCTACACCTAGCGACAAAGGAGCGGTCGTATCGGCCACTTCTGGGTGTACGAAGTCCGACACGGTTAAGATGGAGGCGGAAGTCTGGCCCGTCTGTCTGGCAGGTACATCGCGCTGCGGCATCATGAAGGAGAGCTCTGAAGAGCAAAGCCTATTGGTGTAGTGGCAGAAGAGAGCTAGATCGCTGACGGTTCGCCGGTGCAAACGGGTCATGGTTCAAATATCTTTGTGTCACACACGTGTTTTGGGAGAAAGAGCTAGACGACTATGCTGCGATGCCCCAGTCCCCAATGACGGAGGTTAAGTTAGGAAAAATTTGAATTTCAAATTGACAATTTTTCTTGATACTAAATTAAATCGTGTAAATCTATCGCATACGGTTTTAAAAACTAATCAGCTAGGGGAGGAATAACTTACTCCGCATACAGAAAGCCCACTTCATGATGTCTAACTTGGGGGATTTTTTTGAGACAGTTGCAATTCTGGGGGATTTTTGCGCTCGTTCTGGGGGAATTTTGTCTGACCCATCTCGCAACGCTGATACATATTGGAAATTACTTTGAACAACTGCAATAAACCTGCATCTATACACTTTTATAGTGAGTTTCCGATACGTTCATGTCCATACTCTCCAGCAACTTTTCATGAGAAAATAAAGAACGTTTGAGTGGAAATCTTTATCTTGGCTACTGAAGGCAAGGAAACTTTGTAAATTCCCAGCTCTCAGCTCAGGTACTAAACTGATATTGATGCCGCTGCTGAAGCTCCTCTGCGGATGTACCGAAAAAGTTTCCGTCCGCTAATGGAACCTTTTGTCTTAAGCAGGCTCACTGTAATATTTAATATTTAATTTACTCAAGCTCAATATTTAAGTTCTTTAAGTACCACCAGAGAGTTCACTCTAACAGTTACACGTAAAGAATTAAGTACTTATACAATTGGAGCTTTCAGACTATAAATGAATAACATTTTGGTATTATTATACTAAATATGACATTCTAAAAAGCGCGGCCAACTCAGTAGGATGTGGTGTAAATCGGTTGATAGGATCCTGAATGGTTTGACCGTCCGCGCAATATGAAGCTTATAATATAGTAATGTTCTAGCATCACATTTCCAACGGTTTGAAGCCGACTGAGCATACGCAGTGGAGAAAACATGTCCGAGCAAGGGCAAAACCTAGTTGGGAAATATCGGTCCACTGTTTCAGTAAGCGAATTCTTGGTTTGAAAACTACAGGATTTTGGCGAGACTCGAAGTCTCTGACAAGCGCAGATCGCACAGGATCCCGTTTTGCTATGGGTGCCTTATGATTTGGGATTATGGTTTTTGAATTGTTGGAGAGTTTTCGCCTTTCTGAGTTTCGTTGTAACTTTGAATAGTTTGTATCAATTGAACAGATTGAAGCCAGATACCCGTTTTTATAAAATTTGGTGTGTACTACTTTTTTATTGTGTATACCTGTTTGTATTGCTCACAGAAATATCAGATTCTTATAGTTCAAATTCAGAATCCGATTGGATCTAAGATATCGATTCGACTGATGGTGAAAACATTCTGCACATACTGCTTCATAATAGAAAAAACATTAATATAACGGTGCGTCTGTGAGTGAATTCATGAGACATTTCAGAGTTAAGTATACTAAGTGACATATAAATCCGAACACCCAGTTTAAATGGTTTTATTTTAATAAAATTTTGTATAAGTACTTAATGAAGCATAATAAGTAAATGATAAAAATTTCTAAATGATTGCACTGCTTTAAAGCCCTTTGACCTTTAATAATGTGTGGATGCACCCTGATGTGCTACGCATTCTCCAACGCACCTAGGCATGCTTCTGATCAGGTGGTCAATGTCCTCCTGTTGTATCTCATTCCAGGCAACCACCAACTCCTCTCGAAGTGCTTCTAGAGTCTGAGGAGGACGTTGCAAATTGAGCAATCTCCTACCCATCATATCCCACACGTGCTCAATTGGTGATAAGTCGGGAGATCTTGGTGGCCATGATAACAATGTGACATCATTATGTTGAAAGAAGTCTATTGTGACTCTTGCAACATCTGGTCGGGTATTATCTTGTTGGAAAGTTGGATCTGCCAGGGTGTCAAGATAGGGTAAAAGATGGGGTTCTAGAACTTCGTGGATATAACGCTGCGCGTTCATGTTACCTCTGATGAAGATTAAAGGTGACCTGGAACCATAAGCTATAGCACCCCAAACCATAACTCCAACAGTGTGATGAACATGTCCTTCAACAAAAAACTGTGGATTCCTCCTTTCACCACGTCGCCTTCTAACCCTGGCACGACCATCGTGCTTGACTAAACAAAATCGAGACTCGTCACTAAAGACAATACTGTTCCATTCCTGATCCCAGAGTGACCGTTGTCTGCACCACTCAAAGCGATTACGTCGGTGTTCTCGAGTTAAAGGGAGGACCCAGTGTGGCCGGTATGAAAACAAGCCAAAACTTCTCATTCGTCGGTAAACACTTCGCATGCCAATAGGTCTTCCGTGTTCTGCAAACCATTCATTTGCAATGGACCTGGTAGTGGAGAAACAGTCCCTTAAGGCCAATAATCTTAGGCGGCGATCTTTACGGTCTGTTGTTCTACGGCGGCGTCCAGTGCCCCTTGCTCTTTGCGTACGGCCTTCTCGAAGCCATGCCTGACAACACCTAACCACAGTGTCTTCACTTCTTTGCACTCTAACTGCAATTGCCCGAAAAGAAAGTCCAGCTTCCCGAAGTCCCACTATACGGCCCCTATCAAATTCACCAAGTTGACGAAATCGTACAGGTCTCCGTACTCTAGGCATCGTAACCGATCGTAAAGGATGTCAAGAACTAAAATCCGCCAACGTTGATTCTTTACTACGGCTGAAATATTCATTTTTAGAGCATTAGTGAATTAAAAAAAAGCAGTATAAAAACCGGAATGTCCAACTGATAAGGCTGAACATTTTTTCACTTGTTATTTACAGTAAGATAAATACATTCACCAACTTTTTTTAAAATAAAACCATTTAAACTGGGTGTTCGGATTTATATGTCACTTAGTATATATATAAGTTCCTCAAAAAGCAGACTATCATCTTTTTGTGGTTTGCAGGACATGAAACATCATGATTTTGTGATGAAGAGGATATACATATTTGATACGATGATTAGTTGTTTATTCTAAATAATAAGGCGTTTCAGCTTATCTGGAATTGTAATTCAATGGCCTAACAATGAGGAAAGAAACGTTGAATTTCATCTAAACGTCAAATACGATGCTGTCACTGTCAACTGAAATATATTTTGACAGAAAAATGCGTTTTAACCGAATCAAATTTGAAACTGAAACTAGTCTTTTGATAACGCATGTGCGTTTAAGGAGTTCACAATCGGGCGTCAAACCGTGGGAAATTTGGTGCTAGAACAGCCGTAAATTTATATGGGCTATTTCGGGAACTAAGCGATAGATTTCGTTCAAACTTCACATGAACATGTGTCAACAAACAATAATTCCAGACATTCCAAACGCAAATACAACTTTTTAGTGCCTCACAAAGAACCTAAGAGGATTCAGCATTCTTGATCCACTATTCTTAACTGAAAAGACTTAATATGTTTAAGTATCATCAGCACTCACTCCAAACATGATGATGAAGTATTGTTGCAGCTACATCAAGGGCGTACTTGTCGATATTAGTATAGTTTCAACAGAATGAATATTACAGTATAGCTACAATAGCGCTAAACGTCCCTGATCGGACCCAACTGAAAAGTCTTAGGACCGTATTGTCAGTCGCTCCTACAGTTATATGACACCTTTATGTCTTAGTGTCATAGTTTTTTACTTTTCCATGTCAGCGCTCTATGTTGAGGTATATCATCTGTTTGAACACCCTGAAATTTCCTACAATCAAGGAGGCTATAAAGGCGTCCTACAGTTGTAGCAACGACTGACGATACGGCCCTTAGAGAATTTCATCTAAATGACAAACACTACGCTGTCACTGTGAGGGCAAACGTATTTTGACAGAACAATGTGTAGGATCAAATTTGAAACCGTGTGAACCGTTTTGACAACACATGCGCGTTTAAATAGTTTATTATCGGGTGTCAAATGTGATGCTAGAACATTGCTAATGATTTTGTCACGTGCCAAAATCGCGTAACCTTTTTTTTACTATTTTGATCACTTATCAGTAATTTGAATTTCTCTTTATTAATAGTAGAGTGCCCATGCCTAGGTCAAACGCTTTTTTTTAATGATTTTCTTTAGGCGAATTTCATAGTTTATTGATTGTATAATTTCTCACGTATTGTATCTGTCATTCTCAGCGATTTAGTATTGTATTGAAATATTTTGGACACTAATGTTATAGTATTATTAGCGACTATCTGAGAAATTTCCTCATAAAATATTGTTGGTCCCTCGTACACAGATTTGTATTTTTGCCTACAGTCTGCCCATTGGCAACCGATCTTATGATTTTTACACGCCCTAGCCGTATACGAATATTTGCCTTCCCATCAAGATACCTTCTTTACCGGATTTTATCTGTTCCTTTTGATGTTCGGCCTAACGTGCCTTCTTCAGGGCCACTTATTTAACCTTCTTTTAGGGGGTTGCGTGCGCAGACGGTTCAGCGCCATTTTCTGTAGTTTTGGTTGTGTGGGCGTTTTTTTCGTTAACTTCCAGATTTTGAGATATTAACGCCCCTAACACCAGTTGATGGAGTAGTACCCTTTTATTTTGTACCTTACGTTTAGTTGTGCTGGTTTTTGTATTGGAATTTTAACCTCCAGCGGTAAGTTCTCTTTTGTATACCATCGGACAACGTCCATTAATGCTTGTCCTGAAGAAGCTTGTTCAATATCTGCTTCCTTTTAGTGGAAAGCCATTGTGGAGTACCGCCATTCACACTCCCCCAGCTTTGTTTTGTAGCTGCGTTGTAGCTGTTTCGCAGCCGATTTTGTTGGAAGTCATCACTTCTTTTTGACAAAAATCCCTGATGTGAACAGGTAAAACTTTATTTTAATTGGGTATTTCATAGATATTGATACATATATTGATTGTTGCTGACTGAAATTCTTAGAGTGTTCTTGATTTTGTTTGGCATTTTAGGTATTCAAATATAGGGTAGTGCCTACGTATCACCTTCTTTTTGGCTTATTACATTACATTAATCATGATTTTGAATTTTGAGCTATCATAACTTTAGAACAAGGGATAACTTTCTGAGAGTATACTTTGGTAGATTTTTATCTTTTCTTGCCCTTGAAGAAAGAAAAGTAGTTTTCTTGTAAAAGAGAATGTACATGGATTTTTCATCAAGTTTTGAGGAGTCTTTTAAATGTGCAGTTCTCTCTCAGGCATAGAGAGTAGATTTTTAAACAGTCTATCTCTCCCTATGGTTTTTTTTATATCGTAAATTTTGGAAACGAGGCAAGCAGCCCCTACCTTGTGACGTTCCTTACGTCACTGCTCACTACTGGCCACTTGCTTTTGACCTGGGTTTTTGAGAGCTGAGAACATCACAGCTACGCGCAGAGCTGTAACTGCAAGACCATTGTCCAGATGGGTTTAGGCGTTAAATTATTTGTAAAACCCCTATTTGTAAAGCCATCGTACGTGTATCGTGGTAAACGTTTTGCAGGGTTGGTTATTACGGTCTAATAATTTTATTGTCTGGTAGTTTTAAATAACATCTTTTCTTTTATCTTGCACTCCAGTGGTGGAGCATAATGTGCTGCTTATTTTGACAATATATTGTGATTCATTTTTTAATATCTTATTTTATTTGGCTCTCTGCATATAGTTAACTAGGTTTCATCATTACTATTAGATTCTTTTCTTTGTGTGGTGGTCAAGCAAAACAAGTTCCGACTTACATCTCGGGGATTTGTGACTTAATCCGTCTTGAGTCATTGGCGCTCTTAGCCCCAGTACTCTCCGTTTTATTGAGCGCCTAAATTTGCACGCCACTTGACAGCTGTTTTGCATTGACTGATCCTTAGATTTCATTTATAGTGATTTATTAATTCATTAATTAATTAAATAAAAAAGGAAAGAGGAATCACACCACAATTTCCTCTTATTTATGGCAATTTTTCACTGGTCTCTGCGATCTTCACTTTTTAGTCGGAGAAGTTAAAGGCGAGAAACTGTACGGTAATTTCCGTTACTTGCATTTGTTTTACTATTCTTATTTTACAATCTTTTTCGAATAGACTTCATAACCACATCCTGATCGAAAATTTGAAAATCAGCGACCTCCCTGGAACCGAATTTTTGCGACTAAATTGTTTTCTGGGATACCCCTGTAACATCTTGCGACTTTTGTCGACCTGCCAGGAACGTCTTCTAGGTCGCACGTGATCGTGCCGAAAACGTCTTTTAATGTATTTATGCTTTTAGGGACGTTACTACCGACCCCCACATATGCTTTCAGGGAAGCGCAGTTTCTCGAACAATGTTGCTGCATGCTTTTCAGCAATCATCAGTACGGTATAGATCTAGTCATTTTGAAATAGATGACGGAAAGCAGACAAGCAAATATATTTACGTTCACTGAAAAACTAGATCTGCTAAAGGTGACGCTGCCACCTATACAAGTAGTTTCACCAATACGCGGTATTACCGACCAATACGTAAGGTATCTCGGAATGACTAGACCTATATCGCACTGATGATTGCTAAGAAGCTGATTATGGACGCTGATACCATGATACCATTCGCACATCCGCTCGACTTTTATGGACCAGATAACAGAACGCGGTTAATCTGAGCGTACTTTCCATGTCGTAATTTCCACGAAGAGACGGATTCCATTTTCATTCTCATCCATCTGGCAAACGAACTGTCAACTTTGGAAAACACCAGCGAAACTCCTTCGCAATTCGGCTCTAAACTTTCGCTTTATCTGCGAGAAAGTCGACACCGCGTAATGCTGAAACGTCCCAGACAATCTGTAGAGATGGGCGCGTCGACAAAGAGATCGATGTTCGATATCGATACCCACATTGAAAGGAAACATCGATTTTGAAAAATGAATCGACATAAGAACAAGGAAGCGACTCCAAGAAAACCTTATTTTGATGATATCACCAGCACCTTTGCGTACAGTAATCAACAACTCGAGAGAAAGAAATTGGCATCGACGGTGTTTTTTCAAGCTGCTTGATACGCCATCTGGCGGCATTCAAGTGAAACAAAAGGATTGGTAAGGTATCTTCAACAGCTTTCTTCACGACGCCGCTTTGTGGACACATACCACGGTACCACCGTGCGAGGACAGAAACCTGTATACGATTTTTCGGATGGGCGCAAACGCAACAGCGGGTATGTTTAGTAAATTAGAACTTGAGAGAAAGGAAAATATAAAACTCCTGAAAATGTGAATATTCGATGCTTAAAAGCTTGGTTGAAAATTATGACTTTTGAGGTCGCCAAGTATTTAAATTAAACCTTAAACCATGCTTTACAATACCCTGAAGAGTATTTTAATATTGCTTCATTTTAAAGCGATTTCTAACCTTGTCTGTTAGGTCAAATTGGCGAATTTTTGGTTTTCGCAGACTATTATTCTAATTTAATCCTAACCTGTTTTCTCGTATCTTATCCAGTATCTTTTCATATTGGTAAAATTAACAATCGGAAAAGACAATATTCCGATTTTTCTTTGATTCTGTGGGAAAATATTGAAAATGTATCATCCTGAGGGAATTTTTTATGACTTCCGGACTGAAGCGTATCAGCTCACAATGCCTGAATACGCATTCTAAAAGGATATGGCAAATAAGTTAAATTAAAAAAAATGAGTTTTTCTTGTTTCTTGACTCTACCTAAAATGTTGAGAGCAAATATTCAAAATTTACGTTTCGAGGGACTTCCTTATTACTTCCAGACTAAAGAGAGACCAAGAGTATTAGCTGATAATTTGACACCAACGAATTCAGGCTAGGTAGAAGGAACAAGGTAATGACTTGTTTGTCTCCAAAATCTCAGTTTGTAGCCAGGATGAAAGTGCGTACTACAATTGGAGGTGACATAAGTTATTTTTTACAGTTCTGTTATTACATTCGTATTTACGAAGTAGACTTATCCAGTCTCAGGCTGAGGTTCATGTCGTTGCTCTTGATATTACGAAAGCGTTCGATCAGCTGTGGCATGCTGCTCTGCTATGCAAACTCCCAGCCATCCTATGGTCTCCCAGAGAAGTTTTGCAGATAGGGGGCTCACTTTCCTTATGTACGATCAATACAATCCTCAGCTTTGCAGATGACAGCACTCTACATGTAGGAATTCAGAGTGGCAAGCCGACCTCTGCAGGTGAGAATTTGGTTTCGATGGATGACCGAGTTCTACCAAAGAGCCGTTCACTTCGGCTGGTCGGAGTCCAGATCACCGAGATCTGGCATGAACGCATCTCGTCAATAGCGGCAGCCGCTGGGAAAAAGCTAGGCTATTTGTTTATTGTTAAGAAGTACTTGTCTCCACATGATCTCCTCGCTCTGTACAAGACCCACTCAAGAACTATCTTCGAGTATTGCTCACATGTTTGAGGTGCTGCCGCCCTGACTACATTACCCAAGCTGGATGCTGTTTAGAAGAGGACTGTCTGACTGATCAATGACTTCTTTAGCGGACAGTCTCGGCACCCTTTCGCACAGGCGATCTAGCTCTCTTCTAACGCTACGCCAATGGGCTTTGATTCTCAGAGCTTTCCTCCATTATGCTCGTGATGGGCCTGCCAGATAGATCCGCCTTAATTCTACCTCCCATCCTAACCGTATAAAACTTCGTACATCCAGAGCTGGCCAATACCACCGCTCTTTTGTACCTAGGGTATCGAGACTGTAGAATTATACACATGAGGAAGCTTTACCCAGTTCTACTAATCTTAGGCAGTTCAAAAATTGGATTAATAAAGTTTTTTTAAGCTCCTCATAGCAGCCGCTGGCTGCATGCGCTGCTGCTTGGGTGCAAAAAATGCAGGTGCACTTTACATAAGTTAATTTTTTGAATAAAAATATTTGAAGTGTGAGTGTTTGCGCAGATAATTGTGATACTAGACGATTTCTGGACATGCTACTTCTTACCAAATTTGCAAAGAGCAGCACAAAGCACAACGATAATGAAGGTAGGCGTAAGTATTATCATTATTATTTTGCTTCCCTTTGGTAGGCATTGGTAGACAAATGAATCAAAAGTATGCACTAAAAACCTGGCAATTATGATAACACACATATAATTTTGGTTCCTTCCAAACTATTTAAATTCGTTAGGACCGAAATTTGTGAAAAATGGTGAATGCTCTTACTAAACTGGTCAAATCGGTGAAATAAAAGAAATGCGGTTTTCTTGTTTCCAGATTTTCCCTATTATTCTGAGAAATAATATTCAAAATACACGTTTTGAAGGACTTCCTTATCACTTGCGTACTGACGCGTAATAACGCAAAATCTGTGACTGTAGTTTGTGATAGGTGGTGTATGCGTTTACAGTGGTTTCAATTAAAATACTGTAAATATAACTAACTAAAGTTCGTTACTCAAACATGATTTTTAGTTAAAAATAAGATAAGACAAAATAAATTTTATCAAATACTATTCCTATAGTAAATTTCATATTAGTTTACGCATTGTTATCCAAGGAAGTTGAATTACTTTAATGGAACACCCTGTATACTGTCAGTAAAATTGATAGTCCCTTTTTTCTGATTCAAAATATATAGTGTTTGTTAAACTTATTTTTATTACTTTAGTCAAAAACTTTTTGTTTGTCCGTCATTTATTCATACATATGCATTCCAGCCCTATCCCAGATTGCATAGGCGGCTAGATGCAAATTGGTTCGAACTAGAATAGACATGAGTAAATGATATACAAGCTTTGAATTTCTGGCCAAATTAATGAAAATCAGTATGTATGATAACCATACATATGTTGAACCAGAAAAAAGGGACTATCATTTTCCCTGAAAATATGTAAGGTGTTACATTTAAAAAAATTTACTTTATTTGATAGCAGTTTTTAGAGATAAAACAAGTAATACATGAAAAACTCGATATTAGACCCTATAACTTTTTTATACAACTTTTTCTTGTGGAAGGTCATATAAAAAAGTTAGAGGGGATCAATTTATAGCCCAACATCAATTGTTTCAGGTTTGGCGGGATTGCTTTTGATTTTAGTACTAATAACTACCACCGTACCAGTTTCAGCTGTTAACTTTTCTGAGGAGTTAATAAAATATTATTTCCATGCACTGTATCATCATCGGGTAACTTCCGCAATTATTAAAAAGCTAAAAGCTCGACGTTTGGAGGTATCGATGTCCTTCACCCATCTCTTGCATTCTGTGACAGCGAGTGGCGATATTTTCCGATTACGCGCTCGTTTCGCCCAGATTGGAGAGCTACAAGGATTGGGACCGAAGGACGAACACCCTTCTGTTTTATCGCAGCGAAATTTTACGCAACAACACTTCTTCGTTTCCTTTGGATGCTTATGGGGTTATAAAGTGAACACATTCGTCTTTGGACCCTTTGGACGGAAGAAATCGAGATTGTTGCCTTCCGAACGATAAGTTATCTCTTTGCAAATCTACGCTCGGTGTAATTATATTTTGATGAATTTGGGATGGTTAACAATGCTGTAACAATTTTGCAGATATTTTTAAATAATAAATTGTATATAACAATAAAAAGTAACTTAAAACATCAGGAAAATCTGTCATCTCATTTTTGAAATATTGACGCGATGGTTGACAAATCCGTTGTTCCCATCATATTATTTCACCTTAAGGTAGTCCAGGAAGTGTCTTCGCATCTGCTCTTAAGAATATTTTAATTCAGTTTTTTGCATTATCTTATTAAAAAAAGACCCCTCTGCCAAGCCTAAAATTGCGTCAAGAATTGTTCATATTTTTTTAAACACATTTTAAATGTTAGTTTTGTCGTTCCGAACAAAGTTTGTTTTAATTGCTTAGGTCAGTCTGAATAAAAAATGTCCTTATACTTTTTTCTCTTGAAAGTTGATAGTTTTTGACGTAAAACCGATTTAATATTTGAAAAAGTCCAATATATGGCAATTTCAACCCAGAGAAATAATATGAAGAAACAAATATTCTAATATTGCCAAAGTTAGTAAATATTCTTCAAACATCAATTAACAAAATCCTGAAGCATCTTAGGAGGTATTGTTACTGCAACTCCTCCTATGCCACTGGCGCGAGGAATTATTACAATCGCGAAAAATATCTAAAATGAGATATTGCTTTTTGGTGGACTTCGAAGTTGAGTCATTTATTTTAACAGTGAGTAGATCTGAGCAAAAGAAATGTTTTTCCCTTTAACATTTTTGTGGTAAAATTAAAGTAACAAAATTATAGCCCTTTAGAAGTTTGAGTACCGCACTGTCTCAATAATAATATTATGTGCTCGTGTTTGGCAACAACGGATATAATCCGCCTTATCGGTTCATCGCATCGGAAACAAAAAAGCGAAATAATTTAAAACGCTTATCACGATGTTTTTACTACAATTTTATTCAGTTGTATTTAGTCAATGTGTCAGTCGGTAACGCGTGAGTGAATAGTGGTCTTTGTTGCGTGGTTCAAACGAAATAAAAAATGGCACATGTTTACGAAAATGCTGAACTTGTGGACATGATTCTTATTTACGGGGGGGGGGGGTCTTTACAAAATGCTGCCGCGGCATCACGGATTTATGCTGATCGGTTTCCCAATCGAGTGCAACCAACCCCTCGTGCTTTTGTTAATGTAGTACAAAGGGCTCGTGAATCAGGTGACATAAGACCTCACAGGGGAAGGCATGCCGGTGCTCCAAGACCGCACGATCAAATACAGGTCCGCACTGAAATACTCGGGAGGATACTTTATAAAACAAGATAACATTTTTTTTTATTTTTTTTTTATTTTTACACACATATTTTGGTTTATCCTCCTTCTACAATCATTATCTGAAAATTAATGACTCAACTTCAAAGTCACCCTGTATAATAATAAGAATGTTTATTTGCAACATACAGTTTACGTACATGGCACATTGCAGCAGAATATATTAATGAAATATGTTACAAAAAGGGCTGAAAGCATTTATAAATGATCTAAGTTCAGCCATCTAACTATTACACATTTATAAAAAAGATCTACTTTTGAAAGCCATCAAAAAATGTTAGTGATAGTACAAAAAATAAACTTCCATTAGTGTGGACGCTTATGCCCTATTTACATTAATTAGTAAGCAATGAAGTGTTTTTCGAAAATAATTTTTTTATATTTGATTTTAGCCGGATTTGATAATATGAACATAATGAAAAACCGTGTCACTCATTTCCTTAGGTCTGTCGTCTGTCTGTCAGTCAGTCTTTCTGACAGTCAGTCTCTCTGTCCGCTAATCATTGGCCCGTCTATACCTTGGGAAGTGCCCTCGGATTTGGATGACATTTTTACACAATATCACTACTATGTCAAGGACGAAAAGGCTTTGTAGCTTTTGAAAATCGGGTCGTTTTTTGACGTTTCATATTCTCCTGATCAGTATCAGAACTTTTTTGTAGGGGTTAAACATCACAGGATGAGGGCTGTACGGGGGTGATGGGGCATACATCTCAATTTTTTGTATTAGTATATTTATATGTTCCCAATTCAAGTAATTAATTCTACATACCTATTGCCCATGTGTCACACATCATACATTTATCCATACATTTTCCTTCAAACCTGCAAACGCATCTGAAATTCAGCTCTCTGGGTTCACCGGCGGGTGTGCCGGACTGGTTGAATGTTCTGGCAGCACTGCAGCGATGCCACGGCTGGCGCTGTCACGTATAATGGTATGGGGGAAGGGGCAACGTTTCCAGATGGATGGTAACTACCGTTAGAGTAGGGAAATAATATCTATGGGCTAAATGTATGGATCCGCTTGATTGACTTGATCCGTTTAACTTCTCTGTTGAACATGTTCGCAACTAATTTTCTTCTCAGAGAGTTTAACTTGTGCTCAACTTAATCCTTTATGAGGGCGTTGTGTGGGAAGTGCAGAATTAACCTACTCGACGCCATTTTTTAATTGTTAGTCAGGCAGGTGGGCGCGAGAGAGGTAACATAGAGGTGTCCGCCAGTCACATCTTGTTTAACCATTAAAAAATAAAGGTTTAGGATAAGAATACCACCTAAATGAGGATTTTGCTAATGAATGTTTGTAGAACATCTAGAAACATTGGCATATGAAAATCTAAATTTTTTCATATTGTTTTTCGGGGTCAGTATGGCAGGTTTTGCACTTTTTCAAATAGTGAATCTTGTGTAGCTGTGTGCTCGAACATTTAGAAAATATTTTATTTTTGCCAATCTCACGTGAAATACTACTAAACCTAAACTTCATGCCTTTAACCAACTATTCAATTACCAAGTCACATTCCTCCCTCCGCTCACTGTTGACTCCCCTACTTATATTACACCGCAGGAAAAATAATATAGGTTGAAACTTAAACTTTGTGTTAGCATAACTTTGAAGTTTTAGATGAAACTAACAACTTTAATTACTCTGGCTAAAAGGGGCAAAGACTAAGTTTTCGTCTAACAAGATACTCTGTAGTGACAATGGTGTAACTGAGAAGCGAGAAGAACTTTAAAAGCGACGCACAAAATTAAGTAACAATTAGGTGAGTGGAGGAATTTTGTTCACTAGTACATTGTTTTGTTGTTAAGATAATCTTAAATACTTATTACCTTTAGGGTCACATCTTAGATCAGAATTCATCAGAATTTTTAAAATTTCTAAGATTTCAAGTCAGTCTGTTATAGAGGGTTACATCGTAATTACAAGGTCGGAAGCTAATTTAAGTATAGACGTTCTGATAAATAAAAAATCTGGTATCCAAGATAAAGAGATACAAAGTTTAAAAATATCTACCTTTTGACAGAGGAAAATCATAGCAAACTGCCACATGAAGTCAAAAATATGTCCCTAATGGAACAAAATTTCCTCGAAACAATCAAAGTTCATATATTTTTTAAATGTAACATTAATAATAAACGACCCATTTATCATTATAAATATACAAATATTATAAAAAGGTGAAATTTGGACTCGGCTATTCTTCATACCCTGAAAGTAGTAATTTATATACATATATATATATATATATATATATATATATGTATATACAGGGTGACTTCGAAGTTGAGTCATTTATTTTAACAGTGAGTAGATCTGATCAAAAGAAATGTTTTTTTCCTTTACCATTTTTCTGGTAAAATTAAAGTAACAAAGTTATAGCCCTTTGGAAGTTTGAGTACCGCCCTGCCTATTATATGCTCGTGTTTGGCGACAACGGATATAATCCGCCTGACTGGTTCATCGCATCGGAAACAAAAAAGCGAAAGAATTTGAAACGTTTATCACGATGTTTTTCGTCAGTCGATAAATCCTGAGTGAATAGTAGTGTGTTGCGTGGCTCAAACGAAATCAAAAATGGCACATGTTTACGAAAATGCTGAACTTGTGGACATGATTCTTATTTACGGGGGGGCAGTCTTTACAAAATGCTCCCGGATGCATCACGGATTTATGCGAATCGGTTTCCCAATCGAGTGCAACCAACCCCTCGTGCCTTTGTTAATGTAGTGCAAAGGGCTCGTGAATCAGGTGACTTAAGACCTCACAGGTGAGGGCATGCTGCTCCAAGACCGCACGATCAAATACAGGTCCGCACTGAAATACTTGTCGGGAGGATACTTTATAAAACAAGGTAACATTTTTTTTTTATTTTTTTTTTATTTTTACACACATATTTTGGTTTATCTTCCTTCTACAATCATTATCTGAAAATTAATGACTCAACTTCAAAGTCACCCTGTATATAGAAGAGGATCATGCGGAGACAGGTATATAACAAAGAGAAAAAGTAATGGGAAAAATCATCAGGCCCGAAATGAATGCACATATGCAACTATAAAAGTAGACATCCGGATACGGGTGTAACTTGAGGAAACCAAGATGGAGAGGGAACAAAACGACATACGAGGTCACCAACAAGAGCCAACCTACATATTGTAGTGTAATAGCCAGAAGACCTCGAATTATCAAGGCGACATCTAACCACAACCACGCGGCCGGTTATTTCCACTTGCCGTGGTATTTCAAGCTCAAATGTTCCACAAAAAAGAGAGGGATCATGCATATAGGGTGATGAAGTTTATTTACGAAATTGAAAAAACATAATATCTACGGAGCGGGTGAAGATCCTGAGTTAGAATTTTAGATGTTCAGTGAGCACGCGCCCTAAGCAATAAGCACACAGAGTTTCCCGGCCCAAACTAAATGAAGGACGTAGAAACTGGGGTATCTGGATCCCTAATATTAAATATTTTCCACGCCACTGGCCTTTTCGGAGGCAAAATTGCAGTTTATGAAATACCATTCCATTTTTCATTAATTATGTCAGTTAACGAATTTCTGTCAGATCACTCGTTTTGAAGATATTTAGGTTCGGATATTTGAGGTAGAATCCTAAAATATTCTTATGAAAGGGTTTAGAGGTGAACAAAGCTATGGCACCATATCGTATCCTCAATCAGTAGCGTAGAAGCTTCCCATTCACTAAACGTTTCCTGTGAACGCCACATGTTTTGTCCGCATGCTCATTTTTGTTTATGATAACTTCAAAACAAAGAAAACGTTTATTTAAAAAATAAATAAAATCAATAAGAATTAAACACGACAACAATAAACATTACATCTGATACAACTTACGTGGTTATTTATAAATTTATGAGGACATAACATTGGGAACAAAAAAGAATGCTAAACAAACGCTATAACATCTAACCTAAAGGAGGTGTTGAAACTGACAACCTCTGGATTCAACATAAGCCCATGCTCCACGTCACAAAAACTCTCTGACTCTTTGGAAAATGCCTGGCGTAGTACGAACAGTGTTGAAAGCCGTTCTGTATACATCCTCATAATTCGTTTCCGAGATTACTAACGATTTGTGATATCTTCTTTGCTGAGCTCTTTTAATACAAAAGGCTGAAGAATTTTGAGAAAAAAATACCGATAATTTCCAAAATAAAAAATAAGAACTTCAATCAAATTGATTGGTTTTATAGTTATTACTTGTCGTGATTTTAGACAAACGAAAGAATCTATCATGGGTAATACCAGGAGAAGTAATCCATGAAAGCCTGTGGCGTGCATAGACAAAATTTAATGAATCGTATATATGTATATATAGCTTTCATTACCTGGCAAGCGTTATAATGTTTTCAGAACAGAGGAGGTTAAACATTTCATAAGAATATTTTAGGATTGTACCTCAAATACTCAAACCTCAGTATCAGCAAAACGACTGATCTGACACAAATTTTTTGAGGAGAAGAATTTATTGAAAATTGAATGGTGTCATATAAAACGTGCTTTTTACTCCGAAACGAACAGTGGCATAGGATATACTTCCTAGTGGGGGTCCAGGTACCTGCCTGATTTAGTTTTGGCCGGGACACTCTGTGTTTATCGCTAATGATGTGCTTACTGATTATCCTTACTCGCTCTGTAGATATAATTTTTTAAAATTATTCGCCCTGTACCTCGTTAGGGAAGCATCTTTGGACCCATATTTATAGAAACTTCTTTTGTTATTTTTTGATGTACTTACGACTCTAGAAATGGTAGCATGCCTTCAGAAACACCCTGTATATGTACATATTTACCAAAAACGTTAAAGTAAACAAAAATGAAAGTTCATTACTAGAAATCATTACAATTCCATAAGCAGAAGGTGCAACATCAAATTTAGTTTAAGCTTGTTAAGAGTCACATTTTTTAAATCGCTTGGTAGATAATTGTGAAGGGTGGACCATCAGTTGGTTTTTTTTAAGTTGGTATTATTTTGAAAATTGGTAACACTTCCGTGCTTAACATGTTGACAGATATATATTGTGTTAAGCTTCCGCTGTGAGCAATGGATCGTGTTAATCTTGAACAAAGTTGGGAAATATTGAAAAACCATTTTCAAAGTGAGTGCTGTGTTGCAGAAGGTTTGCGAAAATGGAGAAGACTATTTGGTCGGAATGAAGCTCCGTCCACGACTGGTATACGAAAATTCATGAAGGAGGTTCGTGAAACTGGGCTGCTTGTGGCTATCAGAATGTATGAGCGTGTTCGACCCGTACGAACAGCCCAAAACATTGCTGCTGTTGCCCAGAGTGTGCGTGACAACGCAAAAATGTCAACTCGTCCCAGAGCACAACAAGTGGGCAATCTTGCATAATGACCTGAAATTATTTTCTTACAAGGAGCAACTTGTGCAAGAGTTGAAACAAAATCACTATCCGCTTCGATATCGCTTCTCTGTGTGGGCTCTAAATCAGTTGGAAACGGACGTCAATTTTGGTCGGCAAATCATCTTTTTGGACGAAGCCTATTTCCATCTGGGAGGTTACGTTAACAAGCAGAACTGTAGGATTTAGGGTTCTGAAAATCCATATGTCGTTATAAAAAAATAAATGCATCCAAAAAGAGTAATTGTTTGGTGTGGATTTTGGAGTGGTGGGATTATTAGTCAATACCTTTTTCAAGATGAAGATGGTAACAGCGTGACGGTAAACGGGGAACGCTATGGAGACAAGTTGAGGAGATTTTCGAGGCCACTATTAGACGACATGCACTTGCACAATCTCTGGTTCCAGTAGGATAGCGCAACATGCCACACCAGCCGTGAAACAATAGATCTTTTAAACACTAAGTTCGGTCATCGCGCTATCAGCCGTTTTCGAGACGTTCATTGGCTAGCCCGCAGCTGTGATTTGACGCCCTTGGATTACTTCCTATGGGGTACTGTTAGGTACCGCTATTACACTAACGATCCTCAAACATCAAACAATTGATGTTCTCAAGGAAAATATCCGTCGACCTATTGATGAAATAGACCCACAAACTATCGAAAATGTGCTTCAAAATTGAGTTAAGAGGATGGACTACTGCCAGGCCAGCCGTGGCAGTCATTTAATTGAAATTGTTCTTCATACATAATCGGAAAGTGTATTCTTTTGAATGAAGGATCGAGTGCATATTATTGAAGAGTGTAGTTTTAATACCAATTTAAAAATTAACCAACGGATGGCCCACCCTTTATAAGGAGATTGCATTAAATGTAAAAGATCTTGTGAATATAGAAGTCTTGTGTTGGGCATTGTGAATATACCTAGAGAACGAGCACTTCTTTTAGGGTGGATTATATCATGACGAAGAATGAACTTTCTGTACAAGTATAAAGGTTTCTTATTGAGCATCATTTTATGTACGGGTGGCGGTAATAAATATTTTACACTTAGCCAGTTCATAGCAATGGTATGGTCGGATGTGTGACCATATCTTGTTCGATTGCTTATCACAAACCTTCTGCTAAATATTGGTCTAGGCATGGATATTATAGTATACAATGAAAATTTTTGGAAATTACTACTCTTTTAAACAAAATTTTATTGATAAGCTTGGTCAAAACTCGTTTGTTTTTAAACAGGAACCTTAATGCTAAATAGTTGTTTTTAACTATAACAGTGACGTGATCTCGGAACCTTCATCTTTCATCAAAGAGTACCCCGCGGTTTTTCACACAGTCGGAGAATTTCAACTGCGATTTGTTGATACAAATTTGCATGCTTACCTTCAAAAAATTAAGTAGGGTTGTGAATAGACAAAAAACAATTGGGGTGATATGTCCGACTTTTAGAACTTGTGAACATGTAGTGAAATAGAATATTTATATCTTTACTTTAATTTGACAACGTTTCGAGTGATACACTTTATTTTTATTTTCATGATATTTTACAGAGTTTCTAAGTGAAGAGTTACAAATAATACTTGACGGAATGTCATTTTGCCCCTGAAAAAAAAACACTACTTACTTTTTCGTACGATTCAGAGAGAATTGATACATAAATTTTATATTTTCAACTAGCAGCCTAAAAACCTTGTCCAGCTCTTAGAGAGCTTGAAAACAGCATAAGTTTGCTTTTACCTTTCAGAGAAAAAATTCGCGTACTTTTCAATATTTTTGAAAAGTCGTAACTCAAAAAATATTGATGAAAATTTGATAAAAAAGAAATATGTATTTAACAAGGAAAACGGCCGAAAACTTAACTTCCTTTCTAAAGATGCAAAGCAACGTTTCTATACATATGTATACTTTGTGACCCATCAAAAGTAAATACTTATTTATATCTTTTCATATAGTACGACATACAGTTTTTAAATGTTTGAGGATACCATCTTCGAGTTTGAAAATATCAACCAACAAAATTTGTTACGTATATCGATATCTAATAACAAAGCAAAAATAAGGTCAGTGCTTCTGTCCCTATATTGAAATCTCTTGGATATATAACTTGTGCATATAGAGCCCTTATTACCATCAAAACATTGAAAACTAAGATCGGTACCATTCATTTCCAGAGTATCCTACTTCTCAACCTTCGAAAATGCGAATTACCTCCTAGTTTGCAAATTCTGGAATGAATAAATAAATAAAAAGGTCACCTAGCCCCCCTTATATACGTCACTGAGTAACATAGAAACTATCAAAAAGAAGAAAGGTGTGAATCAATCATACCGAAATATTTGTTCTCAATATTATTATAACAAACCTTCCCAACTCTCTCCAGAAGAGATTTATCTAGTGACGCTTCGGAAGCTGTAACAGCAATAAAACGTTGATTCATGACTGGCGTATAAATCAAAAAACACTTTTCTGGCGTGCACACAGGTAGGAAAAACTTTTTATTTCCGGTGAATATCAAACTATAAATCAGACCGCTTTCGAGTGGCATTCTATAGCCCCTTTCCGACAAGTTTTTCCTCGACTAGGAAATATATTACGGAACCAAGTACAAGTTTGTGCAAGGATATGCAGTTTTACTTTCGATGAAAGTATGTTTATTCTGATTAGGAACGATTTTGAATTGTAATGGCCTCGTATAGCTGGGATACAGGGCTTAATTCTAAATGAGTTTCGACCGTTGAAATTGATTTCGTTGGTGCCTTGTGGCGATATACTTGATTAGCTATAATAATTTTGACATCTGATTATATTGATCTTCTATATTCAAATTATCATGGCAGTGTCAAAATTATCATAGCTAATCAAGTATATCGTCACAAGGCGCCATCGAAATCAATTTCAACGGTCAAACTCATTGAGAGTCAAGCCCCAGGAGCGGCAAGGGTTCGCCTTGCAGAGTTGACGCTCAACTAACCAGTTACGCTACTGTGTGTTAGCGCTTGCAGGGTTATCAAAAAAATGTTATGCTGAGATTCAATAATAATCGAGACCCGTCCAGAGGCAACTGATGTGCCATCTAGACTACTTACATGGGAGTTTACGACTCGGACTGGAAAAGGCTGGAATGGTTTTCGACTCGTCGATAGGGAATAAATAGAAGACCAGATGGCGGAAGCAGTTAGTCACAGTCGAGTCATAGTTGAACGAAATAGGCCACGCGGCATAGTTATACATTTGTTATAAATTAGTTGCAAGTGTTATAAATTAGTATAGCAGTGATAAATTGGACTTTGAACAGTAAAATGATGTGTTCGTGACAATATGTTGAATAACAAAGGCCTACAAAAGTGAGCCAACCGTCTCACCCAAAAATCAAAGTTTATTTGCCTGAAGGTCTTTGATGCGCTGAATCTGTGGACCAGATGTCTCAATTGGCTCTAGTTTACAAGATATCCTACCCTGAAGATGCAAACATAGTGATTTTTGCAAATTTTGAGGTTATGAAGCGTGGCGATTATTTTTTTTCCAAAAAGCATAGACATAATCTCAAAATACATGCGTTGCCGCTTCAAATGGCGTTAAGATTACTCAAATATCTTTTACTTTCGCTGAGATGATTTTTCTGAAATTAGTATTTTTTATTTAAAGAGGCCAAAAGTAAAAACGCTGAACTCGGCCTTGATTGGGAACGGTGGGTTGTGGGCTTCAGTCTTGAAATACGAATACTGAATACTGTACTTTAAATTGTATTCGAATACTCAAAATTCGAATACAAAGGCAAAAGTATTAGAATACCGCTGTTTTGAATACCTGGATTCATTTTAATATAAATACTTCTTGAATATTCCAACTAAAAAAAAACATGCACACTTTGAACTTGATTTTTATTTATTTATATAGATAAGTTGTAAATCGCTTAAGTTACGTGAAGCGTAACGTAATATTCATAAGAATTGCCAAACAGTATTCGAAAACAGGATTCCAATACATGATTCGAATACCGGAATTTGAATACAAAGTGGGTACTCAAATATTCGGATTCAGAAATGGTATTCCGGAATGCCGAGTACTGACCAAAAATATTCAGTCGAATACTAAATACCAAACGGACAAATGTGTTCGAATACCAGTCAAGTGTATTCTGAATAGGGTTCAAAATACCAAGTATTGGAATACTACCCAAGGCTAGTGGACATGTGGCTTGATTTATATGTTTTCCAGTTGGCAGGTCTTATTTCATAAAAATACATCTACTTATTAATTTTTTGGTGCTTTATAATTCAAACCACAAGTTTGATGTAAACGAAATCATAATGTGTACAACATCAAGTAAAGTGAAATTCAGAAAAATGAATTTTTGATAGAAAAAAATATATATTTGAGCAAACTCAACATTTAAAGGCAAGGCTTTGAGATGGGGGTCTATGGTCTTTTGGAAAAAAAATGGCCATGCTACATAACGTCAAATATAGTCAAAAATCGCTAGTTTTGCACTTTTACGTTAGGACATCTTGGAAACTACAGAAAATTGAGATACTTGGACTATTTATTCGGATTCAGCGCCTAAAAACCTTCTGGAAATGTTATTTATTCCTCACCTGTTGAAATCCTTTGCCAGAGCTTTGTATGTTAGATTGGCTGACCAGTATCCTGGCGTTATTGACGTATATGTCATCGTGGTACTTGCCAGTGACGTGCGTTATCCACAGTGGCGGGTTTCCAGCTAATTCGGAGTTCAGGGATGTGTAGGAACTGCCTAGCTGTTCTATCGTTTTCGGTACGCTCGCTAAAAGAAAAGAGAATGTATATGTACTGTAATTTACTTAATAATTCAATGGAGTTTATTGGACTATGTAGTTATTATGCAGAAAATATCTCTCCATCATTTTGATTGAACAGCACAAAAAACTATGTGGTGCAGCTAAATTATTATCGATATTAAAATGGTTACTCGAATAACTCCCCATAAAATAAACATATATGAACCGAAAACCTTCCATTACTTTTCGATAATAAATATACTACAGCCGCTGAAATATGGTTAATTATAATGTATCTGACCGCTGATTGATAAATATTTGCAAAATATATGAGTTCACTACTTTACATAATAATTACGTGCATATATTCATTGGGTTATGCAGCTATGATGACGGTCAGAATATCAACAAAATAATTTTATAGTCTTCTTTGCCATGTATGAAATTATTTTTTTTTTCATTACCAACCTGAGGAATCGTCATTATTTACCGAATTCCTCTAGGGAAAAGTTACATTCCCCTCCTAGGTAAATAATTAAAATGAAAAAATGTCTAGGTTTATAATAGATGTGTCTCTCAGGTAATCCTCCATGTTTACCTGGCCAATCAAACCACATGTATTTAAAATTCTTCTCTATTATAAATCGCCAATGTATTACATTTATATGTCTTGCTATCTCAGGGTTTCAGGGTTTTACAAGGAAATAGAGCTCGAAAATTCGTTAAACGGTCATATGTACTCGTACGTCTATCTCTCCTATCTTTGTCGGGCACTATCATGGGTATAGAAGCACCGTCTCCTCTAAGCATCGCTCTATGATGCAGATGTTGCTTGTGCTTTGTTGAGATAGTGTTGCTCGACGTTCACAGAATCCACAAATATATATTTAAAAGATCTAATCAAATTAAATGTGGTAGTAATATATCAAAGTTGTTAGCGAAGAAAATCTATACATACCTAGTTGGAGAATACTATTATTGTTCTTGCATTTCACGTATAAAAGTTTCCGCACAATAATGACATACTTCTCCACCAAGGTATAAAGTATCATATTCCACTACTTTGGGTAAGTAAAATTTTTTGATAATAATTTTCAATTACAATTTATGAACTTGAATATTTGATGCTCAATATTACAAATAAAAATAAACGTTGCATGCTCTTAAGACATACCTTTAGCTGTTTATACTTAGTGACATATATAATGCAACACCCAGAATTATTTATAGTTTAATCATATTAGACGAAAATACCCCTGGTTTGCGAAATAATTGTAGTCTGGTTTTATTGCAGCAAGTTGTTCATAAAATGGGTACACCAATTTTTGTGAGAAAAGTTTTTATTCGACAACAAAGAAAGTTTTTAGATATTTATGAGATCTACAAAATGAGGCCACACTAAAGATCCGACTAATTGCAAGAAAGTTATGACCGAAAACCGAGGCCAACTGCAGGTTTTGGCACTTGTTGGTAATGCGACGATGGTTTTTCACAGATATTTGAAATTCGTAGGATTCATACTTCTAAATAACCATAACAAAATTGGAGTAGATTGGTCAAGTAGTTTTTGAGAATTTCTAGTTGTTTATCCCAAAACACCTGTTTTCCGGCCATCACTACTATATTATTGAGCAACATACAGGGTTAGTTCACAGGGTATTTTATAGCAAAATTCACTAGTTTACCTTGCCGATATGAATTGCAAAACCATTACGGAGGATAAATGTTATTTTTATGCAAAAAAGGATGGGTTACGTTTTTTATCTAAACAACTTCAAACATGTATTTGGGAGTAATTCGCAACAAAAGATCGATTTTCCACAATAAGGGCAGTTGCGACAGGTGGTTTAATGCTGTTGGAACGGCAATAACTATGAGAACAGTTTATCGCCGTATGAGGTCTTTTGTACTGTTTTCATACCTTCCCCTTGTTGTAGTACCTCTGACTCCACAAGTATCGTCGGCAACGTATGGAGTAGCGAGATACTTGGATGGAATATGGAATGGAACTCAAACGTATTCAGCGATTAGTCCAGATTCTGTTTGGGCACACATGATGGCCGTGCAAGGGTAAGGAGAAGATATGATAAAGATATGCCATCGAACGACATACTAATCGCACTGTGGGTGTTATGGTATGGTGTGCCATTGCTTATGGCAGCAGGTCACGATTAGTGTTCATTCGAGGTAGCATGACCGCCCAGCGCTATATCCACGAAGATTTACAACTACATCTTCTTTCCTTTTTGGACGACCTCATGTCGCACGTGTTAGTGTAGCCTTTTTAGCAGCATCCGGAGTAAATCTGCTTTAGTATCTTCCTCGGTCTCCAAGTCTTTTCCCCTATCGAACATATATAGGACATGATGGGAAGAAGGTTGAAAAATTCACCGCACCCTCGACAAACATTGGAAGTTCTAAGAAACCAAATTCAGATATCATATGGGATACAATACACCGAGAAGACATCAATCACCTATTACATCACATTATTAACATTAAGGCGGGATATCTCAGCTATTTTGCGAAATTTTGAGATAAAATTTTAGCCACTTTCGATTTATCAGTAGACCTAAAACTTGTAAAGGTATGCTCAAAATTACAGCACCTCTCGACAGTGTTGCACTTTCTATGTCATTTAGTATATACCTTTTTTATTAATGTCAAAGTTGGGGTCCGGTTTTGGGAGCTTATTTCTATCACTACTGACAGTACTTACTCATATGGTAGAGCACCAATGAATCTTTGTCCTCTTCCTTGATATTTCCAAAATTTTGGAAGGCTGCGTTCAGGGGTGCAAAAATCGTCAATGGCTTCATCTGCAGCGATACATTTGCCAGCCTTGAAGATTCCAGGAGCGAATAGAACTGTAACAAAACACAAAACATTAATACTACGAATATAGAGAGCATGAAACAAAAAATAATATTTTGCATAATGTGTACTTTCCAAGCCAACTGGCGAAGTATTGTAATCGAAAATCAAATCGGTCTGTCTGTCGGTATGTCTGTCTGTCTGTCTGCCTGCCTGCTTGTCGGTCTGTCTGTCTGTCTGTCGGTCTGTCTGTCGGTCTGTCTGTCGGTCTGTCTGTCGGTCTGTCTGTCGGTCTGTCTGTCGGTCTGTCTGTCGGTCTGTCTGTCGGTCTGTCTGTCGGTCTGTCTGTCGGTCTGTCTGTCGGTCTGTCTGTCGGTCTGTCTGTCGGTCTGTCTGTCGGTCTGTCTGTCGGTCTGTCTGTCAGTCTGTCTGTCGGTCTCTCTGTCGGTCTGTCTGTCGGTCTTTTTGTTGGCCTGTCTGTCTGACGGTGTGTCTGTCGGTCTGTCTGTCGGTGTGTCTGTTTGTCTGCCACTGGGGCAAGCGCTACGAGCAGAGAATGAGAAGACATTGACGTTTCAATTTTTTGAATCTCAATCTTTGACGTCTATGTTCTACACCTCTATCTCTGGTAATGTTACTCAAGTATAAGGCATATTTCACGCATAGGTTCCTCCGTTCATTTGCCCTTAACACTTATAATGATGAAAATACTTCGAACTACTATACTTGATGCCATTTTTCCCGCTTTATACACGGGTATTATTTTTTTCAGAGCTTCGACTTATTTTTTGTGCGAACACTTGAACAGGGAGGCTATAAAATCTTGAATAGCTTTATTGAAGATAATGTTTTAATACACCCCTGATCTAGGGTTAGGGTATCATACTTTCATGAAGCAATATAAACAGTTATGGTGGACAAGAGAATACCACCAAAAAGCTGTAAAAAGCTTTAAAGGGCTTTTATACCGCTAGCATTGGAGATGATAAGAATATAATTGGATACAGAGTACTTGGAAGAAAAATCTATTCGCGTAAGTGCCTTGACCCCCCAAGACGTATCCATCGTGATGCGGTTATTGCGGCTATCTCAAATTAATCCAATAGGTTAGAATGGAAGGCTGAAGTTTAGCGGGTCTGTCTTGCAGGCTTGTCGCGCGGTAGCATCATGAAGGAGGGCTCTGAGGAGCAAAGCCCGTTAACATAGCGGTAGAATAGAACCAGGTTGCCGACGGCTCGTCGGTGCGAAAGTGTATCGAGACCGTACGTTAGAGAAGTGTCAGCATCAATTATGGACAATGTAGTGGAGACTGCTGCACCCAAAAATGTGAGCATTACTCGAGGCTAGGTGTTATCTGGGCTTTGTGCAGGGTGCGGAGGTCATGTGGATAAAAGTACTTCTTAGTCCTAAACAGATAGTCTAGCTCTTTCCCAGAAGCTATGTCGATAGACGAGATGTGTTCGTGCCAAATCCTCGGTTATCCTGGACTAAGACCAGCCGAAATGAACGGCTCTTTGGTAGAATTCGACCATCCGTCGAAACCGGACGAGCTCGAGGACGCTTCTTGTCAGTCAAGGCGCAGTACTGCGTATTGGAAGCAGCTCAACGACAAATTAGATTGTAGGTCAAGTTAGTCAAGTCATCGTTGGTTGTCAAAGCGGTCCGTGGGACCTTAGCTCTTGAGTCACAGTGTCAGTTTGTAAGTCTGTCAGGTCTGGTAACCCAGAAACCAGAAAATTTTAAGGAAAGAAGGGAAGGAAAGGAGAGAAGGAAGAACGAGAGCAAAGGGGAAGAAGAGAATCTTTTAGGATAGGCAGCGTTTAGGCATTGTTAAAATCACTTCACAGATTTTGATGTGGTCTAAAAATATTCGATTTTTTTTTCTAAAGATTTTGTCAAAATGATCAAATTTTGGTTGTTCTAAGTTCACGAATTAATTTTGATTACAGTGCGAGCCGCGGCCTTTTGTGCTTGCGAACTTGTTCGACTGTGTAGTCCACTGACTCACTCAACAGAGAGTTGCTTTGCGAATCAGCTAGGCTATAGCGCCGCTGAACCTGTTGCCTAATGTAGTCCTTTAGGTAAGGGACATCGAGGTCTCTATGTAGAGTTTCGTTAGAGACATACCATGGGGCGTCAGCAATAGTACGTAACGTCCTGCTTTGCAGAACCTGCAGATTTCGCATTTGTGTTTTAGCAATAAAACACCCAGCCGCTCATGTGTAAGTCATTGCTGGTCTTATGACCACCTTATAGAGTCGAATCTTGTTAATCAAACTTAGTTTTGAACGTTTACATAATAATGGGTAAAGCTGACGAAACGTAATTTAGAATTTAGTTTCTAGCGCTTCTATATGGTTTGGCCAAGTCATCCCTTTGTCCAGAATGACAGCGAGATACTTGACGGAGGATTCTCATGGTATACGAAGTCCATTCATTGAAACTTCAGACGGTACGCCGCGACGTCTTTTGGTACAGTAGATTATCTGCGTTTTCGAATGGTTAATTTTAATTAGCCGCCGATCCACCCAATCTAATACTTCCTCCACCGCACTTTGCAGCGTGTCATGGACTAGGTCACTAGTCCATGACTGAGCCACCAATGCAGTATCGTCAGCATAGAGATAGACAATTGCTGGGGCTAGGGACGTCATCGATGTACAGTGAGTAAAGGATAGGTCCAAGGACCGAACCTGAGGGACGCCGGCTGTAATCAGCCGTGTTGTCGACAGGACATTGTCAATTTTGATCCGAAATTTTCTACCTTCAAGGACGGATTTCAGTAGTTTTAGAAGCCAAAAAGGGAAGCCCTTGTGGATTAGTTTAAACAGGAGGCCCGCGTGCCACACCTTGTCAAATGCTTTTGAGACATCCAAAAGCAAGATGCCAGTACTTTCGTTAAGGGTGACTCCTCTGGTTACTCGTTCCACCAGCCTAACCGTCTGTAGCTCCGTACTATGTTCAGAACGAAAACCGAATTGCAAGTCAGGAATCACATGGTGATCTGACGAGAAATTCTCAAGGTGACGTAGAATCACCTTTTCAGCGAGCTTAGACGGAGCCGACAGTAGGCTAATGGGAGCTTCTTTGGAATCATTATAACTTCATCGGTCTTCCACGCGGATGGGAAGTACTGGGTCCTTAGCATGGCATTGACTATTGCCACGAGATAAGTTAAGGACTTCCGCGAAAGCAGCTTCAGCGCCTTATTAGTGGTTTGATCCTCCCCAGGTGCTTCACGCACTTTAAGGTCTTTAATATGACCTTGAATCTCTGCTGGTGTGCAATGCGGGATCTCAGGATGTGCTAAGCGAATCTTCGGTTGAAGAAGCTTCTGAAGAAGACTCTTCTGATGAAGAAAAATCACCAACGAATGCGCGACTGTCACTGACGCCATTGGCCCTAAAATATCTCCTGACAGATCTTACGATGTGTTGCTCCTCGTCGAGGTCATTATCAAGATCATCGTTGGGAGAGAACTGTCTTTCCATGGCATCGGCGAAAACCTCAAACTTTTCCTCTGTCCCTAAGACAATGCCTCCAGGACCGTGGATGTGTGGGATTTGTTCACGCTTTCCGTTTTTGAGCAACTTCGCCACCCTCCAGAGATGAATGCTTGAGTCAAGCATCCCCGACAGAAAGTCGTTCCATTGCTCATTGAGGAATTCATGAAGAGGATTTCTTACTTCATGAACAAGGTTCGTCGCTCTGTCAATGTAATCAGGATGACAAGACCTTTTCGCTTGCTTAATTGCAGCCCTGCAAAGGCTGTGTTGCGCTAATCAGACGACTTATGATCTGCTGTAAGGACCTTAGCGCGGTTGCCAGGTTCACATTTTGCGTGTTCGCAGAAGATCCCCCAGAGGGGCAGCCCGGGTTGCATCCCTAGCTGCATCCGCGTAACTTACATTGCGCCTTTGCGCTATCACTTGCAGATTTTTCCTAGGGGCAAATCTGCAAGTTCGGCTATTCGCTGGGTGCCCCCCTCCACAGTTCGCGCATTTTCGGTCCTCTTGTTCTGTTTGAGGGCATAAGTGGGTCATGTGGTCAGAAGCACATTTTAGACACTTAGGTGGTGCAGTGCAGTAAGATTGCGCATGCACATATTTTTGGCAGCGGGGACACTGCCCGATGGGTGTTGAGTTATTTTGAACTTCGACTCGGATAGCCAAACCCAGCAGCTCATGTTCGTTGAACAGCTGCTGAGATTTTTCTATCTTGGGCAGTATGACTACAACCAAAGGCGTGGGTACGCCGCCACCGCGTTTCAGGCGAACTATGTGCAACTCTTCCTTGATCTCCGTTTCCGAAAGTGTCGCAGGGACTCCTCTGATTACAACATGAATGTTCCTCACCGAGGGTAGAGGGAAAGTGTGGTGGGGCACCTCTTCCTCTCTGAAGAGACGAACAATCCTGCGGTAATCATCCTCGGACTTTGGAATTATAATGATTCCTGCATCGACGGCAACCGCGCGTTCGAATTTGATGCCCAAAGAAGTAAACTTGTGATTTACATCACGAAGAACGGTGGGGGCAGTGCGGTCGTGTCTTCTGATACCTGGGATGTCGAAGGCGAAGAAGTGACCGATAGATTAGGCACATGCTGTTTATTGGAGTCGCTTTGAGTTGAGCGAGACGTTTCAGACTGCGATTTTGGTGGAGGGAGTGGAAGAGAGCCTGTCATTTCGGTCTTGTTTCGTCCCGTTTTACAGGGCTTAACCTTGATAAAACGGTCAGGGAGTGTATCGTCGTCAGTGGAATGATCGCTTGAATTATTTAACGGTCTCTTAAGACTGACAGCTTTGTCTTTACTGGGATTTTGTTGGAGTGTTTGAGAAGAATGTATAATATTTAGATGGAAAGGTACCTGGGTTTTCAGTAGGAGGTCTAGTTTAACTGTTAGGTCATTAATTGTCCGCTGCTGGGTTTCGATGATCATCATCAATCTTTCAATGGTCTTCTTATCATCGTCCTTTTTTGACAGATCCTGTCGAACCGTCTCTGATTTGACTCTCAACTACTCTACGGTCTGCTAATTCGACTCCGTCTCGATTGCCATGGTGAAAGCACCATTTCCTGACCCCCTGGGTCAGTTTCCATAGTAAATACCTCGGTTATTTCGCTTTTCGTCTCAAAAATGTTCCCTATCGAAATTACGGGACAACTGCTATCAGTGCCATATACAGGGCGATTTATATTGTAGGAGCATGACACTTTCAAGGTTGATTCATTATTTTTTCAATAGTATCTAGAACGAGCGGTAGGTGAATTTTTTGTAGTAGCCCTTAAAAGCAGCAAAGTCGTAATAACATTTTTGATAGTGATAATAATAATTAACCGTGTTCATTATTTTTTACAGAAACCGCAATAGTGAAATATATAAAACCAGCTAATAACAGGTCTACTTAACCGTTGGAATCAGGGCCCAAATAAATACACAATTAAACTACAAGTAAACTATAATTTCTATAATTAACTATTATTCGGGACTTAACGACGAGGATCCTGCAAACTGTAATAAGAAATGGCGTCGAGTGGGTTGACTCTGCACTTCCTTCAGAACGCCGTCATCAGTTCCTAAATGATTAAGGTCAGCGCAATTTAAATCTTCTGAGAAAAAAAGTAGTTAGAGCAGAGAAATTAAACGGATCAAGTCAGTTTAACAGGCCCAAACAGTTAGTCCATAGACATTATTTCCCTATCCTACTGGTAGTTACCGTCTATGTGGCAACGTTGTCCTTTTCCACATCTGCGCGGCATCGCATATCAGCGAGATAACTTTCATTTCGTGCAAGGTTCGTGTAATGTCTTTGTGCTTCAATACGGATACGCCAGGAGGTGGGCCTAGATAAACATTTCTCTATCATCCAGGTTTTAAAGTCGAATGAATGGGTATGATGTGTGAAATATAGCTAATAGATGCATAGAATAACCGGGGTTGGGAGCGTATAATGATACCAAGATCAAAGAAACTCATATATCTTCTCCCAAACCCTACAACCCCCAACCCCAAAGTTCCAACCCCTACAAAAAGTGTATATCTATTCTATCCGAGCGGTAGTTCTCGGTTATCATATTACCGGACACGCTGACAGACAGACAGATACCAACAGAAATGAGTGACATGGTTTTTTGTGATGTACATGTCAAATAACATCCCCAAAAAATATCTTATTTACATAAAAAAGAATATAAAAAAACAAAGCTGTGGGGCTAGCATATTGGCTGCATTCCCAAGGTCAAAACTAGTTTTTTTTCTAAAATTTCACAAATGTAGAAATATCTTCTCAATTATCAAATTGCCTCTAACACATGAGTTAGTTCAACTGATATCGTGGACCTCTATTATCTGGCTTTCGTTAATCCAACCATAATCGAAAAGACACTGCGTGCTAGTAAGAATTCGCAGTTTGCATAATCTCAACTGAAGTGTAGCATTCCATGCAATAAAACTTCGTCTGTCTGTCTTCACTAAAATTTGTTTCTTTTCATAACAACGAGCGTAGCTTTCGTTATAAAGCCCCCTTCCATTCCAGTCTATTCTCTCAACATTTACAGCTGAAATCGCCAGCATAATAAATACCTCCTCGTTCATTATCCATTAGAATATCTGGATAATGAGACCGTCTACATCAACGGTGCCAGACTAGCCTAGGAGATTAAACTTTACAGATTCAGTGCACAGTCTAGTTTTAGTTAAGGTAGCTTCGTCAATGGCGGGGCTTTTCCACAGAAGGCTAAGAAGTTGTTACCAGGGAATAGTCAGAGGTAAAGGTTTTCCCTTGCTGCTTGCCGAGTAAGACGCTTTGCCAGACTAAATGCCGTCTCACGATACGAAATTTTGTGCTAAATTTGGTACCAAATTTTGTGATAAAATTCGTTTAGTTCCCAGTTTATTTAAAAATCTTCTCTGACACGTAAAGAAATTTTTATACTAAATTTCGTACGAAATCATGCGCAGTCGGTGGAAAAAAACTATAGCTGTCAAATTCGACCTGCCATTTATCACGTCAAAGTCACACTACCCACACTTTTCGTTGCGGCTTGCTACTTTGAACGAATACAAAATTGTAGAAAATGGAGAGATCCAGTAATTCGCATGTATAATATGCGACTGCGGCAGCAGCGATCTGCGTTATAGCTGCCCACCTCATGAAAAACTAAACCGTAAAAGAATTTGGTGTCGAAAATGGATCAAGGAAAGAGACCGGGGCATGGGTATGCTCGAAAACCCCCAGTAAATTATTAAAACACCAATGCAACAAAAATAGACACAAATATTTAAATAGCGAATACGGTTATGTTTATGGCACAAAACGCTACAACAGAGCCTAGTTTAATCAGCCATTGTACTGCTCCATATGTGTGCACCTTTAGAATGATATTATTTGGAACCGGTTCTACAAAATTTAGCACTAAATTTGTTCATACAAAATTATGTACTAAATGTTGTCCGACACTATACTTAATTTTGTATGAAATTTAGTACAAAAATCTATACACGGAAGGAATGCCTACTCAGAACAATTTGACGGGCAACACGAATATTTGTCGCCACGTTTTTGCGATAATGGACGTATGTCTTTTCACGGTACTCTTATGTACCACATACGGCTTTTTTCCCATTCCCGGAAGCCTCTCGACCACAGTCCTCCTTGGCACTGCAGCCTTGCGAGCTCATCGACCCTTTCATTTCCTGCGTTACCTGTATTTCCTGACACCTGCATCAAAGTTACTTTGTTATGTTCTGCCAGTGTGTTAAGTTCTTGTTAGCATCCTCAGATCAGTGCAGATGTCACTCTAGGACTTCTTAACGCTATGAGTGATGCCTGACGGTCAGTGTATTTGGCGATGCTTTCATTTATTATACGCTCGCTAGTTATTCTTGTGCAATGCAAGATTGCACACACTTCTGCCTGAAATACAGAGGTGTGGCTTCCATTTGGTATACTATGCCCAGGATTGCACCTGTTTCCATATATACTTCTCAGTGTACCAGGTAATTTTCCATTTGTCATTTGTCATTACTATAAATACCTCACATATTTATTTGGTTATATCGTGGTTTGTATTTAAAATTTAATTGATTTTCAATTTGTATTAGCTAAAGGCAGCTTTTAAAAAACAAATCAAACGATATAAAATCGGGTCCTTTACACTGCACTGTGAAAAATGAAACAATGTAACTGACTTTTATTACCATTTATTTCAGATGTGATACATTACCATAAAAAATTAACAACAATGATAAATATGATTCACATCCTCAATATTCTCTTCTTATCAAATAGCACAGGATGGGCTTTTTAAAGCCCTTTATTTCTCTATCATATGCTGTATCGTCTTGCGCACTCAAACTCGATGTCTACACCCCGAAACACCAGTGCCGGATGCTCCGCTGTTCGATTTTCGTCCGCCGGTGCGCATGACGTCACGCTGAGAGTGATTCTCATTTTGGGTTGATATAGATAACGTGTATATTTTCACCTACAGGGCAAACGAATGCGCAGATTTTCACATATCAAGTGTCGTTGGATTCGTTTTCCTGTTTCACATGCTATAGCTTAAACGGCTTGCTAGCTCCGCAACGGAGCGTATCATCACTATACTGTAAAAACAAGATAGCTCCATTTCTCAACATTAGCTATACTTTAGTATGTGCTGTGGAGCAGGATTAACATGCTCATGACGTTAACACTGCACTATATCTATCCTTATTTCACATAACATCCTAAGTGTGAAAATGTACGCAACTCGAAGCAACAATTTTTCTCCATTTCCTTTTACGAGTTTTCTGGTCTTTCAAACTAAATAGTTTTTTAGCTTCTTCAGGGCAGTCAATGTTGCTGCTCTTCAACAGAAGTTCTAATATAAAATTTTGCTTTTATCCGTCCCCATTGAATGTAGTTAACACTTTGCTCAGCTTCTCGATTTGATTCATGAAAGCTGTGGAAGGTTTTGACAATCCATCCTCACTAAGAAGGTCTATCCAGAAATACGTTTCAGTTGCGGAGCTTTTTAACCTCTCATCCTGCAATTTATAGCAAACAAAGCCGGCCAAATTTTCCAGCCCGTCATACTCAAGCTTATCTATTTCTTCCACTAAAACTTCCTCGTTATAGTTAGCTGATACTACAGGTGCATTCAGTTTATTCGTTAATGATGCGGTTAGTGGAATGTCTGGAGTATCTTCTGACTCCACGCTGCAATACTCTGAGAATGCGCCTTCGCTTCGCCCCAAAATATATGACCTTATTCTATACTTAAGCTCTAGGGGACTTGGATGGTCATGAAGACCACCTTTTACCCTAATTACTCCGAAAACGTTTTCTTATTATTATTCTTGATTAAGATTGGTAGGTATTGGATGCTGAAGCGTCGTTTTATATCCTCTAGGCGCATCTTCGAGCAAACCCTAGCGCTTTTTACATTGACTTTGTCTTTTCGTTTTGTAAGATGTAGCCATGTTTTTGGTTAAGGTTTGGGTCTTGAGAAAAACTGTGGAACTTCATGTCTTTGCAAGGATTCCGTTTAGATTGGATGTCGGAATTACATCCCAAAACAGCATATCGCATTTTTATCGATTTATCAACCATACAGGGTATATAAAGTATGTATAACTGATACACAAGTCAGTGTATGTGTCTCGTGTCGAAACACGAACTTTTGTGATGCAGATATCTGACTTGTTAACTGAAGTTCGAATATTATCGCGAGTTTAATCTTTACATCGTTTAGGTTTAGGTAGTCGTAGATTTTGAAAAATGACTCAGTTGCCTCGGAATGACGGACAAAAAAATAAAAATCGCTAGAGCATAGTAATACAACCTTTCAGAGATTCCTGCTTATTTTCAGACATTCTTTGGAGGGTTTGAATATTGGAGGTTACAAGCTCTATGCGGTAGGTGATTGTAAATATTTGCATGTTTGGAGTCAGTGAAAGACCTTCTATTGTTAAGAAGCTGCTGATCCCGGTAATATTATGCTGCTGTTAGACATAACGGGTCACACATGTGTTCCCTACACTTACCTAGTCACGATTCGCCTTTTGAGACGACTTGACTAATTCCTTTTTTTTGAAACCTTCAACGAAGGCGTAGCAAGTATAGACTCAATCTACAATTTCTATTCGAGGACAACAAAAACTGAAAGGCCAAAATCGTCTAAAAAAAACCTGAAGTATCCTTCAATGTAAGCGAAAGTACCTAAATTATCATCATGTAGAGCAAGACCAACGTTCAAACCCTTACTGATACCTGAGGAGCACTCATGGAGGTTGAAATTAAGAGGAAGAGCACTACTCATCCGCAAAGCTTCTTTGACAAAACCAATATTAAAAGTCAGTACTTTTTAACATATTTCAACTCTTCTGCGACTTTTTAATACCGCCCTGTTTTAAGCAGAGCAGGATAAGCACCGTAATGAATTCAAAATTAAATTTGGATTAATTACAGCTGTCTCGTCTCTGTTCCTTGCAATCGCCAGCCGGATTTTTCCTCTTTGGTCCTTTTTTTTCCAGAGTATAAATTCGCTTCGGTGATAATCCTTCCAACGGCAATGATGACTTAATCTTTATTTCGCCTCAAATGAAAAATTGCGGTTGAGAATGATCGACATTTTTACTCTTTCGGGGCATGATCAAAGCTCGATATTACTGCATTCCAGAGACGAATCTTACAGTTCGTACATACTCTACACTTTTCACGCAACTTCATTATAATAATAATAAATAATTATTATGTTCGGCACCAATTAGAGCCTCTGAGAACAAAGTCAGCTAAACAGATCCATACAATTAGTCCAGAGACATTGTTTCCCTGCCCTACCGGCACGGGTATAATGCAAAAAAAAACTACAAAACGTCAAAATAAAAACTTTATAAGCTGTCATCTTGCAGACTAGGTAGTTTTTAGGGTGCAACCAGTCATTCCACGTTTTCTCACTTCTCAGGATCGTTGTGAGCGTCCATCTATGGAGGAATGGCTCAACTACACGTACTCGCATTTTTCGTTGCATATGTTTTGTGAAGCAGAGTGGTCTATAGTTTTCATCTCTGAGTCTCTGAGAAGAAAGTTGATTATTTGGTTGAATAGCAAGATCGCACCTGGATGATTGTGTGTATTGGTCTGCATGTATATAAAATCAGTGATATTTGCTGTGTAAGAAAATCATTACTGCATATGCTGCCAATGAAGTCTATCTATTAGCTATGCCCGACGGGTTTATTTATATGTTGTTCTGCCGGAAAACAGGTTATATTCAAAGTTATTATTATTATTTTTTACGTTTTTTTGTGTTTTCAAAACTTTGAGGAGAATTAAGGGAAATCACCACTGCGCCCGCGTTGTGTGTAATTACTGTTACCATGTACATTAATGACTTATAATTTGACAGTGTGCAGTGAATATAATAAATTATTTCTAACCTGTCTCATTTTTAAAATTCAGCAAATTTGCATATGTAATTTGCAGAGTGGATAAGGAAAAGTAGATGGGCAACTAATTTCTAGCTATGAAAATCTCAAGTAAGTGTGTTTGAGACAAGAATCCAATGGAATTATCATCAACACATATTATTCGCACACAAATTCTCGCTATGCTACCTCTAGTAATGCCATCTCTGAAGCAGATTTAGCAGATTTTACATCACATCATAGCCAAACATTTATAACTGAAGCCTCATGACGTTTAAGCAACACGTACAACTATAAAGCTTGGGAAACACAGTGCTAGTGCGCTGCGGAAATACATGTGATTCCAAACCAGAACACTCACCACGGTCGGCGTACGACGCCTGCAGCAGACGCGGCCGATAGGTTCGCTATCCGTCTCCGTTTCAGGGCTTATGCACAGAGAAATCTATGATATGTGAAATGTGTCTAATAGGTGCATAGAGTTACCAATGTTGGGAGCATATAAATGTACCAGCACAAAAAACTAAGATACATTCTCCTCACCCCCTCATAACCATCGCTTCCAACTTTTTTTACCCCTACATTTTTTTCAAAAATGATTAGGATCCTCTGAGACCTCAAAAAACAAAGTTTGAGCGATTTTTATTTTCTTCGTTTTGGGCCTATTTCTTTGCCGCCACTGAACCGATATTCAAAAACGCTTTTGCGTCCTTGGCATAGTGGTACTTCTCAAGATTAACGGACAGACCGACAGACAGACAGACGGACAGACAGTCTGACGGAAATGAGTGACATAGCATGATATTCTGCATAAATTGTGTCTTCCTTAGAGAAACATTTGCTACGAACATATACAACAAAGGAATTAAATGGATCATATAATCAGTCCATAGTCATAGATATTGCAATCCGGTACAGGGTTATAGTATACACGAAAGCACGCAGGATGGCTCAGTCATTCCTAGCCATCCAAAGCAGGGAGGCGCGCGCTCGTTGAGTTGTCCAGCACGCTTACAGGCTGATAATATGACTAATAATAATAAAGCACCAATGCACCATCACCTACGAGTTAGCTACAACTGGTATGATTACTTTCCTAAAGCAGCAGTAGAGTTAGATGAAATATCAGTTCTGTATGACAAATGAGTCATTACCGACCGTTACAATCTCCGCCAACCGACCTGACATTATTTATCACAACAAAACACATAATACATGCCTGATAATCGAGGTATCTGTGCCAAGCGACAATAACGCCATCATCAAAAAAGCCGAAAAGGTCAGCAAATATAAGGATCTCAAAATCGAAATTTGGCGCATGTGGAAGACAAAGACAAAACCGGGGCTCGTGATCATCGGAGCATTAGGAACCGTCACTATGGTATTCAAGAACAACATAAAAGAACTCCCAGGAGATGTTTGTGCCACATTAGTACAAAAAATAGCACTGCTGAGAACAGCCCACATAATGCGCAAAACCGGTTCCGGTCAAGCTCACCCCTTCCTCTAGGAAGTGCAATACAAACATAATAATACTGTTTATTGGTCCAACTACAAAGTTTTCGTATCATAGGAGCTTGGAATTACCGAGGTTGGAAATGTATGAATTGCTAACAACAAAAAATTAACATACTCTGCCCCACCCTCTACAGCCCCCAATATCAAATTTTTTACCCCTGTAAAAAGTTATCAGGAACTTTTGAACCGTCAAAGAAACAAAGTTTGAGTGGTTTTTGTTTTTTTCGTGTTTTTACTAGCCCTGCCGCCACTGGATCGTTTTTTAAAATCTACAAAGCTTTTTCCTCCTTGGCACAGTAGTCACGTTGAGTGAAAATTTTATCCAAATCCGAGAAGTACTCTTCCAAAGCTATAGGCGGTTATAAGGTTAGCGCACAGACCGACAGACCGACGGAAATGAGCAGCATAGTTTTTCGTTATGTACCTACATGTCATATAGCACCCAAAAAACAAAATATATATAAATTTTTGCGATTGCATTACTTCCACGCCAGTAGGCGTAGGAAGTAAAAAGAGTTAAATTTTATATGTTTTATATTATTCAGTCATCAGCCAACAGAAAATGTTACATTGTTTTTTGAAGAAATTCACAGACAAACTCCTGTATAAAATCGGTACCTTTTTCTACAGCCGTGCGACATTGTAAGGAAAATAACATTTGAAAAACGAAGCTCGGAATCTATTAACAGAAATTAAATGTCTGTAAATAGATGTATGAATGATTTTTCACTACCTCCACAATAATTATAATGTTGTTTAGAATTTTGCCCACCTTGCCGTTAACCACCTTTTACCAGCTCAGACTTAATTAGTGTCAGTTGTTAATAACTCTGCCGTCGCCATGACCTACTGCGTTGGTGTAGGTTGTGGTGGAGGTGGGGAGGCCATTAGCGAATTACATAGCAAACTCGACCCCCCCTCGCCCCTCCACTCATCTCGCATACCCCATCGTGCTGGCTCCATTTTTGCTTGGAAGTGGTTCAGGCAAAGAGTAGTTATATCAAGAGAAGCCACTTCGTGGATTACCTTTATAATCCGCCGGTCAGCCACATTGACTTTGGGAGTCATCTGCTTTACTGATGTGATACGGTAAAACCTAGTCGCAACTTATGTACGTATTTTGATGCTAAACAGCAAAAACGCTGATTTGTGCTAAAGAGCAAAATCGTTTCGCATCAGTAAGAACTGACCTTATTAAAAACCCTTCTAAATAATAGTAACAGAAAAAGTGACAGAAAAGTAATGATACATTCACCTCACGGTGGGTGTGAATTCAACAATCAGGAAACATGTTCATATCAGATGAAATATGTTAGCTTCTTTAGTAGAATTCATATTTAGATATCTTGGATTTTTCAAAACACAAGACGGTGTAAGTGTAGAACGTCACGAATTTGACCACAAATTACCTGCCACAACCTTCCAGTTTGACGACCTGTCATAGCGAAGGTACTGTAAGCAAGGTTTTTTTTCATGGCCAATTAATCATTCCAAGTATCAACTTGCAAATACATGATGAATTCCATGACTTTTTCCAGCCTTTTAGTTGTTCTAGACCACGGTGAGGCGGTGTTGCCAAGCCGCCATAAAATATTTTTAAAACGATACATTTATACTAAGCAGATTGTAATTCATGCCAAATAGAACTGCAACCCTGCTATAATCTGTTCTGCTATTATTTATCATTCATAAAAATCAAGTTTTATCAAACAAAAAAAACATACCTGCACATTCAAGCGGCCGTATTTCGTACTATAACCTCGGATACCCGCATGCGCCATAGCTGTTGCTCGCTTCGATCACTGCGCCCTCAGTCAGGCATCAAGTTTTGGGGTCGTTTTTTCTCATTTCGCCGGTTCTCATGCTATATGGACTCCATGTACTCGTTGAAAAAGCAGTGAATGCAGAATTACATTTCTGAGAGTCAAAATATGGATAATCTGTCGGAACAGAGATTCCGCATTCTCATGTCTACTGGTGTATCCTAATCCGCTGCTGGCAGTCTCATCCTTTAGAAGCAATTATTTACCATTAGCCTCGTTAGTGCGGTACGGCAACCTTTCCAACATATTTTCCAGAGCTTCGGCAAAAAACGACTATTAGCCGCTGCCCGTCGGCTTTGTACTTTTTCTAAACAACGGATACAAAATGAAAGACGGACTTCTCCATCCCGTGCTGAAAGTTCTAAATCGTCTGGTTTGATTTTTGTTTCCAATTTACGCGTGTTCTTTGTCTGCATCAAAGAATACGGTTGGTAATGAAGCAAGGGAGAATTAGGATGCCCCCAATTATTGAACTTAAAAATAGTGTATTACACACCTTGGCGCAAAAGTATGGCATTACTGGCCAAGCAGTTTTATATTCTGAGACGCATACCGAAATTCAATTTTTGACCCAAACCGAAGCCGAATATTCAAATAGTCAAAAAGTGGCGTCATGTTTTTCAAGCTTTGAAAGCAAGTGTAGGAGAAATATATGATGTGTCTAATATGGCTAACAGGTGCATAATATGATTACCGGAGTAAGCACCAAAAAAAGTCATCAAAAGATAGAGGTCTCAAAGTTTAAAAAGATCTACCTTTTGTCAGAGGAAAATAATAGCAAACTATCACGGCGGTTGAATAACGAACGTTTGTGTTATGGGCTTGGCTCCTCATAAGTTGTAACCTTGGTTTTAATCCAGCAACGAATCAAATCTGTTAAGATTATGTTCATAATTCATCCTATTCCGGAATGATAACAGATACGAAGTTAGTCAAATTGGAGAAACATTTAACATAAACATATACAGGTACTCGTATACCAGAAAGCGGCAAAACATAGCGGCGCCCCGACTAAAGTTTCAGTGAACGGAGCTCGCTTATCATGGAAAAATTCTGCTAAGTATCTTGGTGTCACTCTTGACAAGGGGATGACTTGGCAGAAGCACACTAAAGCGTTAAACACTAAATTCCAAATCACGTTTCGGCAACTTTACCCTATGCTATGTAGAACCTTGAAATTAAATTTGGTCAACATAATTCGGCTATACAAGAATGGTTATTAGACCAGCGATCACTTAAGCTAGTGCGGCTTAATGTTTTCTTGCCAAAACGCATTTGCGTAGTCTGCACCTTTCACAGAGACCTTGAAATCCCTTAGGCCCGTATCGTCAGTCGTCCCTACAATTGTAGGGCGCGTTTATGGCCTCCTTGATTGTCATAATCCTTACTCTCCTTCAAAAATTTATAGATTACACTTGTCCCGTGTCAGCGTCAGCGCTCTCCTATTGTGAAGATATGTTTTCTTTTTAAATTGTAGGAAACTTCAGGCTGATAAAACATAATATAACTCAAAAGCAAGCACAATTTGATGTAAATAGATGTTTGTGACATAACCTCAAAATAGAGTTCTGACACGGAGAAGTAGAAAACTATGACAATCAAGGAGGCTATAAAGGCGCCCTACAATTGTAGGGACGACTGACGATACGGGCCTAAAACTTGTCCTGTGGTTATCTCGATTAAAAATCTCTATGCCGACTCTCAGTGGTCTAATTTCAGTCGAACACCTTAACAACCACATTAACTGCGTTACTACATTCGCCTATTTTAGTCAAATGCTGTAATCCTGTAATCAATACGGCGTTGCTCCAACGAAGTACATAATATAACAAAGTACTATTTTGTCAATAATATTGAAAGAAAAATAATCAAACATTAATCAATCAGAAAGGAATGAATAGTAAATTAAAACGTTGTGTAATAATACACTATTGTGGACATTAATCATTAATGTATTAAATCACCAAGAAATATCCTGAAACTATCGAAAGAAATATAAAACAATAAATAGGTACACATTAAAAAAAAAGAAAATGCAGAACTGGGAGTGGTGCCAAACGAATAAAAGTTACATAGAATTATCTTGAATTACAAGGAAGTTTTTTTTTAAACACATCTATTGGATAAACACTGCTTTTTCATGTTTTTTTCTTATTCACCCTGTCATAGTATTCACTTAGTTTCTTGTAAAACAATTTTGGATACTGCGACATCTTTACAAACACAGAAGACGATGTGTGTACTCGAGCAAATGAACACAAAATTGGTGCAATGAATGACTGACTGAATCAGGCAAATGCAGTAACCAAGTTTATGTGGTTGTTACGGTGTTTGAGTGAAATTGTTCAGTCATTACAGGGAATGACTGAAATGCTCAGTCAAACGTTGTAATAATCAAACTGTTACGGTGTTTGTCGGAAATACGGGGACTGACTAGGCATTTCAGGGAATAACGGATTTCAGCGTTTCACGACGACATATCTATGCGAAAGCCTGGCAAACATTGAAAAAAGAAAGTAAAGAAACTGAATGAAAATGATTACCTGTTTGAAAGTTAATACTTTAATAAGTTGGCCATGGAATCGGAACTGTGCTTACACTACCTTTACCATGGCTGACTATTAAATTTGATGTTTGTGGTGTATCATTCGAAACTAATTCTTAACGGAAAAGCTGGAGATTCTCGGTATGATCCGTTGTGTTGTGTATTGAAGATATTTGAGCATCAGAATATGGATCATAATAGAGTACGCAATTTCATTTGATGTAACAATGTAACAGAAATCTGTGACTATTGTTGATATCTCGTACACCCCGAATTGATCGGATTACTATTTTTAGTTTCACTTCTTGATATTGGTGTTATTCAGAGAGACTTTTGATAAGGGTCCGTCCTTTCTCCCAGTTGAAATAAATGATGTCTGTCAACCTTGAAGTGCTGCCAGATAAAATGTAGCGTCAGTATCTGCTAAGTTTTGCAAGCTATTGGGAAATACAAACTTACATACTGTAATACTATGTCAATAGATTGGAACCGGATATTCAACTTATTCAAATTTGTCCTTTGACTGGTCTCAAGATGCCCTTCATTTGCCTTCCTAGAAACAAACTGATCTCTGATTTGGACTCAACTACCGCGGAAACATATAACACGCGTCTAGACTTGAATGCTGGAATTATTTTGAATTAGTCCTTGAACTATCCTTGAAGTGACCTTTCAATGCCCCCAAGAGACAAAATAACCACAGATTTAAAATCTAGCGAGCCAACAAACCCAAATGTAGTAAAAACCCTATAAATGCCGTAGAAATTATATTTTTTTAGTTGAAAAATTGCCAATGTTTCGGCTACCACGGTAGCAGTTTTTTCGTAGCAGAAAAATTTGGTTGTGTGCTCGAAAATGCAAAGTGGCAACTAATTTCTTTTCTTACAGAGTATTACATATTATTATACGAGAAGTCGTAATATAATGTGTGTAGAATATCTTGTAAACTTTATTGCTCAGGCTCTCTCCAGAAATTGTATAACCAGTACCAGCAAAGGCCAAACGTCCTTTCTGTTTATTACTAACTCGTTTCAGGCTATGCATTCTCAGCTACTGAATATCATGGTGCACACAGGGACGAAGAAGGGATGAATATACCAAGAAACTGGTGAAAATAATCTCAGTTGACTGAAGTGCACAGATTTTTGTAGGTTTCATTAAGTGTACCGCTTTGTGCTCGATAAACTCCAATTAACAGGGTACGCTGCTCTTGATATCACAGAAGTGTTCGATCAGCTGCGGCATGCTGCTCTCTAATGCAAACTGCCATCCTATGGCCCCACAAAGAAGCTTTGAATATGGTTACCTGACTTCGTCTCTGACCACAAGATATCCTTCGTAAATGACGGGTTCTCCTCTTCATCCCACAATGTCAACGCGTGTATTCCACAGGGATCGGTCCTGGCTCCGATATGTATCCTATTACATATGAACGATCTTCTTTCCTGTACGATCAATCCGATTCAGAGTTTTGCTGATGACATCACTATACATGCAGGAATTCTGAGTGACAAGCCGATATCTGCCGGTGAGCTGGAGAAAAGAAGACTAGCAGCGACTTACTCCTGGAAGATATCACTGCTTGGGGAAGCGAAAATCTAGTACAGTGTAATGCTCCCGAAACGCAGTACTGTACCTTGACTAACAAGAAGCGCCTAGCGCTCATCCAGTTTCGATGGATGGCCGAGTTCTACCAAAGAGCCGTTCATTTCGGCTAGGCGGAGTCCAGATCACCGACACATCTTGTCAATACAACACCTGCCGGTAAAAAGCTAGGCTTTAGGTTTAAGAAGTACTCTTCTTCACTCACTTTCCTCACTCTGAACAATGCTCAGTTAAGATCTAGCCTCGTTCACTGCTCATATGTTTGCGGTGTTACCACTCCGATTATCATCCATGCTCGGCGCTGTTCAAAGGAGGACTACCCTACTGATCGATGAGTCTTCTATAATGGACAGTCTCGGAGCTCGGGCTGTCGGCGTTCTTGCTCTCGTCTACCGCTACACCGTCTGACTTGGGCATCTCATGCTAACCGTGTGGAGCTTACTCCTTTGTCCCTAACCATCGAAAGTCCCTTACTTATTTGCAAAATGTCTCTAGCAATATTAATAACAATATTAATAATTTGATACCTTTCCTTATTAAGGGCAAAGCCGGTCCTGTAGTCAGAAATGTAAAAGCATTCCCGAGTTGCATAGAAATTCTCCCATTTTATGCCTTCACTTGTTTGGAGACAGATCTGACTGCATATCAGCTTGATAAAAATATTCTACCGTCATACGGACATTACGAATTCTGACATGCCATATAGAGTAAGTCTAGAATAGGTACATCAGTTTTAGCCAGTGATATATTTTTATCATATATCCCTGTTTTAGTAAAATAGTATAGGAAAAAATTGATGCCATTTTTAAAGAAACTAAAAAGAACGCGCTTTAATAGCAAATTGAACAAAAAGTAGAAAACAATTTTCAAGTAAAGCAGAGTATGTATGACTGCAATAGAAAGTCCAACAATCAAGTATGACTGACTAATTTGGGGTAAGATCAAGATATTAACAAAAAATTTGATTATAGTAAAACATCGTGGGGTGCTTGATATAATAATAATAGTAAAAATAATAATACATGGGTTTTACTTCATACACAAGCACAAAGTGTCGCTGGGAGTAGCGTTTTTCAACTTGACCATTGAAACAAAAAAATAGACATATATACTATAATACTGAACTAGTAGAATTGTTAATAATAACTAATTAGTTAACCACAAAAAATATAAGCAATTAGAAGAATAGTCCATATATCCAGCACATGAACATAACAAGCAGATCACTGATTTAATAGCGATGTAACTAAATTTTTTGTAGTCAGCTTTAGAATGCAAGTATGCATCAATATTGCGAGGCTAGCGCGGTAGCGACGAAGGGCGCGAAATATCAAGCATAATGAAACGCGGCCTTTGCGTCCATAGTTTAGTGACTGAGGCGGAAGCCTAGGTCGGCGGGACTTAGCGAGACAGCGCGCGTAGTTTCAAACGTTCCTGTTCCGTGCTTTCTGGCCACACCACGGGCCTAATCAGCAGGCGACCTAACGCGCGGTGACGGCGATAACAAACCAGTTCGGTGTTGTCTCTCGGCGTATGCATGAGTATTATTGTATTGTAATGGCGGATACTGAAGTGTTTATAAGTGCAATTTAATCTAAACCACCTATATGGCAAAGTAAACATCCGCAGCACAGATATTTTACTTAGGATGTAGGCAAACGGGGTTTCAAGTGTACTCAAAAAATTTGGTACGGTGTAATCTCAGTTCTTCATACAACTGAAAAAATTCAACAGTTGTTTCTCTGCTTTTATTTATTTCATGCACACCATCTCGAATGTTCATCACCTACCATCTCAGGATCTGAATATCTAGTAAAAATACCAAATCGTCGTCTATAGTTTGGAACTTCCGATGATCCCTCGAACCAGCACAAGAGCTCGCGTGTCACTGTGGACACCACATGCCGCCGCTCACCGCAACCGCCTTAGGCCCCAGTCACCGCGCATTCAGAATGGACGCACACCAAGGGTATCACTAAAATATTTCTATTCCTTGTATTTAGTTGATTTATAGTATGTCGCTACATCGTACTAACTTCTTATACAAATATCGTGGTTATTTGGTGACTAACACCTTAGGGGTGAGTGTTTGGAGGAGTTTTTGCATGACTTTAATCTGCAGAATTCCAAGCTCCTCAAATTTATGAGAAATATGATTAAACTTTCATATTCCGCAAGAAAATCTGACGCACGATTTCTGAATACGCTGTGATTTGCTTTTTTCGCAATATGATATAGCGAGGCCATATAAAGCGTTTCATTTTTAGTGAAGTAGACATTATTTACCTATGCGGATAAAATTGCTTCAAAACGCACAATGAATTCACATGCTTTTCGTACTTTAGTTCTGTGCCAATCCAGAGTCCCAAGTTTTTACACTCACTCATTATAGAAAGCCGGTTATTATAGGTTTTAAGATTAATTTCCGTTTCGATCGACGTTCGTTTTGATTTTCGAACCAAAAACCATAAAGGAATATTTAGATGGATTAATTTTTAGGTTATGCGAGCACGAGATGCTTATAGCCTTTTTCACGAGTATCCATTACACTGGAATGTCAGCTGATTATCTAGTAATATTTCAAAATTCCCCATATCGGCAAAGGACACATAATTCTCACGGATCCGTCAATGCCAGGTAGATAGAGCCATATTTTTTTTTGATTTTTTGTACGCTAGACACTCATTTGTACTTGCTAAAAGCTCTATTATTTCTAAAAGTTAATTTGCGTAGAAAAAACAAAACGCTACAAACAAGTTTTATTAGATTTACACCCAATTCATTATTGCCATCGTTGCAGGCTAACACAACAATGTCACTTGCTGATCAGCTGTTCACCTCAGTAGCTGTCAAAGGGTGATGGACACTCGTGTGAAATAAGGGAAACTAGCCTTGTTGAGTCTTTGGTTAATTATGTTGAACGTTAGAATCATTTTTCTAGGTGCTATTTACAAAATTGGAGTTATTATGAGAGTATGTATACAGGGTTATCCAAATTAAGTGTCCACCATTAGTAACTTTGTTATTAGTGAAAATACAAAGTTGTTTGAATTAGAAAACTAGTAGCATTTTTAACGCTGGTAAAAATGAGAAATAAAAAAAATAATTGAGAGTCGTTATTTTGATTTTTTTCAGTAAAATAACATTTTTTTAAATGGAAACCCCTGTATATTATATTTTTTTCTGTTAAAGCATCAAATTTTAAACAAAAAAGCTTACAATAACTTTTCTCCTAGGTTACAAATTGTTGAAGTTATGGCCTCCAATCTGAAACAATTAAATTGTATCGACAAACTTTATTTTCAACATCAACTTATAATCTTACAAAATACAATAACAATTTTTTTTAAAGAAGATGCTCGAAAACACCACCTTGTTCTTCAATACATTTTTGGGCACGTTTTTCAACTGCTCGAACTGTCTTAAGTATGGTCCTACCATCTATCTGGGTTATCTTTTCCCTAACTGCAGTCTTTAACGCGTCAAGGTTATCGTACCTTCGCTTGTAAATTTGGTTCTTTAAGTAACCCCACAAGAAGTAATCAAGTGGGTTTAGATCTGGTGATCTGGGAGGCCACTGTATTGGGCCATTTGTTCCTATCCACTGATCATTAAAAGTAGTACTTAGAAAATGATAAGTACCTCTGGAGTTGTGGGCAGGTGCGCCATCTTGCTGAAAATGCAGATGATGTCTACTTATAAGATCCAATTCGTCTAAGAAATTAGTCAGAATTTCTGACATAAATTCCACATATCTTTCACCAGTTAGGGTTCCCTCATAAAAGAACGGGCCACCAATTTTTGAACCAATTATACCGCACCAAACGTTGAAACTGAAACGGACTTGTGGGCCTCTTGGATGTACTAACAAAAGATTTTCTCTTGACCAATAATGGTGGTTTTTTCTATTAAACATTCCAGAATTTGAAAAATTTGATTCATCTGTCCATAAAAGGTAACGAAAGTTATTTACATTTTGGCGACAGAAGCTAAGATACCAATGGCAAAAAACATGTCTTCTCTCTGGATCCCCTGCCAAAAGCGTTTGAACTGGTCGGTACTTATACGGAATAAATTTGTATTTTTTTAAAATCCTTTGAACAGTACCATAACTGAAATTAGAGTCCTTGAGAATATCTGCTATTGAATTCTCACGATAAGCTGCAAAATATCCAATAACTGCAATTTCCGTGGCCTCGCTTATTATGAATTCTTTTTTTGCCCTTGTTTTAGCAAAAACATTTTCGTTGCCCCTAAATTTTCGATAAAGTCTCAGAAAATATCGTTCATACGGTTGAATGCGAGCGGGATATAATTCACTGTAGTATTCTCTTGCTCTCACGGAGGATTTTCTGCACACTAAATAGCATTCTAACATATCACACTTTTCTTCATGGGAGAACATTTTTCTTTAAATTAATGACACAATAAAGCTTATAAACAAGTATTTACACTAATGTTTGACATTATTTGATTTTATCATTGTTTTCCAAAGCCTTCTAGTTGCGAGTATGTCCAGTTTAACAATTTGTCGCTTATCTTAATGCTGTCAAATCGCGAACGCCATGTTGTTTTCATAGCCGTCTTAATATTATAATACTGCAAATAATTAAAAATATTTATCGTTATTTTGACTTTATTTTTGACTTTAGCGGAAAAGTCATTATGAACTTTTTTGTTTAAAATTTGATGCTTTAACAGAAAAAAATATAATATACAGGGGTTTCCATTTAAAAAAATGTTATTTTACTGAAAAAAATCAAAATAACGACTCTCAATTGTTTTTTTTATTTCTCATTTTTACCAGCGTTAAAAATGCTACTAGTTTGCTAATTCAAACAACTTTGTATTTTCACTAATAACAAAGTTACTAATGGTGGACACTTAATTTGGATAACCCTGTATAGTTAATTGCATCCCACGCGTTTTCACTATTCTTGAATTTTTTGTTAATATCTTGATATCTTGACTGTTGGACCTTCTATTGCACAAACCCTCTTATACTTGAAAACCTTTCATACCTTTTAGTTCGATTTGCCATCAAAGCGTGTTTTTTTTTAGTTACTCTTCAAATTATTGTCAAAATTTCCGAATTTTTCGGCTATCTTTCAAATCCATTTTTTTCCAAATTTCAATTCATATTTTTTTAATTTTCAAACTCGAATTATTCCAAGATTCCAAGATTATTGTATTGTCATCGGCCCTTGACCCCTGTGCAAATTTTCAAGACTTTTTGACATTGTTGGAAATTAGGTTGAAAGGATCCGTTTCCTACATACATACATACATACATGTCAAGCAAATAAAAACGTGTTAAGCATCATGTACTTAGTTCTGATCCATTAGGCATCAAAGCAATTTCTCCTACTTCTGTTTACCAATATACAGGATATCATCAAAGTAGAGACTTTTATTTACAAAGCAGGTCAGGCAATAAGAAGCAAGTATTTTTAGTAAAATATATACCAAAGCCTTAAAATAACCAAGATATCAAGTTCCGAAAAACTGGCCATTCCGACCTTGCCTATTTCTCCTCCTACGTCAAAAGGTATAATGTTCAGGTCTTATTGATATTCCGCGAGTAAATTCGAGTATTCAGAACGTCGCCGTCGTCCCTCATACAAATATTTTCATCAGAGCTGCGTAGGTTTGTTGCAAATTTACTAAGAATTAAACAAACTCGTGTTTTTCAATCGAACATCAATAACCTGAAGCAGTCATTACAAACAAAACATGTGATGGCATGTACTTGACCTGCGGTACCAAAGAGATACTTAGTATTCTTCTTCAATTTATAGTTGTTTCTGAACATTAAAGTTTCAACTTTCAGGACACTGTCTATATTGTTCATTTATACTGACCATTCATCATTAAAAATTAGCTTTTCTTATCAGTGAAGCCTTATTAAGTTACCCTCCCACAGCGACATGACCGCCCATATAGCAAAATCCAGGGGAGCATGTTTGGTTTACAGTTTACAGGTTGTGCAGGATCAAAAATGCTGAATAGCCAACCGTTGGTGACAAAGACGGGAGGGGGGTCATAATATCTTCTATGATGGGATGTTCCACATCTTAGCTTATTAAGAATTTAAGAATATTTCACTTTAATGCAGAATCCATCTCGCCCCCCATTGGGCGCCCATGCCTACAGCATATAACTTATTTATACAATTTCTGCGGTATTATTATTGATTTAATTATGCTTAGAGTAGAGGCAGACTAACATCATGCTTTAATAGCGTACCCGTTTTAGCGAATATAGCTGCATCTACGATCTAGATGCGATTTGATGTTATTCCTGCGTACATAATTTTAGTTCAAGGTATATGTATATGTATATGTCTTGAAGATTTATGATGCTACCCTTCTATTATATTGTTCATTAAAGCAATTGCTGTCATGTTATTATCGATTTAGTTCTGTTTACAGACAGACAGACTACCATCGTTCCATAATGACGAAACCGCGATGGAACTCTCTACCTATTTGTTTGAGGATGTTTAATTGGGTTAATGAATTCACTCCCTAAGCGTATGTATCATCACCATTTGCACTTCAACCTTATACTTCTCTCTCTCTATCTATCTATCTTTAGCACGATCATCCATTACTTAATTTGCCCTGCCTTCTTGAGCGTTTGTTAAAATAACATAGACCACCAGTCAATTATAACTTTAACTTCAATGGCCGTATGCACCGGCTTTCTTAAACATACCATTTAGCAAAGTGGAACTCATCTTTAAGGAATACCTTAGATTGAATATATGTTGCACCGACGTACCTTAAACGGTGCTTAGTTCAGCGTGATATTGACTTGGCAACCATGTACATTTTATGGAATTTCTATTTTTGAATTGATAAGTACTGCACATCAAAGCAAAACAACTGATGCTCTCAGTTAAAGCTTGATGAAAGACGAATAGTTGATTAATTGGTGCTACTGCATTTTTCCTGAAATGAAACAAAGTGAGGCTGATTAACATATATTTATAACAGCAATACTGTGAGACTTGCCAGTCGTAGGGATATTCAAGATTTGCTTTTATCAGATCTAATATCACTACAGCAGTTTGTTCATTGGTCATAATCTTTTAGAAGAATGTTCTGTGATCAAAATTATAAAACTAGTCCATTCTTTGATACATTCTTCTCGGAATTCCATATACATATACGGAGGTTAATTTCATCTAATTCTTCTAAAAGTTCCATAATATTTCCTCACAAACTGTTTCCATAACCTTCCGAACTTGACTGACAATCAAAACAACTATTTCACTTTGACATTCAAGCTTCACTTAAAATTACAAAGCATCTTGCAGTGCAACAGAAATTCAAGGTCCACCTTAGATTAAGCTTCAGCTAAGCAAGGTGGTGCAAACGACCATAAGCTTATCCTTAATTTCGTCATCTCTTACTAAGGGATTCAATACTTGACTCGAATTTCAAGCTACATGACTTGAAATCAACTAAACCTCAAGTCAAGTAGTAGATATTAGCAATCTAAATTATGTCAAGTATTTTTGTGTGATACTTGTTTGACAGGGTCGAATAATTTATTGTTATAGGCATGTTTGGAAAATGTGTATCCAGGGGAGCGACATGTAGATGAAGAATAAAGTTCTTTAACGGTGATACAAATACCAATAGCTAAATAAATTCAATAGTTCTTTATTAAAAATAACAAATCTTTAGATCCATCGGTCTTGAAACAAGAGAATCGTATAGATTGAGAGTTCACAAACCCTCAGGGTAGTGGTTGTGTTTGGATGCTAGAACTTTTTTTGACAGCGGATCGTAGCTATTTCTTTCATCGTTTATAATATTTTTTATTGGAAATAATTGACAGAAAGTAGAATAAGTAGAGCAGAAAGAACAATTAACGTAAAAACTGCCAGTGAAGTGATGCCACAAAAACGTACATGACCTCGAAAAAAAAACATACAATAATTATTATATTATATGTGATTTATGATTTTTGTATCCAAGAATTGTTGTTTTCAGATAGATGAGTATGTACCATTAAAAAAAAATACACTTATCAAGGTAAATACTGGAACCACTGGCATAAGGGTATTAACCGACATTACGTGAGCAACTATCATTTTTTAATTTTCAAATATTTCCTCATAGAAAAATTATGAAAACTGGTCTCAAGATGAAGTTGTGTGAAAGCTCAATATGGTCTAGAATTCACTTCTGTGACTGATTTATGGGCCTACGCTAAAATCGAATTGATAGTTCAGATGCGTGTCTTAGATTTGTGTGAGAAAATTTGAGTCAGTATCACATGAATATCGTGAGCTGGGTGTTTGAAAAGTAGAAGAGCTACAAAAGAGCACGTATTGACTTTGACCCATTCAATAAAAGCCCCTCCATAGCTGTTAACCAAATTTCTCAAATACTCAGACATTAACGAACCTAATACAGTAACAATAATCTCTTGGTTATCCCTAGACATTCAACATCTCTATTCAAAAGATCGTAACACTTACACAGCTATTAAGCTATATAACACGTTGCCTACCGAGTTCGCCCATCACTCCAAAAATAATTTCCAAAAACGGTTGAAGCATTTTATCTCTGATTATATCGCCCAGTAAGTAGACCATGGCCATGAATAGGGGCCCGTTGCAGGTTTTTTTTGTTTTCGTTAGGATTAGAAAATTTAGATAAATAGATACTTTTTATAAACAAATCCGGATTATAATTATCATTGATCGAGGTGAAATCGCGAAATTGTCACATTTACAGGACAATATGTAATTTGAATTGCGCCAGGTGATGGTAACATAAGTTTCAGGAACCACTACAAACATGATTTTTAAGCGTTTGTACAAATTTTTGGTGTCTCTTTTGATGAAAATATGTTATAATGAGTATATAGCAATACAAAGAGTATTCGTATATTGTTATACCAGTTTCACATACAGAGATTTATTGATATTTGTAGTGAAGGTCGGGAATTTTGTTGTTACAATATTTTACACTATTTGGATGGTCTATTTCCAGAATTTGTCGACTTGCTTAAGATTTTCTTGGCGGAACTTTAGAACCCCAAATATCGTATATTCACCTGTAAACATATCTACCGTTCCACCATAGTAATTTTGATAAAAAAGTAAGTGATCTTTCCAGGCACTAAAGATGACACATGAGTAATATAAAATTTCTCAGGTCGTTGGAACATGGCATCAAATACAAATACCCAATTATCTTTTGGGCTACCCTTTATACCTGGATCATACAATGTGAGTACTTCCAAGCATACTCTGTTTGTTCGAGGTGTGTCCCTATGAAGCCCGCCTTGTTACCGGAGTGGTAATTGTACTGCATACACCAGAAGTGGGATGGGGATATCAATCAGGGACGTTAAAGCTAGACTGGGAAAGGCGTTTTCCATCAACTAATTGCTCAGGTTATTCAGGACATGGCTGGAAATAAGCATGGTGGCTAACGTTTGGAAGATTCATCGAGCAACAATGTTCGCTAGTTCTAGTGCAGATATTGCCTTCCTACATTTCAATTGCATGTACAGTCAAAAGCTCGCCAATTTTGGCCTGAAAGAAAAGGTTGAAATCACTTTAAAGTAAGCTAATCTCAAAATACATTTCAAGATCTTGCAGTGCAAGGCTTTAACTTCAATTTAGATATTTGGCAACCTTATACATTCTAATTATTAACTGAATTTTTATGCAATGGATATACCCGCACGGTAACCCGGATCAAATCTGTTTAAACAAGAACGGCTTCTATTAACTCCTCTCTAAAGTTGATTTTCATATTCAATGCTTAAAAACTCGGTTGAAAATCACAATTTTTAAAGTTTCCAAGCATCTAAATCAAACCTTGCTTGCTTGCTTTACAGGACCTCGAGGATTATTTTGAGATAGTTTATTTTAAAGCCATTTTTACCCTTGTCTGGTGAGCCAAAATTGACGAAATTTGGCTGTAGATAGATCATATTTCAGTGAATAAGCTGTCAAAAGAAATACTGGGCAAGAATATTCTATGTAAAAAGAAGTTCTGCGTACTTACATATTTCCGAACTTAGGAGAAAAACCATTGTTTCAAATAGTATTTTATACTAGGGTTGCCAAAAACCCGATTTCCTATAACATAAATTGTTACCAATATCTAGAAAACGGGATATTGCCGGACTAAGTCAGCCTTGGATTCAATTTCAGCGACTCACATTCCTAAATGCGGTACGAATGACCACTAGCGTACGTACTTTATCATGTATATCTTATTGCTTAATGAAAAATTGCAAAACTATGCGGCCTTAAGGTGCTACAAATCAGTTTGCGTTATTGCTGGCTATATGCGAACGAGGCTTGGTACAACAATGTAATTTAGGGCGCTGAATTCAAATATGATTGACTTACGGTAAACAAATAAATCCCTGTATCATTGGATTTAGAATGTATACATGCAATTTGCCAAAGAAATCAGTTTCGGCCTGATCACAGATATGCAATTTGCAAAGTTCCAGTACAATTATGTAAAACATTCCATGCAATCCAAACAGTATCGCAATGGTAATTAGCGATAAAATAAAAGGCACACATCACAATAGAATAGAACGAGGCACATAAAAAGGCCGCTAATGGATGCCGATTAATTATATTCTCCATTGTAGCGGAGAGACTTCTGAGTGCTCTACAACACTTTTCATTCCTCTCCAACCAAAGTATACCGGACAGAAATACTAGCGTCACTCACTTCTCAAGCCAGCATCTTCACCTTTATTATTTTACAGCAATTGCGTATACCTCATGTCGAAAACCATTCGAAAACGCAGGTGCAAAAACAACCCATGGCCTCTCAGAGAAACGTTGCCGATGGTTGGATAACTTCCTCTCCGGCCACAAGGTATTCCTCGTAATCGGCGGATACTCCTCTTCATCTCACAACGTCAACACGGGTGTTTCCCAGGTATCGGTCTTGGCTCCAACACTATTTCTGTTGCATATTAATGATCCTCTTATTCTGTACGATCAATCCGATCCGCAGCTTTGCTGATGGCAGCACTCTATACGCAGGTAACCAGTGTGGCAAGCCAATCTCTGCTATGAGCTGGACAGAAGACTTCCTTTCTGACCAGAGATCTTCAAGTTGTCACTGATTTTGTACATCTCCGGAAGTTTAATGCTTCCAAAATATAGAACTATACCTTGTCTGATAAGCAACGCTCTAGCACTCATCAGGTTTAGGTGGATGGCGTTTCATTTCGGCTGGCCGGATTCCAGATCACCGAAGACTTGATTTGGCATGAACACATCTCGTCACTCCCAACAGCTGCTGGGAAAGAGTTGGGGTTCAGAGATGAGAAGTACTTTTCTGAACGGAACATCCTCACTTTGAACAAGGTTCAAATAAGACCCAGCTTTGAGTACTGCTCACATGCTTGGGTTGCTGCCGCTCCGGCTCTACTATTCAAATTCGATAATTCGATGTTGTTCAGAGTATGGCTGTCAGACTGACCGTTGATATTTCTCTAACGTCTCGTGATCCTTTCGCACCAACGCACAATGATCTAGAACTCCTAAAAAGATGACAAAAAGTCAAAAAATGAAGTAATGGGAATGAATGAAATCCATCATGTCTTTCAAAGTTGATACCTGGAATTAGTTCGCCATGGAAACAAAACCTTGTTTACACTACATAACTTCAAGTTTGTGGTAATTAAGTTGTTATAACTTTTTGTAGTGAAATCTGTGTTATTCTACATTATCCACCGTGTTGTGATCCATTTGATATATAATAAACATGTGTCCTGATTATTGTATTCACGCACACCCTGGTTGTAGGAGAGTTTTTAATAAGGTTCCGTCCTTTGTCCTCATTGGGGTTACTCGTCCTTGAGAATCGTGAAGTGCCAGATAAAACCTAGAATAAGATTTTGCTAACTTTCACAAACTTTTTAGAAATATGGCCTTATCAAATCCAATCCAAGTATAATAAATACTCGCATCGACCCTTTGCTATACTACGTTATATTACTGTCAGATTCGAACTTAATCTTTACATATGGTGATTTGTTCAACATGCTGCATGGTTTTTCATGAAAGCATCTAGAGAAAAAATTTTATAGATTGCATGCCGAAATTTCGAAACATACAGGTCAAAAAAGGCTATGTGATACCGAAAATAGGAATCTTGCAGGATTTATATCAAAATTCAAAAATAAGCGGCTGAAGGTCCGTCGAAACAGGTCCCTTTTATAATCGGACAAAGGTTGGATCAACCACACAATAGAATTCACAAGAAAAATCAGCCCAAGACAATCAATCACTAAGAGGCCGACCAAAATCTAGTTTCTCTGATAGTTCTGAAAGAACTCAATAATTAAAAACTTTCGAACTGCGAACCAACATAACTGCTTAAGAATTGACATAAGCAGCACAAATTAAATTAAGAGCAGAGGGAAATGTAATAGCTACAAAATTAATCAAAGATCTATTTAACCTTAGATTCGTCTTCCCAGACAAATTTTTATAAAGTTTTTAAGTAGTGCTACAATCATATCGTACTTTCTTGTTTGTTATGTTTAAAATGTACTATTTCTGTGTTTTTTAAATAATCCTTCATATTCGGCAACCACTATAATATTATAATGATATCCTGTCATCAGCATAATATCAACTTATTTCAAGAAACCGCCGCCATATTGGATACACGATATTGAATTCCTGTTTTTTTGACAGCATATTTGAAATCAGCTACCTGAGATACACTTCTGTACCAAATTTCGTGAGGATACTACAAAAGTTGACGTTTTTTCAGCTTTTTGGGTGTTCTAGACCACTGTGTGATGGACGGTCAGCGATCTAGCTCTCTTGTAACGTTGTTAACTGGATTTGCTCCTCAGAGCTCTCTCTGATGATACCGCCACGCGTTGTGCCTGCGAGACGGACATCCCCGGTGTCTGCCTCCCATCCCAACTTTTTCGGACTTAAATACATCCAGAACTGACCGGTTCCAACTCCCCTTTCTTTCTAGATGGTCGAGATTGAGGAACTATATGCCTGAAGAGATTTTTCACAGTACTACTAACCTTAGGCAGTTAAAAAACCGGTCTCACAAGATGCCTTACTGCTCTTTATGGCAGTCGCGGTTACTGGGCACTTATGGGTTTTCTGTCAACGGCCTAACTATTCCCAGTCTGTACACTTTGCTTCCAGCTATGTGTTCACCATTTTTCACTGTGTATCTGCTACTCTTCAAAGGTGTTTAATGCAGTTGTTACAACCAGCTTTATTTCCATTCCATGCTATCACGTCGTTCATTTTGCTGTCAGTGTTGCATTTGTTTTTATTTTATCGGACCCTTTTGAGCTGTCACATCAGGAAATTTTTAGCTGATAGGCATGGATTAGTGTTCAGCTCTGTGTCTCCTTTTAGCTACAATATCTGGAAAAAAAATAATGAGGTCTGTTTTGACAATTCGTGCATACCGGGTGTTCCAAATCGGACCCTCACCATTGGGATCTTGGAAACGGTAAGAGATAGGAAGTCGCTTAGATGGGGGCAAAGTTGCCTTTTTAGCTAAATAACAAAACGAAAAGTTTCAAAGTTCAAAGTGTTTCCGGAGCAAGATGACAAAAGCCAAATTTACCCAAAACCATTTTAATTTTTCTTGACTTTATTTGACCTGGGATTACAAAATAGGTTGCACGTTAACATTGCTACTTTTTTTCCTCTTTTGTCCTCCAATATCGACTTTATTTCTTCTTATGGACGGATTTTTGCACAGATGAGCAGAGCTTTTTAATTTTGATTATAAAAGTGTATCAAGTTCCTAGGTAGGCCTTTAAATTATCAGATTTGCGTACAAAATAACGGACAACATTTTGAACATCTACTATGATTTACCTCTGCTTATTTGGTATTATTATTGTTTTTACCATCAATAACATTTGCATTTTGTGTTAAGGTTTCACCATACCTTTGTATTTCCTTATAATTTTCATCCTACAATAAATCTATGGTCAAATAAGGAAATACATCACTGAAGGTAGGACTGAACAGTCCATTTAAATTTAAAAAATTCCAATAAAGCGTCCATATGAAAAAACAAAGTTGGTGATGGAAGTCGAAAGAAGAAATGCCGAAATGAAAATTTCACTATGCCATTTTGTAAAGGAGCACAAATAATAATGACAATATGCAATTTATTTTAAAATCCCAACTCAAGTGAAGTGAAGAACAAAAAATAAAAGTGGTTTTGGGATAAATCTGGAAAGCGAAACAAATGACCATCTGATAATTTCAAGGCCTGATTTTTTGAAATAACTGAGGCTTGGCTATGCTAATGTATGACGTATTTTTGGAAACAGAATTAAGAAACTCTATTCATCTGTGCAAACATCCAATGAATGAATGAATGAATGAATCTTGAAGTTAGAGGCATTCCGGCCACCATAAGGAGCCAGTGCATAGGCCGCTTAAGCGGGCCCTTATGCACCTCTACATACCTTAGATCACAAGCCTCGCCCTTTTAGCGAAGTTGAGAATCGCTTTGAGTCAAAGCTCGTTGACGTCCTCAGGGTCCAAAGTAATGGACCCTAGTATAGTCTGCCTATAGTAGCTCAGAGCTTCACAGCGACACAAAACGTGCGCCGAGGTCTCTTCCTCTACTCCGCAGCGTTCACACAAGGGATCCTCAGCCACCCCCATCACGTGCAGGTGGCGCCTTAACGTGTTATGGCTAGACAACAGTCCCACCAGCAACCTTAGGTTGGCTCTATCCAAATATAGGCAGAAACGTCCATCCTTAGCACTAGGCCCGTCAATGAGTTCCCGTGCCTGGCGGAGCTGTCTGGAGATACTTCTCCATTTCTGAGAGGGTTGTCTTGCAACCCACGTCTCCAGTTTCCACCTAGCTCTATGCGCGGTCACTCCTAGAGCTGGCTCAGAACCAACGAGCTTGCTGGCTGATCGTATCTTCACCAGAGTGTCCGCCGTCTTATTGCCCCTTATCCCAGCGTGCCCCGGTACCCACATTAACGATACTGGATGCCTCGCTGCGAGGCAATCCAAAGCCTTCCTGCATTGCAATACAAGACTCGAAGTAATCTTACAGGCACTTAGTGCTTCATTGCAGCCTGGCTGTCAGATAAGATTGTTATTCTTCTCGTAGGCCCACCCCCCTCCAGAATGTGAGATACACAAGCCAGAATCGCAAAGATTTCCGCCTGGAAAATAGTGGTGTATCCACCAAGAGGCAGGGATAGCCTGGTTCTAGGCCCAGAGACCCCAGCACCTGAGCCCTCTTCGGTGACCGATCCGTCCGTGTACCAGACCTGCCCGCTCACTCCGGAGAGTCGCCAGCTACCGGCGTCCCACTCCTCCCTCGTTGGATACTCCACAATAAACTTACGGTCGAAGCGATATTTAGGGGTAATACGATCATCCCTGCTTAGAAGGACGGGGTCCTTCGACAAAGATGGCAGTATGCCCCTTGACAGGATTGAAGAAAGCCCAGCTGCCCTGACTCCACAGTCGATGAGCGACTACTCTCGCTTCACCGCGGATCACCAGATCCAACGGTGGGAGATCCAACGGAGCTTCCATTGCGCTCAATGGCGTTGTTCGCACTGCGCTTGTAATGCTAATACAGGCCAAACGCTGAATTTTTCTGAGTTTGGCCTTAGTTGTCTCAGTTCTAATGCAAGGCCACCAGACCAGGGAGCCGTACAAGAGAGATGGACGTACATCGTCGTATAAAGCCAGTATACCACTTTGAGTTTAAGCCCCCACCTTACACCGACAACGCGTCAACAGGCCCACATTGAATTGCGAGCCTTGCTAACCTTATATTCAACATGCTCTCTTCAGTTCAGTTTGCAATCCAGGATAATTCCCAGATATTTCAGTGACTGGGATAGAATTAATTTAGTCCCAAAGAAGGTCGGCATGTCCAGCCCGTCAAGCCTTCTTCTCCTAGTGAATAGGATCAGCTCGGTCTTTTCAGCATTAACAGACAGATCGACTTCCCTACACTACGATTCCACAGAGCGCAGAGCATAATTTCCGAGACTGTTCGACAAAAACGTCCCCTAACTACTATGCTTATTACCTAAATACACAACTTTGTATTTATTTAAGCGACTTCGTTTCTTTTACAGTTTCAGAGATCCCTATGGTGAGGGTCGTATTTGAAACCCCCTGACATGTGCTTCGTGACCTCTGCTTCCTTAGCTAAATACACATTTGTAGTAGTTTTTTGATATTTTGGATTGCTTAACATCTGAGTAACAATGAGATACCTCCGTAATATCGACGCTTAAGCAACCAGTTACGGGACCACACGAATGAGAGTGTTCCTCACGCGTCGAGCAACATCGACCACCATCTACTAAGCTCGAGTATTTGTCTGGAACGCTTTTGGTCGTCGATTTGAAGATTATAGACGCCGAAAGCGAGCAGGGAAGTCGATGGATGAGTCAACTGCGCGGATTCCATAGTCCAGTCCATAAATTTCAATAAATGGCTTAAAAAAAACATCTGATCTACAGTGAGACCCTTGTAAAATCGGCGCTTAGATAATCAATTACGCGACCACACGTTGAGAGCGTTCGTCATGCGGCGAGAAGCATTGACCTACATCTACCAAGGTTCGATGAAGGCCCAAGTATTGTCTGGAAGGCTTCTGGACTCGTCGATTTGAAGATAAATCCACGCGCCGAGAGCAGGCAAGGGAGTCGATGGATGAATCAACAGCGTGGATCACTTTAGTTTAGTCGACATGGCTGTAAGTTTGTAATAAATTAGTGTGAGAGAAATAAATTGAACTTAATATAGTAAAAACGGTGTTTTTGTTATACTATATTATTTATAATCAATTTTGGTTGAATACTTGCAATTGCTATGTGCTGATTTGTTTCTACTTTTTTTTTTATTGTGAGCGCAGTCTTAGAGTGTTTCATTACAGATTTGTTGCAACGATGACCTCATATAGAAACTAAAAAAAACTTAAATATTCGAAAATGCGCGAGTTTGATTGAAATTCGGCTACTAAAGAACAATCAAGTACTAAAATATAAAGAAAAATGTTGTTGAAAGTGTAAAATACATAATATGTTCTGAAATATTTGAATGCAAAAAATAAATAGGTACGATCAACATTTTCAGGGCCGAAAACCTTGCTTATAGACCTGATCCTTTTACGGTAAACAAAAGGCAGTTTATCAAGAAGCAAGAGAATCACAAAAAATCTACAAATATATACAGGGTGTTTCAGTTTATTGTTGCATAACTTTAAGATTCGATAGAACTTTTAAAATGAATGCATAAAGTCTATATGAACATGGGTCGAAAAATGCGTGGCTTCCGAAATACAGGGTGTTTAAGTTTACTTTCTAAAATAGTTTTTTTTAAATATTTCGAACAATATTTGATCTATAACAGTGAAAATTGGTATACAAGGGTTTTTTGGTACGACAAAACGAACCATGGGCATAGTTTTACTGTAGCCGCCAGAGGGCGCTCTCTACTGTACCTGTAGTGTATTGAAATGACCGAAAAAATTTTCTTAGTGCAATTTTTTGCTTTTTGAATAAAAAAACTGATTCTTCGCACTTTTCTGCATAAAAAAGCTCTCCTGTGAGTTTTCGTTATAGTTAGCTGTTTTTGAGATGTTTCGATTTTTAAGGTTCGATGCATTTTTAATTATTTATGGGAAAATGATATTTTTTTACATTTTCGATTTGAGCATTACAAGTAATTAAGATGATCGTTTAGATTGTGTTTTTAAACACAGCAATAATTCCTAACTCCAAATAAACACAAAAAAAAAACAGAATATTAATTTGTTTAATTTTCCAGTATTATTTTTAACAAATTAAATTAATTATTTACAACTAAAATGCTATTGGATAGTTAGGACAAACATAAAAATCTAAAGTAGTTGCTCGAAATGTAAACTCAATTGTTCAATACACAATTCACATCTACGAATGATCGAACGTGGTATAGCATTATTCAAATAAGGCCTTATTTCATCACATGCATTCCTGATTCTGTCTATTAGCATATCTCTTGTGGTTACGGGAGTCTGGTACACTTTTTCTTTTAGAAATCCCCACACAAAGAAATCTAATGGATTTAGGGGATCGTGGAGACCAGGCGAATAATGAGCTGAACAACCATCAAGCTGGAACCAGGCCAATCTTCTTAAATCTAACATAACATCATCCCACATATTTGCATGTTCAGCTTTTAAAAATTCCAAGAAGGTCGCAGCATTTAACCTTGCAGGCAAAAGGTAGGGTCCAAATAGTCGATTACGGTAGATACCAATCCACACGTTCACACTAAATTCATGCTGAAAATTTCTTTCCCGAACTGCATGCGGATTTTGATGCGACCAAATATGTTGATTATGAAAATTTACCACTCTACGTCTAGGGAAGCATGACTCATCGGTCCATAAAACGTTACTTAAAAACTCCCTATTATTATCAGTTCTATCAAGAACCCACTGACAAAATGTGATTCTTCGTTCTCCGTCCCCTGGCTGTAGTCCTTGCACAGGTTGCAAATGGTAAGGACGTCTATGGTCATTTCGAAGAACACGGTGAACATGGCTTGCTGAAATTCCCAAGGCACCAGAAACTCTCCTAACACTTCTGGATGGATCTCTATCAAACTCACGCAGAATAATACGGGTAAATCTGCGCTGACGAACATTTATGTTTTGATCCCTGTGGAGATTTCCAAAACCATTTTCAATTATTTGGCGATGCACTCTTACAAATACTGAGCGAGTTGGATGTCGTTTGTTTGAAAACCTTCGTGCGTATTCTCTGGCTGCTTCTGCTGCGTTTCCAATTACAAAGCCATACATAAAATGAATATCCGCTAACTCTTGATTGGAGAATAAAAATGGCATTTTTATAAAACTTACAAAAAAAACAGGTAAAAGAAACTAAATTTCGTGCATTCACAATTGCAAAAAACCTTTCAGGTTTCAACAGAAGTTTGTGTGGGGATTTCTAAAAGAAAAAGCGTACCAGACTCCCGTAACCACAAGAGATATGCTAATAGACAGAATCAGGAATGCATGTGATGAAATAAGGCCTTTTTCGAATATTGCTATACCACGTGCGATCATTCGTAGATGTGAATTGTGTATTGAACAATTGGGTTTACATTTCGAGCAACTACTTTAGATTTTGTATGTTTGTCCTAACTATCCAATAGAATTTTAGTTGTAAATAATTAATTTAATTTGTTAAAAATAATTTTGGAAAATTAAACAAATTAATATTCTGTTTTTTGTGTTTATTTAGAGTTAGGAATTATTGCTGTGTTTAAAAACACAATCTAAACGATCATCTTAATTACTTGTAATGCCCAAATCGAAAATATAAAAAAAAATATTTTCCCATAAATAATTAAAAATGCATCGAACCTTAAAAATCGAAATATCTCAAAAACGGCTAACTATAACGAAAACTCACAGGAGAGCTTTTTTATGTTGAAAAGTGCGAAGAATCAGTTTTTTTATTCAAAAAGCAAAAAATTGCACTAAGAAAAATTTTTCGGTCATTTTAATACACTACAGGTACATTAGAGAGCGCCCTCTAGCGGATATAGTAAAACTATGCCCATAGTTCGTTTTGCCGTACCAAAAAACCCTTGTATACCAATTTTCACTGTTATATATCAAATATTATTCGAAATATGTAAAAAAAAACTATTTTTGAAAGTAAATTTAAACACCCTGTATTTCGGAAGCCACGCATTTTTTGACCCATGTTTATATAGACTTTATGCATTAATTTTAAAAGTTCTATCGAATCTTAAAGTTATGCAACAATAAACTGAAACACCCTGTATATATATATATATTGTATATACAGGGTGTCCCAGAAGTCGACGTCAAGCCAAAACCGGGTGATAGGCAAAGTCATAACAGCTATCAGAAAAATATTTAAAAAATTTTATGTATGTGTTTTGAAAATTATAGGTCTTTGAAAGAAATATAGAAATTTCACACCCTACGGCAGTCTGTCAACTCCTGTTACTACAAATTTTAACTTTTCTTGGATTTTATTTTTACAATGTAATGATGAATAATGCATCTTCAAACTGGTGTCTCAACCTTACTGCCAACTTTTCTCGTTCAGGAAAAATTGTCACTTATTTCCCAACCAGGTATTCCGAAGTAAAACTTTGCTCAACTTTAACTGGCTGTACTGGAAAAAAATGTACTACGAGAGTTTGGCAAGTAACCTTAAAAGTTGGCGCATTTAATAACGATTCCAAAATGGTATAACACTTAGAAGATTACTCCTTAACTTATGCACAATTTTTATTTGAAAAAAACTGATGAAAATTTTTCAAAATTTCCTAATTAAACAGCGATTATGAAAACGCACAAGAACCCTTAAGGATAACTGTTTGCACAACAGTGGGCGTCAAAATGCTACTGATGATGATTTACCTTTACAGCAAATGCTCAAACTGTTTTCCTTCAGCCGCAATACACGCTCGACGTCTTCTTAAAAAAGATCGGGTTATTAAACGAGCGAATCCACGGTTATTAACAAACTCAGCTGCTTCCAATAGTCTTTGCCGTAGCTCAGCTACATTTTGAATCGGCTTGAAATACACTTTTTCTTTTACAGTTCCCCAGTAAAAAAAATCTAACGGATTCAAATCTGGTGACCGGGCTGGCCGCGGTATTGTACCAGACCGCCCTATCCATCTGCCTGGAATGTTTTGATCGAGATACTCTCTCACTGAGAGTGCATAGTGCGCTGGGCAGCCATCATGCTGAAACCACATGTCCCTGCAAATACTCAGTGGCACTTCCTCCAATAAATTTTCTAAATGATTATGCAAAAAACCTAAATAAACCTCAGCAGTCAAAGTCTTTGGGAACTCAAACGGACCGATTATTTTACCATTTAAAATTCCTGTCCAATGGTTTGTCTTGAAGCGATATTGAGATTTATCTTCTCTCATCAAATGTGGGTTTGCTACGTGCCACTCGTGTAAGTTATGCAGGTTCATGTACCCATCTTTCTGTGGTCTCATCTGACCATAAAATTTTTTCAAAGAACCGTGGTTCTTCCCTGTGTCTTTCTAACATTGTGCGACAAAAAGCAACTCGGGGCTCATAATCCCGGGGCAGAAGAGCTTGAACATGCTGTACGTGGTATGGATGGAGCACTTTTTTTGCAAGATTCTATGGGCTGCACTTTTGGGCACACCTGTTTTTAGTTCTATTGCACGCACTGAAGTACTCGGGTCTTTTTCGACAGCTCCTAGTACCCCGTCTTCGTAAGGAAGGACGGATCTTCCCTCACCGTGTGATTGGTTTGGTAGTTGGCCCTCTGAGAACAGTAAGCGGTGCACATTTGTGAGCACTCGATGATCTGGATGACGAGCTGCATTCGGGTACCTCTCACAGTAAAGTCTCGCTACAGCACTAGCGTTGCATCTGCATTCCCCATAAGTGAGGTGCATGTTAGCATATTCTTGTACGGTGTACACGGACATAGCGGCACTAAATCCAAATGACAAGCGATCAACAGTCCAGTTCACGAATCCAAAATTAGTAACAGTACGAAATCAACAAGCACGAACATGTAAAGATGCGCAGTAAACGAAGGAGTACTGATCGGTATCAAAGTGTGCAATAGCAAGTAAGTGATGTGCTTCATCCATACCATATACAGCGTGTTCAACCTCTCCTGCCCCGAGATTATGAGCCCCGAGTTGCTTTTTGTTAGAAAGACACAGGAAAGATCCACAGTTCTTTGAAAAAATTTTATGGTCGGATGAGACCACATTTAAGAAAGATGGGTACATAAACCTGCATAACTTACACGACTGGCACGTAGCAAACCCACATTTGATGAGAGAAGATAAATCTCATCAATATCGATTCAAGATAAACCATTGGACAGGAATTTTAAATGGTAAAATAATCGGTCCGTTTTAGTTCCCAGAGACTTTGACTGCTGAAGTTTATTTGGATTTTTTCCAAATCAATCATGTACAAAATTTATTGGTGGACGTGCCACTGAGTATTTACAGGCACATGTGGTTTCAGCATGATGGCTGCCCAGCGCACTATGCACTCTCAGTGAGAGAGTATCTCGATCAAAACTTTCCAGGCAGATGGATAAGGCGGTCTGGTACAATACCGTGGCCAGCCCGATCACCAGATTTGAATCCTTTAGATTTTTTTACTGGGGAACTGTAAAAGAAAAAGTGTATTTCAAGCCGGTTCAAAATGTAGCTGAGCTACGGCAAAGACTATTGGAAGCAGCTGAGTTTGTTAATAACCGTGGATTCGTTTGTTTAATAACCCGATCTTTTTTAAGAAGATGTCGAGCATGTATTGCGGCTGAAGGAAAACAGTTTGAACATATGCTGTAAAGGTAAATCATCATCAGCAGCATTTTGACGCCCACTGTTGTGCAAACAGTTATCCTTAAGGGTCCTTGTGCGTTTTCATAATCGCTGTTTAATTAGGAAATTTTGAAATATTTTCATCAGTTTTTCTTCAAATAAAAATTGTGCATAAGTTAACGAGTAATCTTCTAAGTGTTATACCATTTTGGAATCCTTATTAAATACGCCAACTTTTAAGATTACTTGCCAAACTCTCTTAGTACATTTTTTTCCAGTACAGCCAGTTAAAGTTGAGCAAAGTTTTACTTTGGAATACTTGGTTGGGAAATAAGTGGCAATTTTTCCTGAACGAGAAAAGTTGGCAGTAAGGTTGAGACACCAGTTTGAAGATGCATTATTCATCATTACATTGTAAAAATAAAATCCAAGAAAAGTTAAAATTTGTAGTAACAGGAGTTGACAGACTGCCGTAGGGTGTGAAATTTCTATATTTCTTTCAAAGACCTATAATTTTCAAAACACATACATACAATTTTTTTAAATATTTTTCTGATAGCTGTTATGACTTTGCCTATCACCCGGTTTCGGCTTGACGTCGACTTCTGTATATGTCACACCATAACAGACAGGCACTCCACTCCGCCATCTTTATTCCAACAGCTATTGACAATTAACTATATGAGAGTAAATTGCTTATGAAAACAGGGTGCTTTCGTTTTTGAACTTTTATTTCTTTACCATCCGTGATTTGTGATGGCCCCTTTAAAAGAAACTGCAGTGTTGCCTGATTGTTATCTTTGTCAGTTAACTCTTTGAATAAAAATACGTTTCTTTTGCTTGATTGACTTTCACTACTCTATCATTTTGAACTTGACACCTCACACGCCACAAATTTATATTATCGTTTAACAGTATTTATAGATGGAGAAATATTTTTATATTTAATTTAGTCCACAGTCCATACGAGTAGAGCTTTTTTATAAAAATGAAGCCCTTGGATTATGTTGCGCCAGTGGAAAAGTCTCCATTGGTGCCACCACCAGAGACACTACATTCATTGGTTTCCCGAAATGGGCCAGATTCTATACATTTTTTGACCCATATCCAGAAATACAATAATTCATTCAGTTCATAGCTAAGACAGGACAACGACTGGTAGGTCAGCTAGTATATAAATGAAACTAAAATACCTAAAAATGTTCAATATACTTTTAGTCTAAGAGATTCATAGAAATGCATATATAGTCCAAAACAACTCCATCCAATTTTCGGAGTACATATTCGAAAAACTCACATACATCCAGCTGTGCCCAATGCCTCGGAGTTGAATAGAATTGGAGACTGAAAGAGGTACGGGGTAGGGAGAACAGTTCGGAATTTAAAACTCGTACATGCCCTTACTAAATTAAACCTCTAAAATTCATTCGTAATACCCATTCATTCTGCAGAGCAACCAGCCACTGGCCACCAGCGTGCGTGGTCGGCATAAATGGAGGTCGCTGCTTCAAACAATTCTATTCTGCATTCCGAGCTTGGATATCCTCTTTTTGTCTCGCCGAATGCCTGTCGATGACATACTTTTAATTAATTGAAATTGACTTTTTGCAGTTTTATATATCGCAGCGGTGTCGACCACGGGTTTTTACATCCCACGCCACTGACAAGGAAAAATTGTAATCGCGAAAAATTTCGTAAGTGACATGTATCGTTTTTTCGAACAACAGGCGGTGACAGTGACCTAGATCCAGTTAACCCCAGAAATTTCATACATACAGAGGGCGTCCCGAAATTGAATTACAATCCTGCAACTGTAGTGTGGTCATGTCATGGCCCACTAGATGGAAACATTTTGTTTCAGTAAAAGTCTTACAGCTTTCCACATTTTCAGCATTAATTTTTTTTTAAACTGGCTTATATTGAGTTAATCCCGTGGCATTGCTACAAATATCAACTTTTTTGTACCAAGATTATTTCAAGACACTCAAAATTAAGTATTTCATCTCGTCCAGTATTATTTTTCCGTAATGTGGCGAAACACATCAAGGTCATTCCGAAGTCTAAATTTTCATTAAAACTCCTTCTTACATTCTGTAGAGTGAGATGATTAAGTACGATCGCTGTGCGGTAATGGAGGAGGGTCACTTTTCGTAGATACAAAATGGACAGGATCAGTGGCGGCTCGTGCCAATTCAGTGAGGTAGTGCCAGAATGGAAGCCATAATTTTGAATCGATTCAAAATTGTAAAGAATAACTTATAACTTACCCCTGATAGTTAGTGGTCAAAGTTCTTGAGGTTCAATAAATCTATATGTCCAAAAAAAAAATCAAAAATAAAACTATTTACACACGCGCACCAAATTATAAAACAAGTGTGGAGAAGTACCTATAACTTCAAAGTTTTCTATACATGAAGTCCATTCTTCTTTCTTTTTTGGTAGCAAAGTTTTCGATTACCTTATTATTAAAATTTTCAATGCCACTAACAAAATGTTTTTCTGCAGACAGCATTCCTAAAGCACTGAGCCTTTCTTCCTTCATTGTGTTTCTGAGGAAAGTTTTAATCCGTTTCAGCATTGAAAAAGAGCGTTCTGCTTCAGATGTTGACATCGGTATAGTGATTAAAATACTTAAGAGCTTAAGAGTTTCTTGAAACGTGCAATTTAATCCTTCCTCGTTCAATAAAATGGATAGTGGAACAGCTCCAGAAGTAGTACTCAATTCTTCTCTCTGATATAATACTTGTAACTCAGTTTTAAGCCTGTTTTTGTCTAAAAATGAAAATTGTGTGCATGTGTCATTTAAATGTGCTTCAGGAAACTGATGTTTATAAACAGAAAACTTTTCAGACACAAATAAATTAGAAGCAACTAAATGTCCAGAAAAGTTAAATCTTGTTCTTATTTGCGATAATACTGCATCGCATATTTCTAACGCTTCCCGTTTTTTGCTGCTTTCTTCAACTTGCCTTTTTTTTCTTGCCGGTTCATCAGTTTCTCTATGCACTCGTTCAATCTCGTCAATAATGCTATCCATTTGTTCTCGTATAGTTTGAATTGCTGCTTCAAAATTCTCTAAATCATTTTTGACCTTAACAGAATCGGTGCATACTTTTTGTAATTGGTTAAAGACAATTTCAACATGTGGCATTATTTTATGGAATATACTTATGTAACGGTTTCACCGTCCGATCGTATTTATTAAATCACTTCTCGATTATCATTTCATTAATCCCATCTCTAGCTTTTTTGCTTGGAAAATTTTCCGCTTGGAGCGCTTGATGCGGAGTTCCTGATCTGCGATCTTCCTCGCCCTTCCTTTTCACTTGAGCCGCCGATCGAACAACGGCTAGAAATTTCTTCTCAGTAGCACAAGGTTATATAGCACCATGTGCTAGAATTTTCTAGAATGTGTGTCCGTATAGGACAAAAATGATTGGGGCCACCCCCTTTCTCTTTCCCTTTCACTTTGCCTAGCCTTGGCCAATATTTTCACCCATGCATGTACCTTGGCAGCGCCATCGCCTTTAACTTCGCCTACAACTGGTTGTGAAGCCACTATATGGAGGTCACCCCTCATAACTGGGACCTCCCCTTCAAGCCCCTGGCCATCCTGGCTTCAGTCGAGTAAAAATGGACCAGCGAAAGATAAGTCGATAGCGTTATAGCAGCGCCAAAGATGTAAAACTTATTTTGTTATTTTTGTAAAATTATAATGTAATGAAAATGCCTTTTTTTTTGTTAAATAAAATCTGTTAAATTTTTGTGTTCTGTTTGTTCTTCTATCCTCTAGCCATGCCATGGTCGACACACAGCTACACGCCTGTAGATGTCTTCATGCCACCGACTGAGCTACCGGAAGCTAATTGTAACCCCCTTTGTGTGATTGTGCAGAAAAGTTGGAATCTTCATTGCATTCCATCTTTTCTGGACTTTTTGCGGAAAGGAAGCGTTACACTTAGCCAAAATACAAAATTTGTATCTTGCAGCTTTAATTTGTACCCACTGGCTTGATTAATCGACGAAGAATCGCGTGAAGTACTTTCTATATTGTCCATAACTTCAATCAGGTCTTTCCTATTTTCATAAACTGTATGAACACCTCGTGACTGAAAATTCCAACGTGTTTGGGAAGATCTTGGCAATCTGCAATTAACTATTTCATCCAAAATTTTTGTTCTTTGAGGAGACGTCGAAAAAAAAGAGCACAATCCAGATAAATTATGGAAAAATATTCTAGCCTGCTTATTGACAGAGCATGCGCTTGTCATAATTAGATTTAACTGGTGTGCATAGCAAAGAACATAATTTGCAAGTGGATAAGTTTCCTTAATAATTTTTTGAACGCCATTCAATTCACCACTCATAACAGACGCACCATCATAGCTTTGAGCTATTAATTTGTTTGGATTTTGATCTAGTAATGGATTTACAACATTTAAAACGCATGCAGCGATTGATTTGGCATCGTGTCCGTCGGGGACGTAAAATCTCCAAAATCTCTCAACTGGTTGTCCTTTACACAAATATCTGAAAATAATAACTAACTGAAATTCACAGGCTACGTCAGTCGTTTCATCGGCAATTACTGCAACAAAAGGAGAATTTGCAATCTCCTTCTTAACTTCTTCATGATAAACATCTAGCATGCACTCAAGAAGCTCGTTTTGAGTTGTTTTTGAGGTACCCTTGAAAAGTTTGGCACTTTGAATATGAACTTTCAATTCGTTGTCTAATTCGGCGCTAAAATTCACCAGCTCCTTAAATATGCCTCTGTTTTCCGAATTTTCCTTTTCATCGTGACCCCTTAAGGCTAACTCAAATGCTCCACAAAACCTTATACAATTAATAATTTTATTCAATACATATCGATTCTTACCCACTTGATTATTATGTTTAATTAGATCATTGCGATAAGCCGAATTGAGTTGAGTCCTTATATTTAATTTACCAAGAATAGAAAAGCTAAAAACATTATTCATATGGACTTTAGATTTTTCGTGGGTCTTCATTTTATCCCATATATGTATAAGATCGTCTGTACCTTTTTTTGACCAAGTCTCGTCACCTCCAAATAGAACACATACAAAACAAAATAGTTTATTCGTTTCTTCACAACCACATATCCAGCTGTTTTTATCGTACACATTTTTATTAAATTTGCGACAGCGCGATTTTTGTCCGCTACCACTTTGTTTCTCAATTTTTAAATCGGGTATTGGCCGTCCTAATTCTTTAATTTGCAGTTTTTGATCCAGCGAAAAACCACTAAATGAGTTTTTTAATATCCCGATTTTATTCATTTTCACTAGTTTTAATAAAACAGTAAAAAATATGATCACAAAACAGAGCAGTTCATTAACACTAGACGTACTAAAACAAAAAAGGTATTTTTCACTTTTCAGGTAAAAAAAGACCGAAATCAGCACTAAACTCTGGGCGCTGAAGAAAGACATTAAACGTAAACAGTGATCAGCACGTGAACAGATCCCTCGAAAGCATCCACGGATATACTCCAGTCACTTTAGGTCTAAACATCCTCGGCAGTGTATTTCTAGTGAATCCACAGACCCTTTTTCGTGTCATCTTGAGACTAGAAAAAGGATGACTGTTAAAATAAGTTACCTTGATCTTTCATGAGCTCCCAGTACAAAACATCATCGATATATTTTTGATGTAGGAACAACAAATTGGTTTAGAAAACATCCACTTTGAACCTAAATTGACTGGAGTAACATCGATCTACAGACAAATTCAAGGTCACTAGCAGTCGTCGGCGCTCTACGAATCTGCACAGGTTTGGACTTGTAAACGTGATTGTAGATGACACGACAGGCATCTAACAGTTAATTCACGCACAGGATTGCATTGCATACGCATTACGCATTCAGTAGCGTATAGTCGTTTTTCGCGAGTGGAACGTTTTGTTTATATATTGCCTAAGATACGATGTCTGACACAGATACAGCCGACGAAGTGGTTGACATCAGCGCAACCCCACCCAAAAAAAGGGCTAAAAAGCTACATTTAAGTGCAAATGAAAAACAAATAATATTAAATATATACAAAAACAAAATTCAAGAAAAACCCGATTTGGTCGTGGACGAAGTTATATGTAAGGTAGCACATATTTCTGGAGTATGTCGGTCCAGTGTTTATAGGATCATTAAGGAATATAGGAGCACTCACTCACTTTCTGAGCCAAAACCGTATCCTGCAAGAAAAAGGATAACGGACGGAGTAGATGACTTTGACAGAACTGCCATCAGGAGGAAAGTGCATAATTTTTTCTTCCGAAATGAGATACCTACAGTAGATAAGATATTAAGATTAGTTATTGCTGATGAGGATCTTCCATCATTTAAAAGAACCACATTCCGAAAACTTTTGAAGGAACTTAATTTTCGATTCTTGAAACGGGGAAGAAACAGTATGTTAATAGAAAAAGAAGAAATTGTTGTGTGGAGAAGGAAGATTCGGAAGTTTCGCGATGAAAAAAGAAAAATTTACTATTTGGACGAAACGTGGGTGAATGCTGGACATACTCAAGCGAAAGTTTGGGTCGACAAATCAGTAACATCATCAAGGCAGGCTTTTCTAGACTGTCTTTCGGCTGGATTGAAAAATCCTGCAGGTAAGCTCCTTCATCTATCCGGCAATTTAATTTTGATAAATTCGGGCAAATAATATGCTGTGATAGCAGATAATGTGTGATATTCTCCAAAAATGGTGCATTCGCAGTGCAGTCATTAGGAAAAAAACTTCGACCCTCTTTTAAGCGTTATTTTGAAATTTATTATCATTTTTGGGTGCAGTCAATTTGCTTTGAATGGGTTTTGAGAAGTTGCAAACTTCAATTTTCTACGTTTTTCAGTTTTTGATCAGCATTCCGTGACTCTTAAATTCAGCTAAATGAACTCAATTGCCTCATTCCTTCAAATTTAATCAATCCATAGTGTAAGGAATAATTTATTTCCAGGAAAAGGCAAACGGCTGATCATTTGTCACGTAGGTAGTGAAGACGGCTTTGTTCCCGAAGCATTGTGGGCCTTTGAATCAAAAAAGACAGGGGACTATCATGAGGAGATGGACGGCAATTCCTTTGAAAATTGGTTCTCCAAAATGTTACTAAAGCTGGAGAATAACGCTGTTATTGTACTGGATAATGCCCCGTACCATTCTAGAAAAATAGAAAAAATTCCCACAATGGCAACTAAAAAAGCAAACATACAACAATGGCTGGCCTCAAAACAGATCGATTTTGATGAAACAATGGTCAAGGGTGAATTGATAAGTATAGTCAATAGACATAAATACAAATACGATTTTAAAATGATCGACGAAATGGCCAAAAAACAAAATAAAACTGTCTTGAGACTGCCACCCTACCATTGTGAGCTGAACCTTATTGAGCTGATTTGGGCCAACATAAAGCAATACGTGGCGTCGAATAATAATACTTATAAATTTTCTGATGTTAAAAATCTCTTTCACATCGCAGTCAATAGAGTTACGGCAGAGGAATGGAAAAACTGTATCCGCCACGTTCGGGAGAAGGTTGAGGTCAAAATGTGGGATTTGGACAATGTCATCGATACCCAAATTGAACCTCTAATAATTCATTTAAACGATTCAGAAGATTTAAGTTCCTCTTCTGAATGAGTGCGCGCAGCTTAGTTACTAATAACTAAAAAGTGTAGTTAACTCATTTGTGAATCTCTAACTGAAATTTACTGTAAAAGATAATAATTATCTTGTATGAAATTTTTGATGACTACCCATAATATCTTGATGCGGTCCTGTAATGTCTCCTGCGCCTAAACACTCACTCACGAGCAATATGCGTGTATTTGTTTGGGTTTGGTTTCTTTCTTCAGCGCCTAGAGTATAGACGTAATCATAACGAAACGACCGACCGAACAAAAACACCGCCGATATCACTTGATAACGAATTACGACTGATGATGTGCCTGGCACAAATTATACTTGTCTTTCGCTATTCACCTCATATAAAAATGTGTAGGGTAGCGTTATCTCTGTCGCTCGTATGCGATGCTAGTAAAATTTCTCTTTTATTTGGGCCGGCCCAAAATTGGCACAAGTTGATGACGTCAAGGTCAAGGCGTGCTTTCCGTCTCGCGTGGTTCGGGTGCTTGCGGTGTTGTCACGTTGTCAGTGTTGTCACTTCATATAATTTATACCAAAAAAAATGAAAAAGCAGAAAATAAAGTAAAACATTGAAGATTGAAAAAAATATTCTCTTTGAAGAAGACAAGGTAGTGCCATGGCACCGTGGCACTACCTCACGAGCCGCCACTGGACAGGATATATGTTGAAGGATAACTTACATTTAAGATATTAATGTAATGATCATCATTAGATGTTATGCATGACCTACATTTTCTCATAAAACATCGAACTCAAATGCTCGAGGATGGTTCAATTTTGGAACTCAATTCTGTTGTCAGCTCAGCTTGGTATACAAATTCTCTAAAGCAACCTCGATAAACAATTTATCGACCTTTATACTCAATATAAGAATACTTTCAAATATATGGTAGCCTGGTTTCAAACTGACAAACTCAAATGAACGCTATAGTTTTGTAATTTTTTATAGTCAGTAGTTGTTCAATGCCTCTTGGTATTTGTATTTTGAGTTTTATAGCTGCTTTCGCGTTGAGATTTTATTAGTTTTCTAGTATTTGTGCTTTGAGAGCTAGTTGTTTCATTATGCCCAGATATGAATACGCGATAAGTGAGTACGCAAATATGCATCTCATTTACGGGGAATGCCAGGGCATCGCTATAAGAGCAGCTTATTACATTATACCTTACGGATGGATTTTATGAAGATTGTCAATCTAACATAGCTTTATTTTGCACCAACAGCGTAGCAGCACGAATCAAACCGTCAAATATATCCAATGAGCCTTAAGATCTCTCCGTCAGGTTTTTGGCAGCAAACAGTAACGGAGTATTCAAAACAAAACACTCTAAAAATATAGAGTGATAGCTTGTCATTGAAATGTTATCGGTTATTAAATATTATGAAATTTGAGCCAATTTTTTAAAAAAGTTCTTGATGTCTGAGTGAAATCCAATTTTTTTCAGTTAAGCTGAAGGTTTATCCAAGTTTATTTCAATTTTTGTAATCCATATGTGATTATACAAACTTAACATCACCTACCGTGTGTTCATAGTTTATCCTATAAAACATTTGCAAACTTGCACTTCCAAACCGTTACATGAAAAAGCCTTTCCACCCAAATGTTTGTTGCGTTCCAACACATTCTCATACACTTCTTTCCAGTTACTTAACGTCATTTTGACATTTTGGATTAGTTCTGGTCAGAAAATGTTGCTGAATTATGGAAAAAATTAGAGAAAACCTTGACCAAAAGATAGAAATCATAGCAGAAGACAGTAGAAAACTCCAGCAGAGTTGCTTCAGGTCGTATATGTTTTTACTATGAGTGAAAAACTAGTTCAAAATGCGCACCTAAAGAACATGAATATAATGGGTGATTTTTTTGCTAGTATCTTGTTCAGTTTGGTCTAGAATTTAACCATGAATCGACTTACGAATGAACAACGCTTGCAAATTATTGAATTTTACTATCAAAATTCATGCTTGGTTAAGAGAGTGCATCGAGCACTGCTTCCAATTTATGGGCAATTTGGTCGGCCTACTAAGGGAGCTATTCGGAAGCTTGTGACTAAATTTCGAATCCAGTTTACATTATTGGCCATTTAACCACCAACACGCAGACGTAGAGTGAGGACTGAAGAAAATATTGCGGCTGTATCCGCCAGTGTTAGTGATGACCGTGAAATGTCGATTCGCCGCCGTTCGCAGCAATTGGGCCTCTGTTACTCCACTACGTTGAAAATTTTGCGACAGAATTTGGATGTTAAACCTTATAAGATACAGCTGGTGCAAGAATTGAAGCCACACGACCTCCCACAACGTTTCCAATTTGGTGAATGGGCACTGGCAAAGTTGGAGGAAGATCCACATTTTTACCGAAAAATTGTGTTCAGCGACGAAGCTCATTTCTGGTTGAATGGGTACGTTAACAAGCAAAATTGTCGCATCTGGAGTGCAAGAGTTACCAATGCATCCCGAAAAAATCACTGTTTGGTGTGGATTATAGGCCGGTGGCATCATCGGGCCGTACTTCTTCAAAGACGACAATGGCCGGAACGTAATTGTGAATGGCGAGCGCTACCGTGCGATGATAACAAACTTTTTTTGCCCAAAATGGAAGAGCTGGACTTGGCTGACATGTGGTTTCAACAAGACGGTGCCACATGCCTCACCGCACACGAAACAATGGCCCTATTGAGAGGCGAGTTCGGTGAACAGTTTATCTCACGTTTGGGGCCCGTCAATTGGCCGCCTAGATCGTGTGATTTAACGCCGTTGGACTATTTCTTGTGGGGCCATGTTAAGGCTAATGTCTACAGGGATAAACCAGCAACCATTGAAGCACTGGAAGCCAATATTGAAGCATTTATTCGTGAGATAATGGCCGATATGTTGGAGAGAGTGTGCCAAAATTGGACCTTGCGCATGGGCCATCTAAACCGGAGCCGCGGCCAACATTTACAAGAAATAATCTTTAAACATTAAATTATATCGACCGTTCTATCGACTCAAATAAAAATTTAAACGTTTTTTCAAATTTTTTGTTTTTTTTTGAAAATCAAATCCTATACCTCTTAAAAAATCACCCGTTATAAACTGGTTTTGTTATAACAATATAAAATACGCACTAGCTGGTTAACTGAAAGAAAACGCTATTGAATAGCTTGGTGATGCAGCAGTTTAAGCTATACAAGGCTGATTTCAGTAGCTCGTGTTTTGGCCACTTTCTCAGATAATCTCATCTCACATCAAAATGCCTCACATTTCAGTGTGTTCCATTTGTCAAAGTGAAGTGAGATTTTCCACTTCCCCCTCGCCTCTGGAGCATGTGGTTTTCGATACATGCTTCAGAAAGCTTTTTGACTCACTTGACTGTTATGTTTATATATTTTCTGGGGATTTTCAAATTTCGACTTTGGCTTAACTTTTATGTGAGTTTTTTTCCACCTTAAGGAATAATAATTCATATGATTAATACTGGACGAGATTAAATGCTTCATTCTACGTGTTTTAGAACAAACCTGGTCTAAGAAAGTTATATTTGTAGAAATGCCGCGGGATTAACTGACTATAAGCCATTTTTATAGAAAACAAAATTTTGTCATCTAGTACACCATGACGGGACCTATCTACAGTGGCAGGATTATCTTTCAATATAATTTATTGAGCATATATAATCAGAAACGGTGACAACATTAGAATGCAGTTATTCAGATATGAAATAATGAATAGACATTCATCAGTCTTCCGGGAATATACAAACATTTGTCAAACAAATAGTAGCAGTACGTACAAAAGTTGTCCTCGAATTTTGAAAAAATATAACAAATTAAGCTGGCAATCTTTTTTCTTCAATTATTATATTACGTGACCAGCTGTTAGCAAAGAACACAAAGTTATCAATAGAAGGGTCACTCGTCAACAAGCCTTTGATCATCTGACTTGTACCGATACTGACATTTTTCTAAGAACTCGGATCTTTTTTTAGGTGCCTCACTTGAAGACGTTCCGCACTACATCATTCATGCTCGATGCTGTCCAGAGGAGGGCGGTCCGACTGATCGATGACTCTTCTCTAATAGACCGTCTAGCGACCCTTTCCCACCGGCGGGTCGTCGGCGATCTAGCTCTTTTCCACCGCTACACCAACGGGCTTTGCTCCTCAGAGCTCTCTACCATTATGCCACCGCGCGATGTGCCTGTAAGGCAGACCCGCCTGACTTTCCATCCCAACCGTGTCGAAGTTCGTACATCCAGAACTGGCTGATACAACCGCTGCTTTGTCCACAGGGCGTCGAGATTATGGAACAATCTACGAGAGGAAGCTTTTCGCGGTCCCGGCATTTAGGCTTCTGCCTGCGCGGCTGCTTCAGTATATAAAAAAAGTAGTAGTAGTGAGGAGGCGAAGTCTGGCAACTAGACCACATTTGACACTTTTTGCCGACCCCGTCGTCCTTCGTCAATTAAACTTCGAAATGAGCTCCAGTATGAAAAAAATCATTAGTAAGACATCGGAACACCATTTTTCTCCTTTATTATGCATCCAGGCAGGCTGCACCAACTTGAAATATTGAATTGCCCTGTACACATCCAAAAGCTACGCGAGGGGATCGGATTTCGACCATCGAATACCTGGGTAGTTATAGTACAGAAAGTATCTTCGCATCTGCTTAGAAAAATACTTTGATTGTTTTTTCGCATGATCTCATTCAGAAAAACTGTTTTTCTTTTTTATCATGCTTGTGCAAAAAACCTATTCGGAATATTTTCCCGAACACATGCGAATATACTTCCTGGACTATTGCCGCAGGTAGTGAATGGGACATCCAAATGGCAGGTAGCGAAGGAGTGGGTATTGTTTACCGTTGGTGTGTATTCAAAGTTCATGACTTCAAATTCTGCTAAATAACAATAAAATTTTTGCACTGATAAACATATCACAACAATAGAACAGTAAGTATACCAGACCGTAAAAAAGTTGACTAAAACAGGTACATGACGCATATACATTGTCCAGAATTGCGTACGAAGTCAACGAACCTGACGAGATTTTTTATATATGGATGCCACCTCGTAGACAGAAACCTAAATACCAAGGCACTGCAGCTGCTATAAGGAGCATAAAGACAGGGTATTTCAAAAAAATTAAAGGGGGAAGGAAGGATACCTCGAAAAATCCAATCATTCCTAAAAGAATGAAGTTTTTGTAGAAAATATGTTGATTGTTACAGCGTTATCACCCTTCGCAATTGACTAAGTGTGCAATGAATATATGTGAGAACAGCAGTCAATTCGAATGGCTTTTGTGTATTCCAACCAACCAGAACTGGTGAGTTCAAAGCAAACCGATACTGCAGCAGTCTGAATAGGTCGGCGTGTCCGGGCGTTTGCTGCTAATTGCCGTTTACAAGCCAAGCCAACTATTCAATCTACCACAAAAGGACTGTGCTGTTAAAGAGTTTCTCATATGTCATAAGATATGGTTACAACTTGCAGTTTGATGGAAACATCAAGATTGCGTAGACATTATTACTTTTTGACTATCTTTGGCTCGCTCAAATAGTTTAAAAAACCAAAAAATATGATTTTAGACATAAATTGCAGTACATGTGTAGTTTTTTTTTATTTTTTCTTGTAACATATGTAGAAATAGCTCAATTATAAAGTATAATAATGGAATGAATTACAAAAGTTCTAATAATCTTATTGAAAATAACAAACAAAAATCAGCATGTTCACAACTTCTTTGCATATCAGGTAACGCTAGTTAAAAGTCCTTTTTTGAGTTGAATGTAGGCCTTATGTTCCTAGAATTCAATTTACAAGCAGAACATCCTTCCCAGGCTTCTACACCTGTAACAGAACCTGCAACTTCAATTATCAATTTCACATATCTCTTCCAGCACTTGTGTGTGGACAGGGAAACTTTTGGAATTCAAACACCATTACCTTTCATTCCCTGATGTTTTTTTTCTACAATCGCCATTTATACAGTGTGTCCCAGATTCGCTTCTCTATTCAGGGACCTCGGTTCCTATTATACCTACAGCAAATGCTGAATGGAGAAAGTTTTAGAGGAAACTTAGTGCTTTCGATAGCCGGCTTCAGATTTACGATCGTTTAATTGGATTCGAAAATATCAGCGAAAAACCGAAAATGGCGGAATTTGTTTTTTGCCAGAAAATCCAAAACGGTAATTTGACAGCTGTCAAAATGTGATATTATTCGGACACTTTTTTAAGAAAAATAAGATAGCATGTATGACATGTCTCGATCCTATTTTGTTTTCCAGCAGCCCGCCTCAACTTTCATTTATCTTATAGCCGCCATATTGGATTTTTTGATTTTTGAAGAGAGTGTAAAATTTTCAGTGTAGTAATGTCTCACAAGTGCATAAAAGATTGGAGTATCACCGAAATATCATCACACGTAATGTTATGTATTAGTTTTTTTTCTAAGGAGGCCATGATTTATTTGTCAGAAAATAACATTAATGAGTAAGGCATAAAAATCACATAAACGCCTTCAATTTTCAACAGAATATTAACATTAGATAATATCGACTTCACAACAAGTCAAATGTTTTGGGACAAGTTCCCAACTATGAGTGTGTTGAAAAAACAAGTCAAAAAAATCGTCGTGTATTTATTTTACACTTGAACCAACAAACGTTTTACAAAATTGTAATGTAATGTAAAATCTAATTATGTAAGTGGGTATTAATTTACAGATTTGTAAAATAACGTCCATTTGCATCCAGACATTTTTGACAATTGGTGACTGTTTTTCGTACAACCTAGTGTAATTCTGTTAATGTTTCTAGCTGCGCTCAAAATTTTTTGTCTCAGGATTTCTATGGTCGCCGGAGGATCAAATTCATAGACCTCATTTTTTGTGTGACACCAGAGGTAGAAGTCCAAGGGTGAAAGATTAGGGGATCTAGGAGGCCAAGATATTGAACCGTTTAATGAAATTATTCTTTCATGAAACTGCTCTCTTGAGAAGTTCCTGACTTGAATGGTGTTGTCAGCCGAATATCCATCCTGTTGAAACCAGGTTCTTCAAAACTCATGTTCGGTTAGACTAGCTCATAAAGCCGGTACAGCCTGGTTTCGCAAAAGCTCTAGGTACCTCTGTCCGTTTAGGCTGTAGTCAAACAAAAATGGTCCCATAAGTCGATTTCCTGAAATGATTAATACCCAATTTCAAAGAGGTGCTCAATTAAAAAAGGTAAGTTAGATTAAATTACCAATGAACCCACACCGAACGTTAGTTCCAAATTTAGCTAGTAAAATGTTTCTGTCGCGATTTTCATTTTCAATATTGCATCCGCTTCTAGGTTGTTCGAAGGCCCCATGGTTTATTAAATCAACTGCCATTTTTCTAAAATGGATTTTATGAGGCTGACATCGGGGTACATCACCAAGTAGCTTGCTGAGGTAATGTAGGTGTTTCTGTGTGACTGAGTAGGAAAACCGGCCATTTTCAACAGATATTAACAATTTTTTTTGTCAGATCTATGATTTTAATACACCTACTACTTATTAGAACGCAATTTTAATACTTTGAATTATTTAACGTCAAAGTCAGAGCCTTCTTAGATGAAAAAATGAGTTACCTAATAATTTTATTTGCTGACAAATAAATCACTAATATAATAAATAAATAATAAATACTTTAGTCTTTTATGAACCTGTGGGTTGAAATATCAAAAATCGAAAAATCCAATATGGCGGCCATAAGAAAAATGAAAGTTGAGGCAGGTTGCGGGAAAACAAAAGACGATTGAGACATGTCATACCCGCTATCTCATTTGCCTTAAAAAAATGTTCGAGAAATGTCTTATTTTGACAGCTGTCAAATTAACCGTTTCGGACTTACTGGCAAAAAACAAAATTCGATATTTTCGGGTATTTCGACGATATTTCCGAAACCAGTTAACCGATCGTAAATCTGATGCCGGCTATCGAATGCACTAAGTTCCATCTAACATTTGCTCTATGTATGTATATCAGTAGTCGAGATCCCTGTATAGAGAAGGAAATCTGGGATACACTGTATATGCCGTGGAAACGGTGGTTCGGACAAAATCTGCTTTTCGTCATTTCAGTTATAGAAATTATGGCGTTCGAAGTTGATCTGTGGTATAACAAAATTTATCATCAAAGCTTGTGGCCAGGTACATGTTTTGATAACTCTCCTGCAGCCATTTTTTCTTATTTATTCGTTAACATCGGCCAACATTGCTAGCAGCAAGTTTTCTGTACGTGCGAAATAGGCGTTACACGCCGTTGAATGAATGAATGAACGAATGAATCGTGAAATTAGAAGCATTCCGGCCACCGTAGGGAGCCAGAGCATAGGCCGCTCAAACTTACCCTTATGCACTTATTCAACATGTCCTCTCCAGTTCAGTTTGAAGTCCAGGATAATTCCCAGATATTTTACTGATTGGGATAGGACTAATCTAGTCACAAAGAAGGTCGGCAAGATAAGCCCGTCACGCCTTCTTCTTCTAGTGAATAGCATCAGCTCGGTCTTTCCGGCATTGACAGAAAGATCGACTTCCCTGTACCACGATTCCATAGAGCGCAGAGCGCCCTGCATAATTTCAGGGACTGTTCTACAAAAATGACCCCTAACTACTATGCTTAAGTCATCAGCATAGGCTTGCACGTAGACACCCACACTGCTAAGCCTAACGAGGAACTCGTTCACCACGAGGCACCACAGTACGGGTGACAGAACTCCGCCCTGAGGGCAGCCGCTAGCGGTACGCTGAAGATGCAGCTTACGTCATTAAGCATAGTGTTGCTACTCGACTCTCCAGTGTAGATAGGACCCAATCTATTAGGACTGATCCAATCCCGTGCCTAGCCGAGGCATGTCTGATACTCGTACACACGCCGTTACTGCATGTATAATCTTTTTTATATCTGCCAGAAACCTTTTACGTTTTATAAGAAACCATACATTTCAAGCATCATCTTTAGATGAACTGTTGCACCTGACATGAAACCATGTTGGACTGTAGGCTTTGCAAATTTAAGTAGCCAGCAAATATAATTTGCTAGATGGTTTCTTATTTCTTAGTATAAACATGTTCATGTCTGCAGCTGTCAGCCACCAGGCTGCGACATTTGGGCTAATCTCCACCACCACTGGCAACAGCTAAACAGATACCGTATAAATAATTCTGATCTGTAGGTACTTGAGTTTGGGTCAAGTGGTTTGTCTATCAAAATTCTGGAACAGATACAGCAGTGGTAACTTATTGCCACGCAGTTGATCAATAGCCATTGAGTTGGCCTTTGCAGACGCTTTTCCAGCAAGACAATTATAACCGGCATCCGAGATGAAATGAACCTGTGACAAGTTCTCATAGATATGAGAACTTGTCATAGTAATAATTATTAGAAATCTATTTAGTGGCTCATGGATGACGTATATTTCGTTATATAGTTGGCTAAGTTGACTATAGCGTCATCTATAGGATAGGACACTAATTAGGTTTCTAATTATTGCCACGACGAGATCTATTATAGGTGTGAGAAATTCTCATAGATGGGAGCCATGGCAATGTTTGTACTCAATATTGAACTCTGAGAGGATAGGTACATAAATATACACTAATATTGAATGACGTTTTACTAAATGTTTACTTATAGATTATAATATGAGCAACTGAAGTAATTTGCCTAGACTTGAATTTGATACTTAAAGATAAGGGACAAGAAGTTTTTGTTTTTGGAGATAACAGGATTTTTGGGAACTTTAAGGCCGTTGAGCGAGCCAAAGCCGACATCGAAACGCAAAATTTTAAAATATTACATATCAAAATTCGAAAGTTGTTGACATACCCAAGTGGGTACACACTGGGGTAGGTAGGTATCATGGGTTTACAAACGGAAATACGGCCAAAAAATTATTTTTGAATTATTCGGAAATAAAGTATTGGGTCAGTAGTTCAACTAGTTATTAAATATTAGTCTAATTATGTTAGACGAAAATACCCCTGGGTTGGGAAATAATTGAAGAGATTGGTTTTATAGCTGCAAGTTGTTCAAGGGGGTATTCAAATCATGGACGCATAAAATGGGTACACCAATTTCTGTGGGAAAACTCTTCATTCGACAACAAAGAATGAGAATACGTGTTTTTTGTAAATTGTAAAGTCTGGTTGTATCACTGCAAGTTATTCAAGGGGCTATTCAAAACATGGACGCATAAAACGAGTACATAATTTTTGTGGGAAAATTTTTTATCCGACAACAAGAAATGAGAAAATGTGTTTTTTAGGATTCAATCGGAAGTGTTTTGAGTATTTATGAGACCTACAAAATGAGATCACACGTAAAAATATCCGACGAATAGCAAACATGTTGGCCGAAAACCGAGACAAACTGCAAGGCATTTGTTGGTAATACGACGATGATATTTGAAATTCCTAGGATTTGTACTTCTAAATAACCACAAAAAATTGGACTAGATTGGTCAAGTAGTTTTTGAGTATTTCTAATTGTTTATTCCAAAACACCTGTTTTCCGGCAAACACTACTAGTTTATCGAGTAATATACAGGGTTAGATCAAAGGGCATTTTATAGCAAAATACACTAGTTTACCTTGCCGATATGAATCGCAAACTATTCCGGAAAATAAATTTTATTCTTATGAAAAAAATGATGGGTTACGTTTTTTCTCCTGAACAAATTCAAACATTCCGTATTTGTGACTAATTTGCAACGAAAGTTGATAGACATATCCGCCTTGTTTTGAAATGTGTATAGTAACGTATGTTTTTTGAATGTCGAAGCGCATTTGTTACTCACAAATACGGAATGTTTGAATTTGTTTAGAAGAAAAAAACGTAACCTTTGTTTCTCGCATAAAAACAAAATTTATCTTTCGGAATGGTTTGTGATTCATATCAGCAACGTAGATACGTGTATTTTGCTAATAAATGCTCTTTGAACGAGCCCTGTATATTGCTCAATAAACTAGTAGTGATGGACGGAAAGCAGGTGTTTTGGAATAAACAATAAGAAACTCTCAAAAACTACTTGACCAATATAATCCAATTTTGTTGTTGTTATTTAGAAGTATGAATCCTACGGATTTGAAGAATTTCAAGTAGTTGCGTGAAATTATCGTCGCATTACCAACAAGTGGCAAAACCTGCATTTTGTCTCATTTTTTGTCCATCACATTTTTGCTATTAGTCGGATCTTCTTACGTGTGGTCTCATTTTGTAGGCATCATAAATACCTAAAAATCTTAGATGAAAAGTTTTTTTGTTCATGTCAACACTTTCGATTGAATCCCAAAAAACACGTTTTCTCATCCTTTGTTGTCAAATAAAAAGTTTTCCCTCAAAAATTGGTATACTCATTTTATGCGTCCAGATTTTAAATCACCCCTTGAACAACTTGCACCAATAAAACCAGACTTTACAACTACTTTGGGAAATTTGCTAATGTGATTAGACTATATGTTAAGATTTTAATGTTTGCCATTTGCTAGTCTGTAGGCTTGACAAGGTCAAAAATTACTGCTTTAAGTCGCTTGTAGCTCGAAAGTGACCAACTCTAAAAGTTAGTGACCAGAGTGGAAAAAAATAGTTTTTGTGACGTTTTTTTATGAATTTGCACTAACTTATCGTTCAGGAACCTCTTGATTCATGTCAAGGGGCTTAAAACAAACTGATTATGGAAAAAAAGGAGTCAAAACATTTCTGCCGTAAATGTGAGTTTCTTCGCTTCCTCTAGTATTCCATCCAGCATCTGTTCAAAAATTATTACAGGATATCACTCAAGTGATTCACAGGTCAGTTTGGGATAAGTAGGAGAGTCAACTAGTCATTAATTCCGAGCCTTGGACGTTGTGTTATGTAATGCCTATATCTTGTACTAGATCAGTGCAAGATTAACATAGCTACATCGCATAACTAGAGCTGGTTTACTCAATAATAAGCATCCAATAGATGGTTCGTGCAGTAGTTAAACGTTGCTAGGCTTAACCTCTCCCACCACTACATTACTACTTGGGATAAGTAATTATAGCTGACAAAGAAATTCCCATATTCCTTGCGCCAGGCAAATGCTTCATTTTGCGGAAGCTTACGATCACTAGAAATAATCCTGAAGAATGTGAAGTAATAAATCACATCGCAGCCTTCTATTAATAATATGGCGGATACTCACACCTTCTTTGTTACACCTTCACCCTTTTTGCAATTGTGCAATAAAAAATATGCCATTCGACTCTAGACCGATTTAATAAGTAAATATTTTCAGCATTTTATTGGTAGATCTTTTTAACTAACTTTCGCAAATCTGATAGAAATAAAAAAAACTGAATGCTTCTCAAATACTTCTTTTCAGAATTATTAATATTTATTCCGAGCCAGCTCCTGTGGTATGCCGATTCCCGGCTATTCTTCGCAAATTAATTATTTGGTGATTTGGGAATTTGCCTCTCAAATGAAGTTCCAGTGAAGTTATTCGAGAAATAACAATCGGGCACTTAGGAAACTCCCTGCTACCGGCTGTTAAAAAAGCAGCGGAGTCGGGAAAATAGTCGCATCTCAATTGCAAAATAGTCTGAATGGTCCTAAAATAATATTGAAGGCAAAAAGGTTCCAATTGAGTTATTCTCGGTTGAGTTGTAACAAGGGTATCTCCGTGAAACCACGTTTGCTTACAATGGACGGACGATTATTACAATATGCTCCGACATGAGGAGGGCTCAATAAAATTTTCATCAAAAATAGAAAATGCATATTTACTTCCTATGCCAGTGCGAGGAAATGTTATAATCACGAGTAATATAATTTAAAAAAAGAGATGTTTTTTTTGATGTTATACGTCAGGTACCGGATGACCCAATAATAAAAGCAACGACTTAACCTAGATCCATGCCTTGAAAAATTTCGTAGCAAAAGTGAGCAAAGAAAATTGCTGGAAATTAGCAGCTATCTAATATTTGGCCGCTAACGGGCGTATTTTAAATTTCAAAAATTCAAACCCCATTGTTTTGCAAAAATACGTTACTAACGTACGGATTTGATATTGTGTGAAATGCTAAATTTTCGACCTTTTTTCTCAACGTCATATTTCCATTTTTTTTTTCGTTTAGGGTGGGGGAAGGGTTGAATGTCATTTCAGACAAAGTAATATAACAAATTGGTTAAGGCTTTCGCGGCCAGTTGATAAACTGCTGTCTTGATTCGGGTGTAAAGGCCGTCGTCGGTTGGAATTTCTTCCTAACGTGTCGCTAGCACGAACGGCAAGCTTTTTCTACATCCAGCTTCGGAAATGGAAGGACCTCTGAAGAAGCTTGCCACTCGTGCTAGCGAAACGCTAGGGAGAAATTCCAACCGACGACAGCCTTTAGACCCGAATCAAGATAGCAGTTTAAATATAACTTTTGTTTGGCTGCACTGAGCTTCATTCGAAAAATCTTGAACCTGCGCTCCTACTCTAGGCTCAATCTTGACAAATTAGTTCTCTTTGTGGCCGCTAGATAGCGTTTTACGGATGTGCTCCTTTTTTTAATTATATCAAAGATTTCAAATACAATGGTATACTTTTTCAATATTGTTCTCAAAGAGCATAAAAAATCCTATAAAATGGAGAAATCCGCAAATAAATATCTTTAAGCATCCCACAAACCGGCGCGAAATATTCGCTTTGGCTGCGAAAATTTCGCGGCGATGATTTCGCGATCAGATTAAAACGCGGCGGTTTACGGACAGGCTCAGACTTGTGCGAAGCGACGGCGATTGTTCCAGCGTTTTTATCGCGGCGTATTTCAGTTCGCCTTTGACCGCGTTTTTGACGCCGTTCTTCAAAAATTCGCAATGGCAAAAACGGAATTATTGATAGAAATAGTGGAAAAGTATCCCTGTTTGTATGATTTGTCGAACGATGAATACAGGAATGTGAGAAAGAAAGACAAGATTTGGATGGAAATAGGAAAAGAATTAAATACAAATGGTATGTACCTAATATTTTTTATTAACTTGTTAAATAATTTACAGTCTACACAAATGTGAAAACGAACATTCTATATATTGGGCATAGGCATATCAGAATTAAAATAATTTACGAATTTGTCACGAGTAGAAAATGCTAGCCTTGCTGCCCGCCGAGGATCATTTGCTATATCAGTAAAAGCTCCAAGCACGGGTTCTGGGGGATCTAAGAATTGAAAATATTTGTCATCGCCACTTTTACTTCGTAAAAAATTGTGCAAAACCCATGCCGTACGTACAATTAGAATAGTAGTATCTACTTTAGTTTCTAATGGCCTGTAAAATATTCGCCATTTTTGACACAAAATACCAAACGCATTTTCCACGACCCTTCTAAATCGACAAAGTCTTACATTGTACTTCTCTTTTCTGACGACTGTTAAAGTCTGCTTATAAGGAAATGGTCTCATAAGGTATGGTTTTAAAGCGAATGCTTCATCACCAATTAAGACGTACGAGCAGATTTTTTTTAAATTTTGTTCAAATCGTTTTCCCATGTTTGAGGTTTCGTAAATACCCCCATCACTATTTTTTCCGAAACCACCAATATCAACACATACAAATTTATAGTCCGGGCCAACAATGGCCATAAGTACTATTGAATATTTATGTAAATAGCACCAGTAATTGGAGCCACTGTTGTTAGGTCTCTTGATTGTTACATGTTTACCGTCCACGCTGCCAATGCAATTGGGAAATCCGCCATCTATTTTCAAATTCTTCAGCACATTTTTTCCATATATTCTCTGTTGGTTCTGGTAAATATATATGCTCCATATGTCTGCATATCGCTTCACAGACTTCGGTTACGATTGCACTCACTGTTGTAAAGCCAACTCGAAAGCTATGCCCAATGGTATAGAAGGTGTCACCAGTGGCAAGGAATCTATAAAAAAAATCGTTTTTAGGTGATGAAGTAAAAAAAAGGTGGAAGAATATCAGAGACACATTTGCAAAATATATAAAATCTACCAAACCAAAGACCGGCCAAGCAGTGGGCAACATAAAAAAATGGCAGTGGGCTGACTACATGGAATTTTTCCGTCCTTTTTTGGCATTTGCCAAAACGTCGTCTAATGTGAAAGATATTGACGTCATACATTATGAGACTGCCGAATTTAACTCAAATATATATCAGGAAAGGGCTGGAAATGTAGAAACCGAAAATTTGGAAGACCGCGGCCATGGAGAAGATGAAAATGCTGATGTAGATGCAGAAGATGCACAGAACGCCTCGGCAACACAGACAGCACCACCTTCTTCATTGAACACTACAGCAGTGACTACTCCAGGGCACACCTTTCCGCAGACTGCAACTACACCAAAATATAAAACGAGCAGAAAACGCTATGAACCACCATCTTCATCTGTACAACAGCTCATTAATTATTTTGAAGGTAAAAAACCTAAAAAAGAGAACGACGCCATTGATTCACTTTTCTTGGCACATGCACAGACTGTGAAAACACTTCCCTTAAAGCGTCAAGCCCGAATAAAACTAAAAATAGCCGAATTAATAGCGCACGAAGAATTTGAACATATTGAAGAAATGTCTTCAGCGTCTACCCAGAATTCTGCAAGTATGTATGATAGTAGTATGTCGTCCTTCCCAAGCGGCACTGGGTTTACTCCAATAATATACCCAACAGAGGAGGCAAATTCTGCCTCGAATTATTTAGCAACATTTAATCCTAGTGGCAACATGTAGTCCAATTATTACAATAAAATATTTATTTCACGATCCCTGAAGTTTTCGTATTCGATAAGCCTACTAATTTTAATACATATAATTTTTTTACCTGAGTGTAATAGCAAGTCGTTCTTCTGGCGAAATAGCTTCACGATAATTTGTGTCAGATTTTCGTATTTCATCTTTCACCAAGTTCAATATTTCATCGAAACACTCTGGAGTCATTCTGAAATATACGTAAAAGCGCTGTTCATCCAGCCGAAGTTGTGGCATCAAGGTTTATTTCGTTCCAAGTTAATATCATGTACCCACTTCCTTCGTTTCCTAAACAAAATTGAAAATATTTGTTTTATGTACTTCGTTAAACTTAATACATACCCAACTATCAAATGGCGTTAAATAAACATAACTTACCGTGCATTTTGTTCATCTTCTAAAGTAAGAAATAGAAGTGCCTCCTCTTCTTCTGAAGACGTGCTCATTGCAAAAGGCAAAAATAAAATGTACGCAACCTGTCGAAACCTTCACGTACGCGGAGCGAATAAGACGCTTTGGTATGAATAAACAGGCGAAACAGATTGCGAATTTCGCTCTGAATTTCGTTGCGAATACTTCGCGGCGATTATTTCGCGCCGGTTTGTGGGATGCTTTATTCGGTAGCATCAAGTACTACTGGATAAAAAGTCAAGCTATGAAGAGATATGTAAAATATATCAATATGATACGATTTCAAGATTTTTATAACCGATCGTGAGAAAACCACCTGATATGCGGTTTTTGCATTTTTATAGGATTTTTATGCTGTTTCTGAGCAATATTAAAAATTATACCATTGTATCAGGTAACCAAATAAGTTCGTGCGGTTGCTGTGTATCGCACATTGCCATGAATGTTGTTGATCGATAGCGATTGTTTGTTACCTGTTGTCACTTTCGTATGAATCTTTCTTTTCTCACACACATAAAAAGTTGCTGAAAATTGTTATATACCTAGTTTTGATAATTGAAAATGGCGACGAATAAAACAGTAATTCGAAGTTGTTTACTGTATGGGTACAAAAGCTGCAGCGGCGCGGCGGCGCGAAAAATATGTATATATATTGTGAGCCCTAAAACTATTCGTTTGCATTTTCATCAGCTAGGAAAGTCGTGGAGGTTAAGCAAATGGGTCCCACATGAACTGACAAATGATAACAAAGTAAGTCGTTTTACCATTTGTTCAGGAAACATTTCAGGCAACGCTAATGAACCATTTATTAATCGGTTATCAACCTGCGATGAAAAATGGACCTTGTATTCGAATTCTAAGCGTTCGTTTCATCGGTTGTCGCCTACTGATTCGGTACCACACACCCCAAGGCTTCCTTGCACCCAAACAAGGTTTTGTTGTGTGTTTGGTGGACAGCAACTGGAATTGTCCATTATGAGTTTTTGGAAAGTGGTCAAACCATCACTGCTACTTGCATTGTGAGCAGCTTCAACAAGTACAAGCAGCACTCATCCAGAAACAGCCTTCTTTGATCAATTGGAAGAAAGTGATATTCTTGCAGGATAACGCCAAGCCTCATACCGCAAAAGTGACCAGAGAAAAAATTTCTGAACTCGGCTGGGAAACGTTACCGCACTCGCCATATTCTCCCGACATTTCGCTCAGTGATTATCACCTTTTTTGTCTCTTGACAACTGTATGAGGCACCGACAATTCACAACTCGAGAAGGTGTAATAAATGCAAATCCAGGGAGTTCTACAATACCGGCATACAAAAATTGGTTCCACGTTGGCAAAAGGTCATTGAATTAAATTGAATAAAAGTTTGTATTTTTCTACTAAAAACCACACGAACTTCTTTGGTTACCTGATATTTGACATTTTCGAAAGGATTTAAAAAACCAGTGCCACTTTCATAAGGCGCGATCTAGTGCTTATAAAGTGGACTAATTTGACAAGGTCGAGCCTTGAGATTTGGATAGCATTTTCACACAAGGTCACTACTATGCTAGGACGTAAGTCTTTGAAAATCGATTCAGTGGCAGTGGAGCTAGCAGTAAATACAAGAAAGAAAAATTGAAAATCACTATTCTTTTTTTGACGTTTCAGGGGCACCTGATCATTTTCAGTAAAATGTTTGTAGGGGTTAAAATTGGAGTTGGAGATTTTAAAGGGCAGGGGAGAGTATTTCTCAAATTATTGATGTTAGAATATTTCATATACGCTCCCAAAATCAGTAATATGTCTTTCTAAGCTGGAGTGATAGAAACATGCTTTTGATGCACGCCTCCTTCTCTAATTGTTTGGACCTGTTTGACTGACTTAATCCGTTTAATTTGTCTGATGTGCATGTTCGTTACAGATTTTTCTCAACCTCCTTGATGCCATTTTTTTCATGATTACAACATAACTAAATAATTTGATTATAAAGGCACTTATAGATATCTCCTACTTGCTAGGGTGGAGGTCAGTTCAAGGTCAGTTTTATTTATCTATTTATAAACTAATCCACAGGTACAGCCATTTACAAATTAGGACACAGCCTGGAGTACAAAAAAACAATGATTTCGTAATACAAGCAAGAGTAGATAGTTCAAACACAAAGATGCTATTTACAAATATAAAAAAATGCTGTAGTGCAAATAAGAAAGCAAAAAACAGACAAGAAAGCAAAAACAGATAAAACGTAGCATTAAAAATGACACTTAAATATTAAGCGAAGTCAATCTTAATATTATAACCAAGTACGATTGCTTGAATTTTGTTGGTATAACTGACCACAATACATTTCATAGCATTTGAAAGCAAGCTATTTTTGCGATACCAACTGTCAAGCATGTTGCTATTGCATTGTAGCTCTTGATAAGTGGCCGAAACGGACAAAGAAGCTTGAGATCGTCTGCATATAGGAGAAACTGGACATCTAATTGCATGTCTATACCATTATTTACGTGAAATGTTGAAGTTTACGAAGTATATTAAGTAATCAGGTTCATCGCACCTAACCGTCATGCTTATAGATTTTTAGGGTCGCTGAGTCCAAATTTGAGGTCAGTTTGTCTAGTAAATTTGATTTTCCGGAATTTCCTCAATTAGACATTGAAGAAACATTGAAAAGACTACAAAGCATCCTTCAAGAGACATGTTACGAACAAAATGACCTCTGATTTTGGACGGATGGTTTTCGAGTTTTTCTATCAAAGACGTTTATTTCTATCTTTTGAATTTTTGCCTTTTTCAAACATGAAATGAATCATTGCATTTGCTGAGAAATGGTATCACAATACACTGTCTCATCGTCAATGGTGAAATTAACAAGCATCTGCCGTCGCCATATCCAATTTCCTTAATTATTAATTATGGTAGCATTGGTAGCAGTGAACTTTCCCTCGAGACGTTCTTCTTAGTCACCAACATCGTTCGACTAATTGATCCTCCTTCTCCATGCATTAACTAATGAGAGTATCCGACGCCCACGCAACTCGCATTTAAACTGATATGTTAACTTGGCAGCTTAATATACAATGTGGGTAAGTGTGTGCGAATAGTCGATTACAGTGTTTCCCAAACTTGTGCGATCCCTTTTTGTTTCCTACGCCACTGCGCGAAAAATGTATATAACGAAAAACCATGTCACTAATTTTCGTCGGTCTGTCTGTCTATCCGGTGATCCTTGGCCCCTCTGTAACTTGGAAAATACTGCTCGCATTCGGACGAAATTTTCACACGAGGTTACTACTATGTCAAGGGCAAAATATGTTTTTTTTAGTTTTTGAAAATCGGTCCAGTCGCGGTGGGGGAACACGCTTATTTCTCATACACATTGAACTCAAGCGGTGAGACAAAAAATAAAATTGATGACTGAGGATAAGAGACTGAAATTCTAATTAGCCTTCTTGTTGAAGACAAAAACCAGTACTGTTAATGCGCTCTTAAATAATTGGAATTCTTGAACTTCATCTGTGCCATTTTCTTTGTTACCCATATGAGCAGGTTTGCCTCAATTTAAGCGATTTCGAATCTCTTGCAGTTTCCGAAATCCCAATCGTGAGCGTCGAATTTGAAACCCTCGGACATTTTCTTTTCGATTTTTCAAAAAAGCACGTTCCTGTGGACCCCCGCAAGTCTGAACATTCACTCCTTGATTTTTTTCCACATATCAAGTAAACATCCCCTATACCATAAAGTGAATATCATTACTGCATACCTGCAAACTTCTCTGTCACATAGTCAACTAAAAAGCCTTGCTGATTTATTGGACGCGCTCGTGACCCTCCATTGGGAATATATATTTATTATCGTAGGTTATTAATGCTTAAACTTTGTACCACGCTCCGCCACATTGAGAGAGAAGCCTTTCTATTATGCTGAGGTAGTACAGGTATAGACTGGTTAGTGCAGTGGTCGCCAACCTTTTCAGTGTTTTGAGCTACTTTGATAATTTTGGAATACACAGTGAGCTACCTCGTCGTAACCAATGTAATCCATCTTAAATGAAATAATTATACACAGTTGTATGCGACATACATGTGTGTATTCTACCAGTACTAATACATAGATACTAATAAATTTAAATAAACTAATAACTAATACATACTAGAAAGCAACATCCGTTCCTATCAATCGTAGGTGTTTGAAAAATAAACAAAATTTATCGTAGGCTTCAGTAGCATGTCACATACGATTTAATAAAGGTAAATATAAATAAGAAAGCATCGCACCATTTTAAACAAAAACATGTCCAGATAAAAATTGCGTGTTCAATGAGAAGCCTGACACTCTGACTCACTGACAATTTTTTTAATGTTTCGAGTATAATTTTATTCCGCCATTCGAAAGCAATTATGCAAATGTTCATCTGTAGGTCAATTACGGTATTTATTTTTAATAAACTTCATATTTGAAAAAGCAGATTCACACAAATAGGTTGAACTAAATAACGCTTACACTTTCAAGGCAACACGACATAAAACTGAATATCTATCTTTACTTACTGAATGCCGGATACATTTCCCTTTCTGTCGCAGCGATGTCTTTGCTGAAATTCTGCGTAACAGAAGTTGCAAACTATTTGATGTCATATTTCTATGAAGGGTGAAACAACAAATTGCGCCACTTTAGAAATTTCGTTGAAATCCTTGAAACGATTTTTGAAGTTATCCTCCAAGTTAAAGACTATTCCTACATGATATTTACTGTCATATGGTTCTAAAGGACTTTCTGGAAGAACATGAAAATGCCTGGTATCGCCATCGATCAAGTTTTGTTCCCAAAACTCAAGTTTTTTGATAAACGCTTTTATATCAGATATCATTTCTGCTAGTTCTTTGCCATTTAATTTTTCTGTAATAGTCACAAGAAATCCAAAATCTCCAAGCCAGATTGAATTGTCCTGTTCCGGAATCGGTTCATCACGTTGTTTGAAAAATTGAACTATGGCAGATATGATATCATCAAAACCTTTCAGCAATCGTCCCCTGCTTTACCATCGGACTTCAGAGTGGAGAAGTAATTGCCCGTATTGACAGTCAATTTCATCGTCCAAGGTTTTGAATAATCTTCCTTGTAACGCTTGAGCTTTTATCTTGTTCATAATTATTACTACCAATTAAGTTTATTTTTAAAAAATGTCCACATAATGCTTGCTGATGGATAATGCAGTTGTTACAGAGAAATTGCGGAAAACTTTCATCTTTGCGAAATAACCTTACGAGACCCTTGTCACTACCCACCACAGCTGGAGCGCCACCGGTTGTCAAGCCTACCATTTTCGATATTGCAATTTTCTCAGAAGAAATAATATGTTTAAAAGAAGAAAACAATTCCTGCCCAGTAGTCTGTCCTTTTAGTGAAATAAACTTCAAAAGATCTTTAGTCGTAAAATCACTGAAAACCATCCTGACGAACACGGCTATCTGAGAGGTGTCAACGAGATTTCTGGATTCAACCAGCTGTATTGAAAAATAAGCACAGTTATCGAAGTCATTTCTTAACTGTAAAACTATATCGTTGCTCATTACTCCTACTCGTCTCATCACTGTATTACTAGAGAGTTGCATAGATTCTATAGCAGACACTATCTCGTCTTTATTTCTATGGTTGGCAAATAATGAATCTGCAGCTACTAAAAACGCCTGTTTTATCATTTCCCCACCTTCATAGGGTTTCTTCTTTTGTGTAATTATCGGGGACACCCGGTATGATGCCTAAGTTGCAGCCTTACTTTTGTCGATTCTTTTTGAAAACATTGTCTGTTGTCCAATTAACTTACTTTTTAATTGTTTCAGTTTTTCCGTTCTGGTTGCAGAAGGTAATGGGGATGATTTTTTAAAGTTCGAATGTACAATTTTATAGTGCCTCTCGATATTGCCTTTTTTAGCAACGGAAACAGATATGTTACACAACAAACATACATTTTTTACCTTCAACTTCTCTAAAGAAATATTGTTCTTCCTATTCCGAATGGAAATGGTATTTCTTCATTTTCTTACTGCTGCTCATAATGTTCTTAATTGCAGGGCAACTCTAACCCAACCGCTGGACATTGTGCAGTTCAGTTTTAAACTGAGCACACTGTTGCCGTGCCTTGCTCATTTATTCCGTTCAAAGTAATCGAGATCGTTCTCGAACAGATCGTTCACAGCAGTGTTGCCGCTGCTTGTGTTTATTATGAGAATTTACAAAATTTATGGAAGCTTCTAAGATTTTTACACCTTTTTAGAAGATGTTGTGAGTCACCAGAATTGCCTTTCTGAGCTACCGGTAACTCGCGACCGACGGGTTGGCGACCACTGGTTTAGTGTATCTTCAGTCACTTGAGACGCACATAACTGTATCAGAGTTTTCATAAATAAATTGTTCAAGCACGATACTTGTATATTACTCAGCAAACTTCCTAGCACTTCCTACTGAAAAACCCTGTGAGGGAGTGGCCAATTTTTTTACAAAAGAAAAACAATTATTAGCTTTTTGTTGCAGTGTACTCCTGTGTAAATTGGTACCCGCAAAGAAATTACTTTGCTGATATTGTGAGCTTATAATTAGTAGTAAACAATATATCGATGGGATTTCTATGTTCCGCCAAATAAATCTTAAGTAAATCGACAAATTGTGGGTACAAACCATCCAAATAGAGCAAAATATTATGCTCCTTTCGGAACATATGATGAAATTAAGATAACCATTCGTCTAGGCACAATATGCTTGAAAATTAACAAAGTGTATATTCTCCTGACGGGCTCTATTCCTCACTTTCACTACGAATATTCATAAATCTCTATTTACGTAATTGGTATAACAATATACGAATACTTTCTGTATTCCTGAATACATATTATAACATACAAATATTTTCATGAAAAGGGATACAAAGAATCTGTAAATTTGCATTCGTAATGCCAGTTGCAAGAGAAGCTTCCCACCATTTTCACGTTGAGGCTCTCAAATTTAGCTATTTTGGCAATTGAACATGACATACATATTCATATTGATGATTGTATAATAGATTTTGCTATGAAAAAGGCACGAAAATTCTATTTTTTGTTACCTAAAGAATTTAAAGACGCTTCATTTAAGATTTACCAATTTTCTAAACTGATAAGTTGAATAGAGAGGGGCGGCAAATTTGTAGTCGGCTCTGGACCGCAAAAACCCACGCATTTGGATAGTAAATTTATGAAAATTTATTTACTGTCGTTAGGCGATCAGTTACAACTGGTTCTTTTTTTAACATACAAGGTGTAAACGTTATGATAGTCATTATTTAAATGGATGATAGAGAGGGTTAAAAGAAGCAAAAAGTTTCATATAACATGGGGGCCAAAACGGCATTTTTTTTAGAGAGAAGCGACTTTAAAGTAAAATCAATCTGACAACGCCGCAAAACTATACAAAAGGATAACTAACCACTGTTACCATTTGCGATCGATTGCCGGTTCAATACGAGTGATGATGACCGATGCGCTGTTGTCAAGTGGGTTTTAAATATTCAATTTAATGAAACTTACTTTCTTACTGACTACAAATTTTGCCTTAACTTTGAAAAACTTAATGCCAGTTATTTGTTAATTACCCAATTTAAAAACGTTTTAGATTGCATTATAAAAATTAGTAAGGTTGTGGGGTTTGTGGTCGATATAAAGCACTTAAAGTTGTAAACTGTAAAGCCATTTAGACGAAAATCTATTGACTTTTGGACCATGGGTAATATGAACTTTTTTACTTGTTTTGACTCCACCTATTATCCATTTCAATAATGACTACCACATCCTTTACACCCTGTATATGTATTTATACAAAGTCCATGACAGGCTTAAATGATGTACAAGGGCTTAAGCATACTTCTTGGCTGACTCCAAAGTTCAAGTCCCTTTGTCTGAGCGAAAGTCCGATTTTTTGAGGTGAAAGTGAGTTCCACTCGTATGATTAGGGATTCACTGCCTGGCTGGATTTTCAAGCTGCTTGACTTGAAATCGAGTCAAGCTCAAGTCAAGAATTTAATATGACCAATCTGATATCAAGTCAAGTAGTCTTTACATCGGTTTGTCAAGGTACTTGAAAATTCAAGCAGCCTTGTCATTACTTGATAACTTTTTTCAAAATTAACATGATTAGATTATAAATACACAACGGAAAGTCTTTATTCGCCACAAGTATAAGAGAAAACAATACATATTGAACAACATAATTTGTTCAACGTATAACAAGTAATAGAACGATAAAAATGTCAACTCAAGTAGAAAACCAACGTTTCCTCATAAGCTGATACAAATAAATGAAACCTTCTTAGTTAGTTTTTCATTCACTAACCACGAGTTAAGACACATGAGGGTACTAACGAATTTATAATGGTGATAAAATTAAAAATATTATATCATATTTATTATTTTTAAGTTGTGCCTGTTATAAAACATGTATAATAGCTAAATATGTATGGACATTACATTTTTTTCTTGTAAAAAAGATGTAAAATTGGTTGTCGAGTTGTTTAGTTTTATTTTGTTTTTATATTTATAGAAAATCTGTGTACCTGTGTTGTGCGCCAGTGCTACACGGAAACATACTTTTCATAGATGGCGCTGCGTGGCCTAAGAGTCCTTGATCCGTCGCTGATCTCAGGCCGGCCCTAATTTTTCTTCCTACCAATTTGGCCCTTGAATCTACCGAATTTCAAAGACACTATTTACCAATTACGTGTTTTTTAGTATAGTAACGCTGTTTGCATCCTTCAATTGAGATGGCAGTGACTATTTTCGATTTTCTGCGTGGCTCATCGTACAAATAAATATCACTGAAAGTCATTAGTAGATCAAAAATATAATTCATCATCAAATATCTAGTAGTTTGAAAATGCTTGACATCAAGTCACGTAAAAAAATCAGGTCGTCAAGCATTAACGTTTCAAGTAGTTTTATTTTCAAGACAAGTAGTTTATGAAAAAGCAAAGCTACTTGACTTGGTGAATCCCTACACATGATGATGATGGCAAAATAGTTCTAAGTGCATAATAGAAAGGATGCAAAGCAGCGAAACTCGACACGCGGCGAAGGGATGGGATGCATTCAAAAGCACTTTCTGCCTCTGGGTAGGCTTTAGCGATGTGAGAACGTTATATTAAAAATACTACTGGGAAAAGCTTGCAAAGAAATGCTGCACTGTACGCTAAAGCGACTGCTTTATTTTAAAAAAGTAGCAAAGCGTTATGTGTAAGTGCGAATGTTATGAGCTGCTTTTGAATGGAGAGAAAAATGTAGCATATAACCGGTACAATTTTCATACCTGTTTTGTTCTTCTTACTGCCCACATACAAGTGGATGGTAGAAATGGCGTCAATTAGGTCATCAGTTCATAAAAGATTGAGTTCAGCGCGAGTCCTCTGACAAAAAAGTTACAAACAGCGGAGAAATTAAACGGGTCAAGTCAGTAAAACACGCCCAAACAAATAGACCCATAGATATTCTTTCCCTGCCCTACCGGTAGTTCTGCCCATATGGCAACGTGGTCCCTTTCCACATGGCTGCGTTTATTCCGTGTATATGTTTTGCGCGCTGTAGTACGGATAGATTAGTCAGCCAGACTGGTACGTCGGGCGGTGAGCTTAGATAGCAGGATTACGCGCATTGAAAACATTTCTCTCATTCTAAGCTTTAAAGGCTAATGTACGAGAGAATCTATCATATATGAAATATGGCTAATAGGTGCACAGAACTACCGGGGTTCCCCGAACTTCAATCATTACACAAATATTTCTGAAAATAATAAGGAGTCTCTGAAACGTCAAGAAACGGAAGTTCTTGAGCGGTAATACAAAATGCTTACTCCTGATTGCTTACATTTTATTTCTTACGAGTGCTTATACCTCTATTGGATTTATCACGTTTAAGAGTAATAAAGAGATTTAGCTTCAATTTGTCAAAATTACTAATTCTGAATTTAATTTTTACTACATATCTACGCGTCTAGCGAGGAACTATTGTAATCGTAAAAAATTCCAAAAATCAGATATGCTTTTTGGATATTATATGACATGTACATCACGAAAAACCATATGATTGGTCCGCTAATCCTTGACCGTCTATAATACCGTTCGGATTTTGATAAAATTTACAGACAACATTACTGCTATATCACGAACGAAAAAGCTACGTAGTTTTTAGAAAATCCAGTGAGGTCGAATTTCGACGTTTCAGCGGCTCCTGATCATTTTAAGAAAAAATGTAGGAGTTAAAAATTGTGGGTTTCTAATGGTTGGGGGAGGGTATATTTCAGTTTTTTGACAAATAATTCTGCGCACCTATTAGACATATTTCACACATCATAGATTGTAACGTATTTTTGACTAAGGACAAAATACGCTGCAGGGCAAACTTCAGATTTATGTTGCAAAGTGTCGTAGATTCCTATACAGCTACAACTTAATAGGAACTGAAAACAGTACTGACTCTTTGAAAATTTGGACGCCAATGGATTTTTTTGGGTTCAAGAAGAATAAACTACAACCTCTAGCACTGCAATGACAGAAATCCAAATGAGGCAACAATGGCGTATATAAAAGCGTGTGAAATACAGAGTCAACTGACTTCATGCTACTTTTGTTTATGCAAAACCGTGCGCTTGCCTCCATCTAAATCCGATGAAAATAGCCATGCAGCAAGGTAGCAGTCATAAATTGAGTTTGGCAAACATAACAAACAGCCTTGATTCAGAAACGGCAATGTACGAGTAGTAGGAAGTGGCATTGTCGTCTAGTACAGAGAACGACACGAGTGTTAAACGCACCCATTCAACTTGGATAATGGTCTATTGTGCTATCATTTTCACCGAATTAACTGAACTGGTGCTATTGCGCTACCGTACGTCTGTTTGTTTGTACACTCAACTCGCTGCTTCCAGTTTACGTATCAATTCTCTCTGGGCAACATGCCCGCAGTGAGCTTTCTTAGCCTAAATTAGCCGAATAGGATCGTCTAAAAATGCTTATGCACACTTCCTGTGTGAATTAATCAGCGGATAATTATTGTTTGAAGGGTTAAGGTACCCAACCATTCCTAGGAAAGATAACTCCCCAACCTTCATCATAATGATTCTTATGATTAATTATTTATTACTTTCAGTATTAATAGTAATAGTGATAATAATAATCGTAGTTATGAGGGACGAAGTTTAGCATAGTGGTATTCTGCAATAAAAGAAAATACAACGGTACAACAAAAACAAAACATAGAACATTTCCATGTTAACAAGAGTAATAATAGTTATGTATAAAATATGAATTAAAACAGTCTTATAGTTAAAGAAAGAATTAAATTTTACATTGAACAATTTTGTGAAGTGAAAGGATAAGAAACAACTAATTTAAGCATCTTTATCCAAAATGAATGTTTTAATGTGCGTTTAAAATTTTCCATAATTTAACAGTTTTATTGCTCGTAGAAGCTCGTTAACCATTTAAAAACGCAGGCCATCTATTGTACCAAACAACGTCGTGGCGCCCCGTCAGCGATCTCTGTTTTATTTTATTTATTTATTTCATGTTTACACTATTCGAACAGTCTATGCCACTTAACGGATAAAAAATTCACAAATATGTATCTAGAATGCTGGTAATATAATGATATACAATAGATTAATAATTATCAAGAAAGACTTAACCTATGGTAAAAAAACATCTTTTAATTTCTCGCATATAACAGAAAAAATATATCTACACGGTCCTTAATACATTCATAACTTTTACACATTACATGAACAGGGGAGAAAAGTAATGCATTGCTTTTAGACACTGTGAGGCAAATATATTATATTATATATATTTTAAATTTGATCGTTGTTTTATAAGGTACATGTATAAAAACTTTACCAAGTAGGTATTTACGTTCAATTATATTGCTGGGCAATTTACATAAAAACATACAAGCAGCATAATCTCTCCGCTTATCTAAATTGGTTAGTTTAAGCCTACTTAGCAACACATCGTGCCTGAAACCAATTGGTGGGTAGGTACCTTCCTCTCTGTTCCACAGATATTACACAAACCACCTTTGAGTTTCATCGATCTTATGGCGATGCACCTCATAAACAGCGTACCATATTAGTGAGCAATATTCTATTCTAGATCTCACAAATTAATTGTACAACAGAATCATGATCCTTGTATTATTCAAATCACTACAGTTCCTGATTCTGAAGCCCAAGCTTTTGTATGCTTTGTTGGTTACAGTATCAATGTGATCGAGAAACGTTAGCTTCGCATCAAATATGATGCCCAAATCATTGAATTCCTGACACGGCTTTAACGGCAATTTATTTGCGGTGTAAACAAAATGCGTCAGAGCAAGCTTGTGCGTGATGGACATAGTACAACATTTATCTACATCAAGGTACAGATTGTTACTTTGATACCATGTGCTAAGAGCATCTAAATCATTTTTCAGAATATCGCAGTCGCGGTTGGTAGAAATTTTACAAAATATCTTTAAATCAACAGCATGAAGTAGCCAGCTACTCTGCAGTTCACTGACAACATCATCAATAAAAATCAGAAACAGTAGGGGACCAAGTGCAGACCCTTGCGGTATACCTGTAGAAGGTGTAATGTCAATCGAAGTAAAACCTTTCTCCATCCATCTGGAGTGGCAGCTAATTTAGGCTTAGTTTTTTTCATAGCTTCAATAACCTGTTTGTGCATAATTACTGGCAAATTCAATGGTAAAGCAGTATTGTTAGCTGAGACTGCAGGATGAAAGTTTGTTGAGGTAATGTAAGTTGATTGAAATCATTGACAATATCTTGAGGCATATCAAGTTGGCTGTCATTGAACATCATAGCGTTAGGAATACTTGTAGCATTTTTCCGAGTCTCGATAAATGACCAAAATTGTTAAGGATTAGCAGTTATGTTCCTTTCCATATTAGCAGTATATCCTTGGTATGCCATATCAATGAATGAACGACGTTTCTTTTTTGTCCCAGCAATTATAGATGAACTAAACCAAGGTGGATATGAATTGTTTCTTGGCAATATACGAGGAACGCTTCGATCAATTGCTGAGTATAATATTTCATGAAACTTATCGCACTCCTCGTTGATATCATTGATTGAGTATATAGGTGTAAAGTCAAGATCTGTTATATCGGCATATTACGTACTTATATATGCTCTCCTGTAATTATATCTTGGAATTTCATTCAAGTCAAACCTACACAAAACATTCCCTTACATGAATGAAAGTTCAAGCGGAGGGTGATGACTACCAACTGGTAGCAAAACGTCTGAAGCAGGAATCAGTTGCAGATCATTTTTACAAAAGTCTAAATCAAGAATACGGGCATTTGAGCTTTGTGTATGGTTGTATTATATAGTTATTACTGTAAGTGCTGTCACTGATGTAGTAAATGTACGAAGGCACATTGAAATCACCTATGATAATGAGATTATCAACATTCTGAAAATCTAACAGAAATATCTGCTCGAATAGAAGATCACATGTAGGAGCTGATAAATTAGGTGGTATACAGACGAGAATGACGTACCCTGCTGAGCGGAAAAGTTTTGCTTCACTTGCTTCACTTTATATGCCTTTCGGGTGGCTAACCGCACACCACCACCTCTGCTGGTATCGGTAGCTTCAAAGTTCCGATCACACCGAAAACTATTATAATCAATAGTAATCAGTTCAGCATCAAATATACTGTTATCCAACCTACATTCTGGGGATCCAAAGTGATGGACCCCAGTATAGTCTGCTTGTAGTAGCTCAGAGCCTCACAGAACATGGGTCGAGAACACTCCTCTACCTCGCAGCGCTCACATATGGGATCTTCATCCACCATTCAACGTGAATGTGGCAGACAACAGTCCCATCTTAGGTTGGCTTGGTGCAGTATTAACAGGTATATCTCATCGTTGAAGCTGGTTTATCATATCAGTTACCAATAGATGGCTTGTGGACTAGTACCTACAGCCTGGTACTACGGGGTCGGCAGAAAGGGTCAAAGGTGGTCAGGCTTTGCCTCACCACCACCACTACTACTACTCGTTGGAACAAAAGCTGACTTACAAGCAACATCTTACAGAAGTGGCAAACAAAGCCACAACAGTTGTGACCGCGCTATCTAGGATTATGCCAAACGTTGATGGTCCTAGAGCAGATACGAGGCGGGTACTGATGAACGTCGCTAATTCAATGATGCTGTACGGAGCGTAAATCTGGGCTAACGCAATGACTATCGAAAACTACAGAGGGGGCCATTTTGGTAGTGGCAGGCGCCATACCGATCGATCTTTTAGCCCTGGAGCGTCAAAGGTTGTACGATACCAGTGACCTACCACAACCTCTCAGGCAACGGACCCTTCGTGAGTGGCAGGAAAGATGGGAGAACGACCCTAAGGGTTCCTGGATGCACACGCTTATCCAGCAGGTTGAACCCTGGTACTGTAGGAAGCATGGGGATGTAAACTTCTACATCACTCAATTTCTTACAGGACACGGGAACTTCAACCGATATTTAAACGTGCGTACCATTAAGGATAGTCCCTACTGTCGCTATTGCCAGCGGAAATCGACCGGCATACCAATAAAATGACGGGCAAGTGAAACAAGGATTATTTAAAATCAACTTTATTCAAATTAATATTTTTTTACTTTCCTGCGGAAATTGTGGTGTGAGCGTGGTTTCGTTAGCTTCCAGATTCTGGGATATTAGATATTATTATTATGGAGTAGTACTCCTTTTATTTGGTACCATACGTTTAGTTGTTTTTGTTTCGCTGCTACCCCGTCCATTTTCTTATGGGATTTTAACCTTCAGCACGAGAAGGCATTCACACTCCTCCAGTTTTATTTTATAGCTGCCTTGTCGCTGTTTTGCAGCTGATTTTGCTGGAAACCCCCTGGAGCAAAATCCGTTCATTGCCCTTGTCTTCTACATAGATTACCGGCGGCGCATTCAGTACTGTATAGAATACCTAGGCAAAGTATAAAACAAATAATATTCCATACATTACCTACACGTTTTAGGTATTCTATACCTTACCTAGGTATTGTATAGAATACCGAACTATACAGATTGCTGGTAATATATACATAAATCCAGTGAAAAAAACAATATACAATAAATTCAATTAAAAAAACGTGTTTTACTTTTAATATAAAATGGTGATTACTATCGGCCATGATCAAACGTCATACAAATTGTAAACATAGAAGCACTATCCGTATGCCAATCGTGTACTAACGTTATCTTGTTTAAATATTCCATTTTACATCCAAATAACCCAATAAATCATTTCCCAGTGGGGTAGGAAGTAATATAGGAAATATAGGCAGAGGTCCTATACTTTCCTTTTAAGTCATCTGTACAATACTTTATCTACCCATATAGAATACATTTCAAATGTAGATAAATTCAAAGTTGAAACAAAAAAATCATACGACACGATATAACGAGACTGATTCGTACGAAAAGATTGTTAAATTAATAATATTTCATGATTTTAGTTAATGTTTGAATATTTATAGATATTGTATAATGATAGATTATTATCAAGCTGTAATATGTTACATATAATTGTTATATTCATCACTGCTTTTTCCATGCACAAGTAGTCGTTTTTTAAAACATTATATTTATATGTAAATAAACTTATTAGAATTACACCTGTTTGTATTGGTATTGGGATAGCTGAGCGCAGTGAAATCCAGCGATAAAGCAAATATTTTCCTTCAAAAATTTAATCACCCCTTACATTTACTCATGTCTAACAGAATACAAAATTTCATTCGAATAAAATCATCTTTAATGGGTGTTCTGTTTTCTTGGTCGCTGAGTATATTTTATAAGCCGCACAAACCCAAATGGTATAAACTACAGCGTCTCGCGGTGTGTACAGGCTACAAGATAACGGCACAGTGTAATAATTTGGAAACTTAAGGTAAGTGCCGGGGCTGTCTACCCGTGTTCTGGTAATTAAAACAATTTCGTATATTCGTGCCATCGACCTGTCTAATATGTTCTCCTGCTTAGTGCCGACGCTTTCTTAGCTGCACCTTATACAAAACTTCATTCTGTAATCACCTGGCGTATGAATTATTAAAGCACAGCAAATAGGATCAAAATGTCGTCAACGGATTGGTTGCGTTTAAGTTAGAACAAAGGTATGCAAATATAAGCATTCTTCTGAAGCTTTTGACATGGAAAGCAGCTTAACTAACAAATTTGGAACGGTATGAGCAACGATTTGATGGTTCAGAACAGAAATAAAAATGGTGGTCGCATAAATTTGGAATATACAGGGCAAACGCATCGTAATTTACCGGATGTTATGCATGTATGATGTATGATCAGAAAGTAGTTACATATCAAAAAAAAACAGACAAGCCTAATAAAATCAGAGAGAGATAAAGACATAACCAAAAACATGGTGTCCACCATGGCGTCCAAATACGTCTCAGTCAGGGCAATAATTTTATGGGTAAAATATTCTGATTCGGATTATTTGCATAATCTTATTCAAAGAGGGCTGCTTTTAACGAATCTGCATGTTTCCAAGCAGAAAATTGCGTCATTCTGAACAAAAAGGTTATCCGGACCTTTACCCTAAAGTTGATAGTTTTCGAAATATAAGCGATGCAATATTTGAAAACGTGCGACACATGCGACCACAAAAATACAATTCGAAAAAACGAAAATTTCAATGTTGCCAATGTTCCTCAATTTTCTACAAACATCCATTGACAAAATCCTTTGTTTTTAATTGTTAACCGATTGCGGGCTCAGTAAATACTCCGCGTGAGTGCGAAAGGGATGCAACATGTTGGGGCGGCCGCTAACTGTGCGCTCGACTAACAATTACAATAATACCTAATTTCGTTAACGGATGTTTGAAGAATATTCACGAATATTGGCGACACTAAAATTTCCGTTTTTTCATACTGTTTTTCGGGTTCGAGGATATCATATCTTTTCAAATATTGTATCGCTCATATCTCGAAAGCTATCTAACTTGAGAGAAGAGTTCTGAAGCACCTTTCTTGTTTAGAATGTCCCAAAAAGCCCAGGAACACTTTAGCGGAGCAAAAAAAATAATTACTAGAATTAATTAAAAAATTGTTCAAAACATTTTTGACGCAATTTTGGGCCTGGCAGGATACATATTCGTCAAAAGGGGCCCTTTTTGAATAAAATTGTTTACGATTTTTGGCGGGTAACAGTGAAACAAGAATTACTTTCATACATTCATCTCGATCACACATACATTCAATCTACGAGGGTTAATCAAATATGAATCGGACTTTTCTGTTTAACGCGCCATAGGTGATTGGAGTGGGGTGACGTCTTGGTATATGTTGGGTGGGGATGTCAGGAAGAGGGAAGTTGGTCGATTTGACGCGCCGAAGTAGACGAGCCGTTAGTAGCATCATGTCTGAGCAAGAGTTGCACACGTCTGTTCCGCAACACATTATCATAAAATTTTTGTCACGCGAGCGCGTAAAACCTTCCGAAATTTTATGTCGATTATCAGCACAGTTCGGCGATAAGATAGTTTCAAAGTTACAAGTATACGACTGGCAAAAATGTTTTCCATTGATTGGCGAAAGTCTGAATAGGCAGCACCGCGAAAAGCCAAGACCAGTCTTTCTGTAGGAAAAGTTCTTGCAACGGTATTTTGGGACTCCAGAGGTGTACTGCTAGTTTATTTGCTTTACGACCGCCGTTCAGTTAATGCTGCTTACTTAAAGAAGTGAAGCTGGTCTATCAGCAAAAAAGGCGGGACATGCGTATTCAAAGTGCCATTCTGCTCCATGACAACGCTTGGCCACACACAGCCGCATTGACTGAAAAAAAATTACGCGAAATTCTTTGAAAAACACTTGAAGACCCACCTTACAGACCCGATTTGTCGCCATGTAACTATCACATGTTTGGGCCACTTAAAGAAGACCTGGGACGTTATCACTTTGACGACGACGAAGATATGGAAACGTTCGTGCACAATTGGCTACTGACACATCCAGCTTCATTCTTTGATGGGTGAATTAAAAAACTTCCGATTCGATGCAAAAAATGTACTAATAAGAGAGGAGATTTTGTAGGAAAATAAGATGTAAATAGACTATTATTTACTATACCAACAAAATTACTAAAACAAAAGTCCAGTTCATATTTGATTCACCCTCGTCTGTGCGAGGAAGTTTCTTTGTGTAGGCCCACCGGCATACGTTTTTAGTTTTGCTTCACCGCCTCAAAGATTTTCTCATCATCATGATTTCGCATTTATACTTATCACTATTAGTGTGACAAGTTGCTTTTCATAGGCGTGCGATTTGAGTTTACCTCTTGCTGATCTCTGATATAAAACATAGCAGTGCCTGAATTTGCATCTACAATATCAACAGTATGTGTTAAGTTTTCGGTATTATCTAGGATCCGCTTGAGTGATGTACAATTTCGCTAGGAAGGTTCAGCAAGTGGTACAATTAAGATAGTCTGTCCAGTAATTTCGTATGTAATTGTAATTTAACCACCAAACCCTGAAAAGAACTGTACTTTATTCAGCTCAGTATAAATGTACCAGTTTATCCTCATTTTCCGTCAGTTTCGCAACGTTGCATCGGTACATGGCGAGTCATCTATGAGCCTATTGCCAAGCTAAGTCCGGTTATAGAAACTAGTATCTTGTTCATTAATGCGCCACTGTTCAACATGTTTACATGCAAATTTTAACCAGCAAGTTACCATATTCTACGTTAAAATTCGCAGTTTTTTCTTTAAATCTTATTGTTGTGTTCCGCAATGTAATTCTTGGGCCAAAAAGGAATTAAGCTTTCATAAATTTCCCATCGAGTACGGGCAGAAAGTTTATTTTGAAACTAAAACGGGAAAATAACTAGTTCAGAGAAGAAAAGCGTGGGTTTGGAAACTTAGAATTGGGAAGTCAGTTACAGCATTTATGAAAGTATGCTGTCGTCATTTCCAAAAGGAAGATTATTTTAATAAAGGTAGGTACTGATTGTAATTCATATTCATCAATTAATTTTTGTACATTTCATTGATTGCTTTGGGGATCTCCATTAAACTAATAGTTGTCTACAGCCTACAATAATTTGTTTTCTTTCAGGGAGAAACACAGGGAGAGGCCATATTCAGTGCACTCTGAGAACTCAGGCCAAGACATAAGTGAAATTGGAATTAATGTTCTTCAAAATAAGCAGTTTTCAGTTCGTCACTCTAAAGTTAAAGTTAACACTGACAAAATATCAACACCTATTAACGTAACGATAGATAGTGCTTTAAGGAGTCTCACAGGAATAAACAATTTGGAAATCTCTGAATACATAGTAAAATGACAAATGTGGAAGAATTCCTTTCCACAATGACAAAATTAAAACTAGATCTCATTTTTGTATCACTTTACGTGTTATTCCACATTTATAGCCAATTACAATAATTAGATAAACCATTATTTTGTCATTATTTTTGTTTTGAGTGAAATTTTAGAACCTTGGATCTACTTCCCTCCTGCTGGAGAAATATCTTAACATGTTTCAGATATTTTCAAAATTGTCGAGTTGTTTCAGATTGTGCAGAAATAAATATCCAAACATCCAATGTCTTTGTTGGCGCATTAAGTTTTACTCTCAGTATAAGAAACATACTACAGTTAAGTTCAAGAGTTGCTCCTGCTAGTTTGATTACTTTTGTGTTTAAAGCTTATGGTGGCCGTGCATCTGACAAAATGATTTTTGAGGTAAGTAATCTTATCGAAGTTATTACTTAATCTGGATGCCATTATTGATGATATTTGTGCTGTTCGGAACATAGCATGAATTTGTTTTGAATATATGCAATATATTCTACTTATTAGAGTCATTTTTTACCTGAGAATGCTCTAAAACCAGAAAAGACTGAACTATGTGCATAATAACAGATATTTTACAAAGTTTGCATCTACCAAAGTGGACAACAATGTTGTTGATCAAAACGAAGTCAGTGTTTACAACAAATGCAGTAAGCTAAATTTTCGTTCAACTAATAAAAGTACGCATAACCGGTAGAATTCAAGAGAAATCACTACCAAACACATTTTAAAATAGAAGCTAAAAAGAAAGGTTAATGTGTCAATGTACAAGAAACACTAGTTTAGATGGCTGTTTTTCTCGTAAATTTCACAAAGTGACTTCTCTTTATATAACTGTTATTTGGTATGACCTTGGATTCTTACTGCATATTGAGGATACTATTACTCGAGAAGATAAACCTACGGGCTTACAATCAGTCTATACCTTTATATGGCGCTTTAGCTACAAGGGCATTTTCGATTACTAAGTCTTAAGTTATTTAGAGTCTTTCAACTTGTCTACTGTTAATTTTTCAAAGTGATAACTTTATAACGGTAATGTCTTCTGGATATAATGATATCCGTCATTAAATTATATTGGCAAAACATCAAAGTATAATGTTCATCATATAAAATCCATAACAAAAAATTGTATAAGGCAAATATTCAAAAGAAAAGGAGCAACCCTACTGAGCGGGGCCGTGACAAATGCTTGTAGTGTAGGTGGTAGACAAGGACCAGTCCGCATGTTTCCACACCCAAGCTATGCAGTCGGTTATCATACAAAACAAAGAAATTGGTGATGATGGATCCCACGAGCACTAAGAACTTCGGACGTAAACTCACTCCACTCTCGGAATGTTCGGGTGGAGGGTGGGCTCGAGGGAACAACATCGAAGATAAAATTTGTTTTTCGAACATCTGCGGGATTAACAGCAACATTGATGCTGTTCATCACTACCTGCAATCCAATCATCCCGCCGTGCTTTTCTACCTTTTTCCCCCGCGTCTCGTCACACGCCAGAAGCCTGCTGGATCTTTTTCTGACCACGCATCCTGTCCCTTACAGCACTGCTGCCCTGTCCCCCCTGGGTAACTCAGACCGCGGTGTTGTGGAGGTTAGGTTTCGGTCAGAAGCTGCTGTGGCAGCAGAAACTCGTACACGCCGCAAAATTTGGTATTACGGACAAGCCGACTGGGAGGGGCTCAGAGACTTCTTCTCCAGCTTTCCTTGGAGAGATGTCTGTTTCACTGACGTAGATGCGTCAGCTGTCTGTTCTTAACCGAAATTATCCACGTCGGAATGGAGGAATACATCCCTCACACAGTGAAAGTGTCCAAACCAAGGTCCAACGGCTGGTTTAACAAATCGTGTGACACTGCTCGCCAGCAGAAGATCAAGGCACACAGAAACTTCTTACAAAACCCCACTGTAGAGAAGAGACAAGCCGACGTTGAGTCCAGAAACAAATATAACGAAGAGGTTCGCAATGCAAAAAACCAGCACGATATAAAAGTTATGCACAGGGTAATGTCGCAGCGCAATGGCAGTCAGTCTTTCTGGACGCTGGCCAAGCAGATTGAAAAGAACTTCTCACACAGTAGCCTTCCACCACTTACAAGTCAGGATGGAAATATTGTATTTGACTCAAAGGCCAAGGCGGAAGTGCTAGCCAAGATCTTTGTTGCCAACTCCACCATGGACGTCCCCCCAACACCCAAGTACCGTTAATTCAAAGGGTTCCCTACCCTATGCGGGAGGTAACATTCAGACATTAGACCGTAAGACGAGTGCCCTTGTCGCTCGACATCAACAAAGCTTCTGGTCCGGACTTGATTCCTGCCATTGTACTGAAGAGGTGTGCAGCGGAGCTTGCTCCAGTTCTTTCGTCGTTCCAGATATCTTATGAATCTGGCACCTTCCCAGAAAACTGGAAATTTGCTCATATCCAACCCACCCCAAAAAAAGGAGCTAAGACCGACCCTTGCAACTACAGGCCTATAGCTCTGCTTTCTGTTATAAGTAAGGTGATGGAGAGGTGCATAAATCGCGAGCTTCTGGACTACATCGAAAGCCACAGCTTGATTAGCGACAGGCAGTATGGTTTCCGGCACCAACGATCCACAGGGGAGCTACTAGCCTACGTCACGCAATTGTGAAGTAAACTTATCCAGTCTTATGGTGAGGCTCATGTCGTTGCTCTTGACATCACGAAAGCGTTCGATCAGCTGTGGCACGCTGCCCTCTTAAGCAGACTTTCATCCTATGGCCTTCCAGAAAAGCTTTGCAGATGGGTGGCTGACTTTATATCTGGCCTCAAGATATCCGTCGTAATTGACGGGTTCTCCTCTTCATCCCACAACCTCAACGTGGGTGTTCCCCAGGGATCGGTCTTGGCTCCGACACTGTTTCTCTTACATATCAACGACCTCTTTTCTTGCACGATCAACCGAATCCACAGCTTCGCTGATGACAGCACTCTACATGCAGAAATTCAGAGTGACAAGCCGATCTCTGCCGCTGAGCTGGAAAGAAGAAGACTAGCGACGAATTCCTCTCTGACAAGAGACCTGGAGACTATCATTGCTTGAGGACGCAACAATCTTGTACAATTCAATCCTTCCAAGAAACAGTACTGTACTTTGACGAACAAAAAGCGTCCTAGCGCTCATCCGGTTTCGATGGATGGCAGAGTTCTGCCAAAAAGCGTTTCCTTTCAGCTGGTCGGAGTCCAGATCACCGAGGACCTGATCTGGCACAAACACATCTCGTCAATAGCAGCAGCTGCTGGGAAAAAGCTAGGCTATTTGTTTAGAGCTAAGAAGTACTTTTCTCCGCATGACCTTCTCACTCTATACAAGGCCCAGATGAGGCCTAGCCTCGAGTATTGCTCACACGTTTGGGGTGCTGCCGCCCCGATTACATTATCCATGGTCGATGCTGTCCAGAGGAGGGCAGTCCAACTGATCGATGACTCTTCTCTAACAGACAGTCACGGGACCCTTTCGCACCGGCGAGCCGTTGGCGATCTAGCTCTTTTCTACCGCTACACCAACAGGCTTTGCTCCGCAGAGCTCTCTTCCATGATGCCGCCTGACTTTGGCGTCCCGTCGTAACCACGTCGAACTTCGTACATCCAGAACTGGCCGATACGACCGCTCCTTTGTCCCGAGGGTGTCGAGATTGTGGAACAATCTACAAGAGGAAGCTTTTCCTAGTTCTACTAACCTTAGGCAGTTCAAAAATCGTTCCGGCATGTAGACTTCTGCCTGCGCGGCTGCTTCGTTATATAAAAAAAAACAAAAAAAAAACAACGCATTTGATTACGACAAGCGGAACATTTGTCACCGAGTGACGCCATGCGCAAAGGTATATAACATTCATCGCGAAGTGATCATTATCATCTCGAATCAGGATACCCAGTGTAGAAGCAGTACCTACATTGTACAGCAAAAAGCAAGCTTCTTCAATTATCTAACAGCTAATTCGGATTGCAAGCCCTCAATTAATTATTTTAACCGTACTACCTCTCTTTCAAAGTTTCATAATTAAAAAAAAGTCGCATTTTTTTATTTAAACGTCGCCGCGTTATGGCAGAGGTGCAGTAAAAAACTTTGCGACTTTAAAATCAAGTTTCGCGCCTCATTTCCGTTGCAAAGACTTTCTATTGTCTGGGGAACTTTTAAGACCGCCAGTATTGAACTCTCGAAAAGTAAATCTTAATCTCAATGTCTTATCTGTTAAAAAGAATACGAATAAAAGGTATCTTTCTACGGATAAATAGTTTGGAAGTGAAAAGTCGAGGTGTCTAATTCAAACTTTGGAATTAGTTCGTGGCTGGAGGTTTGGTCGTATTTGTCTCTGGCTAGTGAGGTGTAGCAACGTTGCCAGACGCTTGATACTATCGGTAGGGCATGGGAAAAGTTGTTAGGTCGTAGCGTTGTCAAATGGCTGAGAACTATACGGGGAAGTGTAGAGTCAACCTATTTGACGATGTTGTTTTTCAATCAAAAATCTTGTCTTTCAAGGTCATTCTTGAATATTCTGCTTTATCACGCCACTAGCGAGGAATTCAATAACTTCAAAAACGTGATATTACGTGTTTTGGATGTAACATGTCGTGTACATCACGAGAAACCATGTCACTCATTTCCGTCGGACTGTCGGTCTGTCTGTCTGTTTGTCGGTCTGTTTGCTAATCCTTAGCCCGTCTGTAATTTGCAAAGTACTGCTCGGATTTGGATGAAAAATTGTTGTTCTCGAAGATGGGTCTAGTGGCGGAGTTAGGGGCAAGAGGCGCAAAAAAGAAAAACAGCCCAAACATCGTTTTTTGACGTTTAACAGCCACCTGGTCATTTTCAGAAAAAAAGTTACGAACCTATTCGTGCATGCATAGAATCCTGTCTGCGCCTGAGCGCTCAGTGGTGACTTTAATATTGTAACTACAGGATACAAACTACCCGGTACTCGAACATCGGAAAAAGTCTAAATTGTTTGATGTTAGTACATTTACACGCTCCCAACCTTGGTAGTTCTATGCACCTATTAGACATATTTCACACATCATAGGTTTTTCCATACATTAGCCCTTAAAAACATTCTCTGCAGATGGATCACGCGCTTACCAAGCCACGGCTGCTGCTCCCGGCTTCCTATGCTCCGACAGTGTTACTACCTCTCATCGGTTTAAGTATTAGGGAGAGGCGATGCGACGTACTACCTGTAGGGCAATTATGGACTAATTGTATGGTCCTGTTTTACTCACTTTTTTCTCAGAAGAACATAATCCTTTATGAACTGATGGCGTTGCGCTCGAAGTGCAGATTGACGCCATTTCTTTTGTGTCACATATTCGTAACCAACCTGTGCTGAACATAATCCTCTATGAACCGATGACAACGTTGCGTGGGAAGTGAGTCCACCACTTGCGCCATTATTTCAACTGTCTAGCAATTAACCTTTTCAAGATTATCGCACAAATGTGCCTTGTATCTGTATTAAAGCATTTTCCATCGAAATTAAATGTAAATGTTTGAAACTGGATTGGCCGGCTTTGCAGAGTATCCAGACCGGATGGAAGCTCAAACCAGGTCCAGGAAAGACCACAGCGCGTTAAGCCACTCAGCCTGACGATGAGTGATTAGATCGACGTCGGATGAAATTGATTGTCTGGCTACGGCCTGCGTTATCGTGTTTGGAAAGTGGCGGACAGAATTAAAAATGGATTCATTATAATAAAGGGTATACTGGATTTTTATTTAATTACCCAACATTGGCAACCTGTTTGGTTCACAATCTCACAGCATTAATCGTAAGACTGTTTTTCGCTTATGCTGGAAATTTGGTACTCCGCTGACGCTATAGCCTTTTGGATGGTATTTACTATCTCAGAAGTTTCTTAAGTTAAATTGCCCTTTGTTTTAATTAGGAATAGAAAAATCTAAACAGGAAGCACAAAATTATCATTATGTTTTCTTATAGAACTCCAAGAAGTATGATTTAGGGCCGTTTAGTCACTCGTTAGTACAATAGTAGGACGCGTTTATGGCCTACTTGATAGTCATAGTCTTTTCTCTCCCTCAAAAATTTCTAGATTGCACCTGTTCCGTGTGAGCGTCAGAGCTCTCCTATTGTGAAGTTATGTTTTCTTTTTGAATTGTAGGAAATTTCAGGCTGATATCATATAAATCAAAAGCATGAACAGTTTGATGCAAATAGATATTTGTGACATAATCTTCAAATAGAGCGCTGACACGGAAAAGTAGAAAACTATGAAAATCAAGGAGGCCATAAAGGCGTCCTACAATTAATTGTAGGAGCGACTGACGATACGGCTCTTGACAATAGATGAGAGAAAAAGTTGCAGTAATATATTTTTAAATGCGGTATCTTTCTTTATTTCAGAAAAGATGTTTTGAAGTCAAACACGTTCCAAATTACCTATTAAGTATTGATTACACAGCCCAAAAAACATGCAAAAAACGGTCTCGAAGAAGTAACAACTGATTCTAAATATTTCTGATACATTAGCTCCAAAAATGCATTTCATATTTGCCTAGGAGCTCTAGTTTTTGATATACAAGCAATTTAGTATTTAAAAATATATTCTTTAAATATCCAGTTATAAAACAGAGGCATTTTTTATAGAATTTTTTTTTTATTTTGCCTAAATACCAGGAAACCGCGGCTGCTATGACGAGGTTAACATTGTAAACAAACCTTTCTTTTCTCGTTGCTTATAATTGACGTATCAGATCAAGTTAATTAAATGTTCAATGAGCTTACATCTTACAATTAAACTACATATGGTACGAGTATATAAGCTTTCTATTTTATGTAGGCTCATTTATTATTTAATAATTGACACAGTAAGTCAATTATAAGTAACTAAGAAACAAATGTTTACAATAATAATATCCCCTAAAATACTTTGGGATTTTTTTAATGGGCGTTTGAAGGATATTTGGGAACTTTGGGAACATTAAAATTTTCTCACATTGTTTTTCGAGGTCGAACACAGAGTAGGTTATCTTTTCCAAATATTGAATCACTTATATCATGATAACAGAAGCTGCCAAGGAAAAAAATGAATTTTTGAAATCAGCGTATATGAAATACTAAAATTCACTTATTACTTCTCCTGCACCAAAATGGGTGTTAGGCTGTTATCTTGTCTTTGACAGCTCTCAGTATTGAGTCTCTTTTGCATACTTACCTGGGAACAAGAGTATCTAGGTTAAAGTACTGGATTACTCACCTGAAACAAAAATAGCATGTTTTACTACCTAACAATTAAGTGTTCTCAAAATAATTAAATTTGGTAGTATTATCATAAACTTTTGACTAAACCAAAAATGGACCCTCCTAGTGCCTCTCACGCAAACCAGATTAAGATTAGTAGTACTGCGGAAGCTTTTTCTTAACTATTTAGCATAGTTGGTATATTGGTAGACAGGAGCAAGATATTCAACCTCCCATGAGGAATAGTATGCACATACATTCATGATTTGTTTCTGACAACGCTTCTGATAGGGTTGTCGTGTATACCTCCGATGTCTTAAAATATTTTACAATCATTACAGAATGAAACACTCTCTTGTCTTTAACCATAAATGAAGTTTCAACTGCTTGCTTTACTTGCGTCACTTAACTTCCTGTGACTTATACCTGCTCCCTTAGCTCAATTTTTCGGTCAAATAAAAAATGACACCAGAAACACTCAGTTATCAGCATACAAACAACAGGATGAGTTACAAATGTTACAGTAGATACTTGGCACTTTTTGGAATTTAAATCCCATTGGTAACAATTTCTTCTTCAGTTTCTAATTTCTATATGCCGGGTGCTTAAAATTCGTCGCCCACAATTGGGATCTCGCAAACGGTAAGAGACACGAAGATGTATGGACAGGGTCTAAACTGCGCATTTAGGTAATTAAGAAAATGGCCGTTAGAAAATTTCGTAATACTGAGTACTTTCGGAGAGACGAAAGAAACCGAATTTTCTCAAAATCGGTTCTATTTTATGTTGACTTTATTTCAGATGTGATTCCAAAGTAGAAAGTGCATTAGTATTGGCACCTTTTCTCTTATACAAGGTGGCCTAATTAGAATTTCAATATGACGTTTCGTCTCTTGTATTCAATCATCAACTTTATTTTTCCTCCTGTACACCATATTGTAATTTTGCACATTTAGAGTTTTTAACTCAGATTTCAAAAATATACATGTGTCACTCATTCACATTGCCAAACCAAAGTTGTTTCAGTAAAGAGTTTCCCAAGAAGGCTTAGAAATTGTCAGATAGTTAGACTTTATTTGACATGAAAATTCTAAGATAAAAAGTAGTACAGCTTCTTCTCCTCAACAAGAAGGCATAATTAGAATTTCAATCTCTTATTCTCAATCATCAACTTTATTTTTTCTGATGGAAGCCACATAGGCTCCAATTCTGACTCAAAAAATATAGAATATGTCATATGTTGACTTTTTGTTTCATATATACTAAGTGACATATAAATCCGAACACCCAGTTTAAATGGTTTTATTTTAATAAAATTTTGTATAAGTACTTAATGAAGCATAATAAGTAAATGATAAAAATTTCAAAATGATTGCACTGCTTTAAAGCCCTTTGACCTTTAATAATGTGTGGATGCACCCTGATGTGCTACGAATTCTCCAACGCGCCTAGGCATGCTTCTGATCAGGTGGTCAATGTCCTCCTGTGGTATCTCATTCCAGGCAACCACCAACTCCTCTCGAAGTGCTTCTAGAGTCTGAGAAGGACGTTGCAAATTGAGCAATCTCCTACCCATCATATCCCACACGTGCTCAATTGAGGATAAGTCGGGAGATCTTGGTGGCCATGGTAACAATGTGACATCATTATGTTGAAAGAAGTCTATTGTGACTCTTGCAACATGTGGACGGGCATTATCTTGTTGGAAAGTTGGATCTGAAAGGGTGTCAAGATAGGGTAAAAGATGGGGTTCTAGAACTTCGTGGATATAACGCTGCGCGTTCATGTTACCTCTGATGAAGATTAAAGGTGACCTGGAACCATAAGCTATAGCACCCCAAACCATAACTCCAACAGTGTGATGAACATGTCTTTCAACAAAAAACTGTGGATTCCTCCTTTCACCACGTCGCCTTCTAACTCTGGCACGACCATCGTGCATGCCTAAACAAAATCGAGACTCGTCACTAAAGACAATACTGTGCCATTCCTGATCCCAGAGTGACCGTTGTCTGCACCACTCAAGGCGATTACGTCGGTGTTCTCGAGTTAAAGGGAGGACCCAGTGTGGCCGGTATGAAAACAAGCCAAAACTTCTCATTCGTCGGTAAACACTTCGCATGCCAATAGCTCTTCCGTGTTCTGCAAACCATTCATTTGCAATGGACCTGGTAGTGGAAAAACGGTCCCTTAAGGCCAATAATTTTAGACGGCGATTTTCACGGTGTGTTGTTCTACGGCGGCGTCCAGTGCCCCTTGCTCTTTGCGTACGGCCTTCTCGAAGCCATGCCTGACAACACCTAACCACAGTGTCTACACTTCTTTGCACTCTAACTGCAATTGCCCGAAAAGAAAGTCCAGCTTCCCGAAGTCCCACTATAGGGCCCCTATCAAACTCACTAAGTTGACGGAATCGTACAGGTCTCCGTACTCTAAGCATCGTAACCGATCGTAAAGGATGTCAAGAACCAAAATCCGCCAACGTTGATTCTTTACTGCGGCTAAAATATTCATTTTTAGAGCGTTAGTGAATTAAAAAAAAGCGGTATAAAAACCGGAATGTCCAACTGATAAGGCTGAACATTTTTTCACTTGTTATTTACAGTAAGATAAATACATTCACCAACTTTTATTAAAATAAAACCATTTAAACTGGGTGTTCGGATTTATATGTCACTTAGTATATCATCAGCCAAGCATTCCTTCGATTTTTATGAAGGCATAGGTGGTATTCATTTTAATGATGTGATATTCATTTTATTTGAATATCATTTTGAAAATACTGAAAGTATTATTATATGTAACTACTGATAGACCTATTTCACCGTAAGTAAAGGCCTAATCGATGTTGCGACTTCTTAAACACATTTCAGATCCCTCATATCTAAAATCACACACATCTTGCATTCAAATACTAATAGTATTTATCTCAGCTATACAGGGTGACTTCGAAATTGAGTCATTTATTTTAACAGTGAGTAGATCTGATCAAAAGAAATGTTTTTTTCCTTTACCATTTTTTTGGTAAAATTAAAGTAACAAAGTTATAGCCCTTTGGAAGTTTGAGTACCGCCCTGTCTCAATAATAATATGTGCTCGTGTTTGGCGACAACGGATATAATCCGCCGTATCGGTTCATCGCATCGGAAACAAAAAAGCGAAAGAATTTGGAACGATGTTTTTACAATTATTTTATTCATTTGTATACAGTCAGTGTCAGTGAATAGTGGTGTCTGTTGCGTGGCTCAAACGAAATAAAAAATGGCACATGTTTATGCGGATCGGTTTCCCAATCGAGTGCAACCAACCCCTCGTGCCTTTGTTAATGTAGTACAACGGGCTCGTGAATCAGGTGACGGCATGCCGGTGCTCCAAGACCTCACGATCAAATACAGGTCCGCACTGAAATACTTGTCGGGAGGATACTTTATAAAACAAGGTAAACATTTTTTTATAATTTTTTTTTATTTTTACACACATATTTTGGTTTATCTTCCTTCTACAATCATTATCTGAAAATTAATGACTCAACTTCAAAGTCACCCTGTAGATTATATTAATTTGTACTGTGCTTTTATCGTGTTAAAAGAACGCTTATTATAGTCAATAAATGGACAAACTATCTAAAAGTCTTTTAAATACACTTCTTAGAAATTGAAGCATTTACTACGTTTACATGAGAGTTAGATTTTTATATTTCTATAATTCTTAGGTGAAAATGAATATCCTTTAAATAGAAATTGTATGAGCTATGTGTGAATTTCCTCGTGCAACACATGACAGATCCATATTTTTAGGTTATGTCACCATAACAATTATTCTGCGCAGGCGATGATTCGATTTCAACCCCGACGACCGTTTATATTTATATGGATTTCAGTCCGATAGATCCCGACTCGATCTCGCGAAAAGCAGAATCGACCTTGAAACTCGATTCACTTTTGATCCTAATTCTCGAGCGTTTACATAGCCGAGTTCTAACTGAATCCCGCATGTAATCGTGGTGATTGATGATCACCAAAAATACTCGGATTTGAGAAAATTTCTTTGTGCCATTTTCGTTCCGCGGGTAAAACCGCGGGGCGAAAAGCTAGTAAATTAGACAATATAAATCTATTTTAGTGGCACTACCTCCATCGTAACTTTGACTACCTCAGAAATTCCTGCTCATAAACCGGATTGTTGACATACCCGCAGCAATTCCGGCGTCTGCATCGAAATTATTAGCAATGTGGCTTGCAGATTCGCCGTGTCATACAACGAGCATGTGGTGGCAGCTGCAAAGTGCACAGCTTCACCTACAATGCGGTTCAGCTTCGCTTCAGCTACACACCACATTGCTGAACGCCGGATATCCTCTACAGCATATACAATAGTACAAAGCAACGCAGCTGCCGACAAAAGATAACCTTTTGTTAAGCTTATTACCTTATTATGAAGTTCTTTATGTAATATTTTTTTTGTATACCGGGTTTCTCAGAAAACTGCTATTGAATATAATTGTAATTTTTTAAAGGAACACCCTGTATATTTTTAGTAAAAATGATTTTGATTCTATATATATATATATATAAAGCTTCCGCCTTTTGTTGGGTACTTCGACAAAAATTTAAGCAAGGAGGGCTCTTTATACTTTTTTTAATCTCTCTAGCTTTCAATGGTCTTTGCCATCATCATCAGGAGCTGCAATTACATTGATAAAAGTAGCAACAATTGTGTAAAATGAATTTAAATTAAATTACAGTAGTATGTGAGGATGTTGCTAAATGTTATTTACGTTAAGGATGAGGGAAACACCCAGTAACATGGTAAAAGCTGGATACATGGTACAATGGTCAAAATTATACAAACTACACACAGCTGTATGATAAGAACAAATTAAAAACAGATTAAAAATATTTAAAACGAAAGTTAAGCATTACAACGTGAAACCACTTGCTGATTGCACAAAATGGTGGGCATAGAATCATGAGTAAGATGAACCTTTTGACAGATGGCAGAAGGTTAGCAGTATCCGTGTAGAATGATGGAACGAAAATTCTTTTGTAAGGCGTTGAAAGCTAGAGAGATTAAAAAAGTATAAAGAGTCCTCCTTGCTTAAATTTTTGTCGAAGTACCCAACAAAAGGCGGAAGCTTTAATTTTCACCTAACTGGTCTAGACGACAATGACCATGTTTTGTTAAACTTATTTTCATTACTTTGGTCAAAAATTTAAGTTTGTGTATCACTTAATCATACGTACTCCGGCCCTATACCACATTGCATAGGCGGTTAGATGCAAACTGGTTCGAATGGTATTTCGTTTAAAAAAATAGAGCTTTATCCGATAGCGCTTTTCTAATGATGTTTTCTCTAATCATTGTAGTCATTGGTTGCATTTTTTGTTCGTTTTTCATTACATAAATTGAATCAACTGTTAATAAATTATTCTCATATTTGAGCGCCATTGCCATTGTCACTGTCATCGCTCTTGTTGAGTCTTAGCCGGTTAGTACATAGAGAGACTCGTCGGCCTACCTGTTACTAAGTCTAATTCGTCCAACCTCAATGGAAAAGGGATGTATTTCCAATTACTTGTGCTCTTTGAGACATTTGTTCAGGATGCAGAGATACGCGAAATTTCAAAAATTCAGTCATATTAACCGTAACCACACTGTACTGGATAGACCAGATAGCTGAGTAAATCCGACACCCCATAACACCGACTTAGACGGCATATATATATATATATATATATATATATATATATATATATATATATTATATATAGACGGTATATATATACATCATACACGTTGAGTTTTGGTACCTGTGCCCATTAAGGCATTTGTTTAGGACGCCGAGACATATAACATATTCATATCAATAAAATTCAGCGAAATTAACCAAAACCACTCTTCCACTAAAAGCAGATAGTCGAGTAAAACCATTCCTCAGTATACTAATTTGGACGGCCTATATCTTGGGACCCGTTCGGTTTTGGGGCCTATTCATTTAGGCATTTGTTCAGGATGCCGAGAGATATAACATATAAAAAATAGAACGAAATTAACCAAAATCTGTCTACCTCTTAAAACAGATATTCGAGTAGGACAAATACATTTGTTCGGGATGCCAAGACGTGTAACACATAAGAAATTCTGCGAAATTAACCGGAACCACTTTTCCCCTAGGCTTGTTGCCGGGTCCTCTTGAGCGTAATCCACAAAAGTAATAACCGAAGTGGCGCAAAATTATAGTACGAGTACGAAATTCACGCGATGTGCGTTTTTATAACCTATTCGTATCTCGTTTTTCCACAGTCACACTATACAGTGCTAGAGACAGTAATGCTAATGACTATTCAGTATAATGACGCGCGTTGAAATTTGTTTTGCACATAGTATTCTTCGAATTCTAAAGAATGCCAGGATCTAAAGTAACTGGTTTTTACTGCACTTGACCCTTTTTCCTCAGTGCTTATATTCTGGTGGGCTGGGAAAAGAAAATGTGACCTCATTTGATATTTCGCATCCCGAAGCAATACCAAAACCCTTACTTTTTGGTGGAGACTCCATAGGAACTTGAAAAAGTCCACCGTGGTGGGCGAAACATGGTTTCAGTTAAGTATATAATGTGGTCTTATTTAGTCGCTAGACAAACACGGAGGACCCCATAAGAAACGTCATGATGAGTACTTAGTACTCCCCTGATTGATGAGACGTCGCTTCGGAGAGGAAGTCGCTGCTAGTCTTTTTCTCTCCAGCTTACCAGCAGATATCGGATGAGCACTCTGAATTCCAGCATGTAAAGTACTGACACCAGCAGAGCTGTAGATCGGATTGATCGGAAATTAACCAATGAATAGGAATTTTGATCAGTAAATTAAAAATAAAATAAGACTACTAAATTCTAGAAAATTATCTCTACTACATGTAATTGAAACGGACACCACTGTGCGCCGTATGCCGTGTGCGTATACATATAAATAAATAGATAGATACATTACATAAATTAATAAAATGCTTCTCATGATCAGTGTGTATATATGTTACAAAGACGAAGATCAATTAAAACATTTAACAAATAGAAAAAAATAAAGATTGTCTCATACCCGGTAAAATAATAATAACGATAGTGAATAGTCGAGTATTCGTCAATAGAGTAGTAACATTTTTCAGATAGAAATCTTCTCAGACGTTTCTTCAATATAAACATGTAGATGCTTCTGAGGTACTCAATTAATAATGCTCATTTCCATTGGACTACAAGGTAGCACGTGAATATAGTCAAAAATAGACATACAGTGTATAAAATAAGCAAGACAACATTACATAGCCGGAACAAACTATAACAAGAAAACAGGTTTTCTATAAATATCTATTTTACAACTTTTTATCTCTTTTACATGGTCAGCCACTTCATCGTACATTTAAGCGAGTATGATGTTAGGCATTTTTGATGTGAAAGTAAGCCAAGCTCAAGGCCACAGCAATTCGTTCAAAACTTGAGCGCAGTTGCGATATCGTTCCGTTGCTGGGTAGCATTGCATATGCTGTCTTCTCCTCAGGGCCCCCATGGCCCTGCTCTATTTGCATAGAGGTTCGCTGCTGGATGCTGTGGTTTGGTATATGCAATTAAATACAAGGCAAATGAAGGCGGTAGGAACCGAAATGGGAGGGCTAGAGGTACAGGGGGCGATTTAGCAAATTCTGATTCCTGTTATTACCTCCGCCTCACTACACAGTTTAATTGCAACTATGTGTATGCTTTTGGTTCAATTTAACGTTTGCTTACAAACATATGAACCAAAAGCTATATCAAGTGGTTGCTAATGATGACATGCACGTTTAGTCAAACTGTTGGAATTATGTTACCGGGCGCTATTGCTTATAGAAGTCACCTTTGATGTCCATCAAGGGCAACACGACCACGGTGCGTTACATCCAGTAGGTGAGAGAATCACATGTTTTGTCTTATACTCGTATACGGATGCTCACCAAGACACTTTTCCATAGTCCATTTGGAAGATAATCAAGTCAATTTGTTATTATGTTATAATATCACTCCGTTAACCCAATCCTCCACAGACTCCAGCGACACTTCGGCACGAGCAACAAGTAGCCTGGGATGAGACTGCTCAAGAAGGAGGTTAGGAGTATGCCCAGAGTACATAAACATCGTGGACCCCGACAAATTATGAATTTTTTAAATTTTTTTCAACGGTTGCATTTTTCTGAGATTTTGATTAATTACTTACCTAACTCATGTCACAAATGGTTGTTAACTAAACATGGTGCTTTCGTCCATCCGACCAAAAAGAAAGCCAACCATGGACAGCTGTTATGGGCTTCTTGGCTAGTTATCATTGAGGTCCAGGCTTGGCCTCTTGTCCATGGACAAACGATCGAAAACTTCGCAGCTATCCTCTATAAAGGAGGTATGGTCTATCGAAATAAGATAGCGCAAAGCACCATCTTTGACACAGGGATCGACCACTGAGGAAAGCGCATAGCTGTTATTAGTTGGAACTGTTAGGTCGGCCGGACGAAAGCATCATGTTTAGTTTATTCAATGGCAAGAATCGTCAGCGATCTAGCGGTCACATGGTGACTGGGCTATTGAACGTGTACTGAGATGCCTAGCAGTTCAAACTAATAACAGCTATGACGTCTTATTTCAAAAGGTTGATGAAATAAATTCATTACTACTAGGTGTTCGTTCTTTTTTCTATGTCACTTGATATGTACATAAGACGGGCCTGCTCTTCCGTTTACCTTACGTCAAACGTTGACTTCAGATACAATATTCTTTCTCAAATGTGGAGCATCCACCATGTCGCCGTACTAGGACTGCCGAAGGGCGAGGATAAAATAAATAGAACTCAAAGGGTCCTTGCTGGAATAACTTCGCCTTAGCGCACAGTCAGACGATGTCAATGCGTCCTTTATGTTTATTCCGATTTGAACAGTAAATTGTTACAGAAAAATACGTTTTCCGCTGAAAGAGGTTTGTGCATGAATTTGATTCGAGTTCGACTGCCAGCGATGGAATGGATTTCCAGAAAAATAATATTTCTGCCTTGGAGAAATTCTGCTAAGCGGGGTTTATTCTTTTTTAGTCAATAGCTCCGAGATGACATTTTTACCAAAAAGTTCTACGCCGTTTATTGTGAGATCTGTTTGAATCCTTTCGAGCGTAGTCACAAGAGATAGAGTATTAAACGGGCAACATGCGAGGGTAATTTTTAGTAGTAAGTAAAAACCGCTTTCTGTTATGGGGTCAGAGCTCTACTTATGAACATAAATAATTGTAGCACAAACTGAAATATGGATATTTATTAATTTTTCAACATAGTCACATTCACTTGTCAAGTCTTGGCACCAGCTTTTGGATCCCGCCGGCAAAGAAAGCTGCCGCCTGACCGTTAAACTATTTAGTAACTTCATCGTAAGCGTCATCACTTTCCAAGAGATTTCCGCTAAGAAACTCCTTCAGTTTTCAAAAAAGATGATGCCAAGGCTTGTTGGTTCAGAATCCAGTTATCACTAACAAAACTGCCTCTGTGTTCATGGAGCAAGCAACGTGAGGCTGAGCGTTGCCGTAAAGCAGAATTATAGCAGGATAAACCTTTTTGCACTTAAAAGCTGAATTATTGAGCGGCCTGAAGTTTACTGAGTTACATGACCACAAAGAAAGCAATAAAACTACGCAACCAACACTGTGACAGAGACGAGGAACGCAATGGCGGTAATTTCCATCCATTATGGCCTCCCAGGGAAGTTTTGCAGATGGGACTTCCTCTTTGTCCGCAGGATATCGGTCGTAATTAACCCCTATCCTCTTCATGCCACAGTGTCAACGCGGATGTTTTGGGTTTTGACTTGGCTTCGACACTATTTCTATTACATATTCACGACCTCCTTTCAAGTACGATCAATTCGATCGACAGATTTGTTTATGACAGCATTCTACAAGATTCGGAGTTCCAGTGAGCTGGAGAAGAAGACTAGCAGCGACTTCCTCTCTGAGGAGGTTGTCGTGCTACCAAAACACAGTGCTGAACCTTGACTAACAAAAGCGCCCTAGCGATCATCCGGTTTGGATAGATGGCCTAGTTCAACCAAAGACGCGTGTATTTCAGCTGATCGGTCCAGATCATAGAAGAGTTGATTTGGCATGAACACATCTCGTCAATCATTGTAGCTGCTGGGAAAAAGCTAGGTTATTTGTTTGGGGCTGAAACGTACAAGGCCCAGATAAGACCCAGCCTTGAGTACTGCTCACATAAATTGGGTGTTGCCGGCCTTGATAACATTATCTATGCTCGATGCTATTCAGAGGAGGGCTGTCCGACTGATTGATGACTTTTCTCTATCGGACAACCGCGAGACCCTTTCGCACTGGCGGGCCGTCATCGATCTGGCTCTTTTCTATCGCTATGTTAACAGGCTCCGAATCCTCAGAGCTCTCCTCCACGATGCTCGCTCATTGATAACTGGCTATACTACCTCTCCTTTGTCTATAGGGTTTTCAGATTCTGGAAGTATCTACACGGGGAGGCTTTTCCCAGTTCTACTAACCTAAGGTAGCCTAAAAATCGGAGTGGGCAGATATGCGGCGACTTCAGTATAAAAGCGATATAAGAAAGGTGGTGAAAAAATTTTTTTAAACCTAAACTTCACCCTCTTTTTTGACTAACCTGTACGACCTACCCACTAATCCATTGGTCTGAATTTGACATTTTCTACACATCATTTGATACGCCTCAAAAGCGGCCAGACTCACTTATGGCCTGATGTACATATCATCTACGAGTATTTATAATCATGCGTAGACTCAAAAACTGAATAACATACAGGGTATTCTATTTAAATAAGCAAGGTGGTATCTAATTACCCGGTACAACCGGAAGTGACGCCACTTTGAAAATATTTTAATGGAATTGTTATACTATAAACACAAATTTTCATATTTCTTATTGAGTAATAGATCGATACAGTTTTACATGGGATGCCCTTTTTAGTCACGCCTATCCTTTAAGGAGCAATATTCTATCTGATTGTTTTATGATGTATACAGAGATGGCTAAAAAACAATTATAATTTTTTGGTCAAAGAAAATGCATTTCTGTGCATTTTATTTATACTGTCTTCTTCAATTCTAACTTGTATAGCTAAATTGTATGTCAAAATTCCACTTATAGTAGAATTGAGCAGGTGATTAGTTTTATTCTTATCACTTTTTCTCTTCAAATAATCTTTGAGTTTTCAAGAAAATCAAAGATTTTTTGAAGAGAGAAAGTGATAAGAAAAATTAACGTCCGCTCATTACTCCCATAAAAGTGGAATATTCACATACTATTTTAGAGCTGTACTATTGTTTAAAGTTACGATTGAAGAAAAAATGCATAAAAAATGCACAAAAATGCATTTTTCTACAAAAAAAGAAACATAACATTGTTGCTCAGTCATCTCTATTCACAACATGAAACAATCAGACGAAAAGTATAAAGAAAACAATTCCTGACAGGCAGTTGACGAAAAGGGAGATGCAACGTTAATTTTTGGAACCTAAGACTTGAATTGACGAGTGAATGATTTTTTTGATAAACGTCGGTCGACCATTAGATCCTAATAGATAAATAGAAAATAAAGCTAGTGCTCCACTGGTTTCTAGCACTAGAAATAATGCATCTGGCTCCTAAGGAACGATCATTCGGCACATAAAAGCCAGCAGATAAAAACTTGATTGTCGACCGATTCGGAGTAAATCGATTCTATTAGCGCAAATTAAATGCAGTTGACGGAGTGGATTTGCAGAAGGAGTACATCGGAGTTTACGAGCTGGTAATAAAAGTTGCGCTGCCCATAATGGCGAGATGCAGGCGAGTGCCTGGCACAGACACCGTCTGGGCCGCGCGGTTCAAATTGGATAACGCAGTGGGGGTTCAGCTGAATGGTTAAACTTTCGACTGGAAAGGTGTCTGCCGGAAAGCTTGCGGGCTGGTATAGAACTTATTTAATGGTCTTCCTGTAGAAAAACTTGGAACAAAGCTATGAAGATGACAAATTTGATCGGCGAATAACGAACAAACAATAATGATATTAATAATAGTAATGATCTCAGACCTATCAGTTTATTACCAATCTTATCCAAAATTTTAGAAAAAATTATAAAGTTCCAATTGACCGCTTACCTAGAAAAATTCTTCATACTTCCCGACACTCAATCCGGATTTAGAAAAAATTATGGTACAACATCTGCCCTACTTAATCTGCAAGACAATATTTTAAGTGCCTAAGATAAGAAAATGGCACTAGCCTTAATCTCTATAGACTATTCGAAAGCCTTTGACAGCATCAATCATAAATTATTACTTGCTAAATTACATTACATAGGTCTTGACAGTGTATCCCTTTCATTTTTCGACAGTTACCTTCATCAAAGAACTCAGTGTGTTTTTCTCAATCAGGAAATGTCTCAAGTGACAATAATTCCCTCAGGCGTACCTCAGGGCTCTGTATTGAGGCCGCTACTGTTCCTCATATATACGTTCGACTTAAGCAAAAGTATTTATAATTCTCATGTCCAGTCATTTGCAGATGATACGCAATTGCTTCATTATTTTAACCCAGATAATGTCAATAATACTACTCAAATTTTACAAAATGATGTTAATAAATTAATTAAATACTATTTAGATCACAATCTACTTATTAATCCACAAAAATCTAAAATGTTATTATTTTGCGCACAAAGAAAAACATACAATGTAACAAAGCTCTTGAACATTCAGATAAATAACCAAATCTTGCAATTTTCTGATTCTGCAAAAATTCTTAGCGTTGCTTTTGATACAAAATTAAGGTTTATTGAACATGTTAAAAGTCTATCTCAGAAAACCTACCTACGGCTGCGCACTCTTATAGCAAACAGATATTTACTAAATTTTAAGTTGCGTAAAAAACTATGTGAAGCATTGGTCATATCTATACTAAATTATTGTAATATCGTATACTATACTTGTTCAGACAATTTCACTAAAAACGTTATTCAAGTTATTCAAAACAATTGTATACGATTCATTTTTGGCTTACGTAAATTTGATCATGTATCAGCGAAATATCCCGTTCTAAACTGGTTAAAAATTAATGGCATGGTCAAGTATCGCTATTCTGTTTTTGTTCACAAGTTGCTGCTCACGTCTAAACCTTATTACTTGAAGGAAAAAATTCATTTAATAATGATGTTCACTGTAGAACTCTCAGAGAAAGCAATATTAGAATACCCCTGCATACGTCTACACTTTTTAAACGCAGTTTTTCTTACAATGTTGCTATTATTTATAATGACCTTCCTAAAGTATATAAAGAATTTTCATTACCTGTCTTTCGACAAAAAGTTAAAACATTATTACTCAACCCTCCAAACATATAAATTACGTAATCATTCATTTCTTTTTTATTCCATCTTTAATTCAGATTAATAATTTTTTGGTGCATTTGAGTTTGGAAAGTATAAATTTTTCTCTTTTCTTAAATTTTACTGTCGATGTAATGAACCAAATCTGTTTGTGGATAGTGTATTCTTTTGAACATCTGCTAGAGACTATATGGTTAAGTGTAAGAGTAGCAGCATGCTCTTTGCCATGTTCAGTCTGACATTTGGCTATACTACAATGTAATTGTGGATAAATAAAGACGTCTATTATTATTACTATTATTATTAAAAATTTTTTTTGGTCATGAACCTACGAACCTACGAACTAAATCGAATAAATTTATTTTTTTTGAAGTTAACTGATATTTTTCTCTCGACATTAGGGTTAATTTCATCAACTGCAGCCAAAATTGTGTCTGTAGTCGATTTTTCTTTTCTAAATCCATATTGGCCAGAACTTATAATTTTGTTTTTGTCCAAAAAATTGTAATACCCTATTTTGTACTGGTTTTTGGCTATATTCGTTAGTACTGATACTGGTCTATAATTCCTGTTTCTATTCTGTCACCACATCTATAAACAGGAGTAATACCTAATGTTTTAAACGCATCGGGAGAAATTCCAGATTGTAGACATCAATTAATGACGTAAGAAAGTGGTTCAGCTAAATCGTGGGCTATTATTTTTAAATGCTCAGCCTTGATACCGTGTATATCAGGACTTTTTTTCGCTTTTGAGTGATAGTATAGCTCCTTGTACTCAATTTGGGCTAAAGCTTTCTAAACAGAATGAAGTTGGGTTTTGGAAATATGTCGTTCAAAACATTTTTTTTTATATTGGCTGCTGAATTTTCTCCTCCAACATTAGTGAACACATTTATATCTGTATCATATATGTATCTGCTGATATTGTTCCATCGTCACGCTTAAATTTATGAATATTAGGCTTCACTTGAATCTCTGTTAGTTAACCCTTTCGTCCCGAACGGTACCCATATGTACCAGGCAAATTTAAAAATCCCTGCTTGTGAAATGAAGCATTTTATTTGGAATAAATCTGTACCGGTCCGGTGTATCAGGCTTCCGCAGTGTACCTACAACATGCATTGTGGATATTTTGTGATTATCTCGATTAAGTTAGCACGTGTATGTAGTAGCGGAAGTATTACTCTAATAAAATTAGTTATTTAGGACACTCAAAGTGCTTATTTATGCAGTTTTTTGATGAAGTTCTATTTGCTATTCAACTGTGATTGGTGTTTTTACAAAGGTAGGTCAAAACTATGTTTTATTTTTGTGTTTTTGCGTGTAATATTCGTGTGGTACATATATGTACCATTCGGCATTTATGGTGGTACACATGTATACCAACAGGTCTCTAATTACGTTGATTCAGTTTCAGCATCAATATGGATCGCCGCCATCCGCTTGCACAAAAAGAGCTGGAAGCGCTTATTGAAGATATTGAAGAAATCGCAGATTCGGAACCATGTTCTGCTGACTCCAGTGACAATTATGAACCAGATTCCGATGAAGAAGCAGGCAGTGATACGTCCGATATGTCTAACTCAGACATCCATTTTGCGCCTTCACCACAGGTAACTGTTGGTAGAAACCAAGTTCTTGACTGGGTCATTCCTGATGAAACATTTGAGCCTGCTAAAATCCTTCCTCCTGAAAGAGAATGTAAGCTGGCTCCAGATATCACCAAGCAGTTGTCACCTATGCAGATTTTTCATAAAGTATATCCTCATTCTCTTTATTTGCACATTGCAAATTGTACAAATGAACGCCTAAAAATCATAAACCAATTAAAAAGGAGGAATGAGAATATGTTATGACTGACAAAGGAGAAATACAGAAGTTAATTGGCTGCATGTTCATTATATGCTACAATCGCCTTCCAAGCCTGAAAAATTATTGGAGTAAAAAGGAGTCAATGGGAAATAGCACAATTCAAAAAACTTTTTCAAGAGATCGATACATGACTTTGAGCTCAAAAATGTACTTTGCTTCTCCTCAGAAACCCCCAAATGCTTCAAAAACATATTATATTGAAGATTTGCTGATGAGTAACTGTCATAAACCCAATTTGACAACAATTATCAAAAAAAGCAAAACCGGTGAACAACAAAATATCCAATGTCCAGAGGCCATATCTTTTTACAGAAAAAAAATGCAAGGGGTTGATCGGGCAGATCAATTCATTGGGCTATGTGATCATGACCGAAAATCAGCAAAGTGGTGGAAAAAGGTGAAATGAGACATAAAAATGAGAATATTTCTTTTCTTTCTTTCCTCACCACAGTTGCAGAAGGATTAATATCTGAAGGTATACAAAATACAATCTTACCATTACCAGAACAAGGCGCCCCTTCAAGAAAAAGAAAATTATATGGTGCATCAGCATTACATCTTCCTGTGGATCAACAAGAGGAAGATCCACTAGATGTTCTGAAGAGAAAAAACAAACAAGAACAAAACTCTTTGCGAGGAGTGCAATATTCCATTGTGCAAGTTCTGTTTTATGTTGTATCATACCAAATAGTTATTTAGGTTCATTTTCTTCTTTGCAAAGCTGCTTTTGTATTTTTTTTCTAAATAAATATTCTTATACCATTGTTTTTTCTGTTTTTATGAATTTTCCGATCATACCTGTTGGTACGCATGTGTACCACCATAAATACCTGCTGGTACATATATAAACCACCCCCTCCACCGTTACCTGACCAATGAAAAAAATATATATTAATAAAAACTCATTGTAAGACATCCTAACAATAATATTTTACACTATTTATTATTTGGACTAAGTTATTTGAATTCAGGGACGAAAGGGTTAAGTGATCAACAACCGACCAAAAATTTCTTGGCATCTTGTAATTTTTTCAGATAAAATCTAACTAAATTGATGAAAATATTTTTATATTAATTATATTAATGGACGGTATCTGCACCTGGTGATATTTTCATCATTTTGTGCTTTTCCTCTTTTCACATATAAAAATGACGTCAAGTGGGTTGACTCTATACTTCCTAATGCATTTTAGTATAATTTTCCATGTAATGTAATTTCACCTATAAAAAGTGACATGAAAAAGCTGAAGATTCTGTCAAACTTAATGCACAATGGGGTTTGTCATGGAAAAAAAGTATTTTCATTGACTTTCACTCCAACCTTAACGCGCATATACATATAGGTAGAAAATATCGTGCCTACGACGTCGACTATCACCGTGGTAGCCTAATATTTTTTATGAGGGTCATTTTATAAGTAGGAACCATTCGGTAATGGAGTCGGAGAAGCTTTATGAATATAAATTGTTTCACAAAGTAAAATATTTTTTGTAATTTTTCAACATTTAAACATTTATCAACTGGTGGCAGCAGCTTTTGGATGCAAACCAATTAATAACTGTTTCTTTCAACTTGTCATTATTTCACAAGCACTTTCCATGAAAAAGTTGCTTCAGTTTTGGAAAAAGAAGAAAGTCTGATGATAAACTCAGAGCTGTATGGTGGATGATCTAGTAATTTGCTACGATAACGCGATCTGCATACACTCGCGAAGCCGCGGCAGCATTTTAAAAACACTCACCATAAATTAAAATCATATCAACAACATCGATATTTCTGAACGAGTGTGCCATTTTGTTTTTTTAACCGATTGGTGGATAAATGTTTTGTTTATCTACGGTAACGTGGGTTGCGCTTCTCCTTTTGATCGTTCCGAGATACCGGATCGGATTAGGTATGATTTAGATTTGATTGATTGTGCGGAGCCTAATATCTTGTTAGCTTGAGACTTTAGTGTACGTGCTACTAGAAAAAACCGCTTATTCTTTCATGATCTATAAGCCATTTATAGGAAATTTCCAACTTTGCGGACACCCTGTATTTAAGGGTACAGCATACGAATAATTCTGCTTAATTTGTTATTTTGGTGAATAATATGAAGCATCCTGTTTATCAAACAGCAACAATGGCGGAATACCTGATATGGAAAATAGTCGGACACCTCGCATAAATTCTGCTCGATTTTTCTGAATAGTTGTCGCAATCCGAGCAAATACCGAATTGAGCATAATATGGAAATTCCTGCTATTATATCACTGTCACTATTTCGAATCTGGTAGTATTTCAATTAATTTGATATTCATAGCATTTTTTTTGACCTGCCGAGTTCCTCCATGGAATCTCGTAGCACTAAAATGAGATCGTAAAATTACGACACACTTATAATGCGGTACAACTTTTAGATTCAACATCAAAATAGATAAAGTTGAATTTTAGTTTAGTTAGATTAAAGTTTCGGTTCCCTGTTCAGTATCTATCACACACAAGAAGAAGCCAGTCAAAGATCCTAATAGTCTCGTACTTCTCATAATCTGTAGTGAGGATCAAAGTGCACTTGACATGAGTCAATTTTTTTACCGTTCTGGTATTAAGTTCATATTTTTTAGTGTTCTTGTCTTTGAGCCAGGGATTGGTTTTCCCGACGTGTAAGTCACAGCGCACTGAGGTTCAAGGGTCTGTCCATTGACGAATAATGTCAAGATCACGCTGAAGCAGAGCAAAGTTTGTAACGGTGTGGTAAATCCACGTGTGATCGGCATAAGCAATACATGTGGAGGACAGCAAGGCGGGCAGGTCACTTGTGTACAATAGCAAAAACACTGGACCCAAGAAATGGTGTGTGATCTGGTTTGTGATGTGACGGCTGGTTGGTCTCGAACAGAGCGGAGTGTTAATTTGTATGATAGATTGTAGCAGACAAGTGACCACCTAATGCTTTTCTCACCTTTCAAAAAAGCACGTGCTGAGACGTACAAGTAAAGATGAAAAGGTAGTGATGCGGTGCGAAAGCAAGACCGTTGCTGCTTCGATGAGCTACTACGTGATGGGAATTTTTATGGGCCATAATCTACACCGCAAAAACATCAGATTTACGGAGAACTGAATGAAAAGCACGTTTCTCACGTTGATGAAGCGTGCATCGGTGAGGAGCTGGCTTGTTGATTAGGCGAAATCACGAAAGAGGAAGTCGCAGATTTTAAAGTTGTTAGAAATGGACACGTCTGCGAAAATTTCTTATCAGAAAGTGGCGTATCAAATCAAAGAATATCAACGGCCTATAAAACGGAAGTGTCATCATGGGCGCCCATTGGGGGGAGGAGGGAGGTCAAGAGGAGGCATATGCCCCCCTGGCTCCTGCTTCAAAGTGAAATATAAAATACCTCCTTGGGTAAGAAGTGGCGTGTGAGCTTTTTGTCCTCCTCGAAGTTATACAGGGTGTTTCAGAAAAATGTCGTAATACATCGAGAGCATCAAGAAGATCACAAATAACATGAAAAGATCATAAATCATGGTTGATTAATTACTCTGTCATCGAGATAGAGGGTGTTAAGATTATAACTTCGAAATCGAAAAAAATGTATCTTTGAAGTGGATATAGATATTGTCAGAGAGTTACCTATAATACGATCATTTTATAAAATACATCACCAGCTATAACTAAAAATACTGATTTTGATAATTTTAAAAAGCAAATCAATCAAATTACCTTTGACACTTAAATGTGAATTAGCTCTCAGCATATAGATCATCGATACTGTAAAACGGGGTTACTTTGCCAACCGTCGGCTAACTTTGCACCGTGCGTCTACAAGTGAATTATTATCCCTTTACAGGATACAGTGCTAAATTTCTAGCAATTACTATTTTTATCCAATAGAGGGAGTTACAATAGCCAACGGAACTAATATGCTTCGTCCGCCGGCCAGACGCCAACAGTTGCATTCAACAACCAAATCTAGAAATATGTGTTATTTGTTGGGTGTAAAAATCTCATTCGTATGTATTATTATCGTGTTACCTGTGTACAAACTGTAACAGTCCAATTTAAATAGGAACAATTATTTTTTGTTGTTGTTTATACATGCACATTCCTTGGTTAAATGGGGAAACTTTGCACCAGGGTTATGGTGCAAAGTATCCCCCACGAATGTGGTGCAAAGTATCACAGTCAATTTTCTTTATCTAGTTTCATTGTTTCTAGAGGATGCCAAGGGTTTATAATAGGGTCGCAGGCTGTCGGAGGTATGGCGACTACACGCAAGAATACTTGGAAAAATGTTTAGAAGCGATTAGAAATAGAATGAGTACCAGAACAGCCGCGAAAGCTCATAATATACCACGGAGGACCATTATGAATAAATTGAAGAATGTACACACGAATAAACCAGGTTACCCCGCTACATTTACAGAAGAAGAAAGGGCTTTTGTTTCCTGCGTACAACAAATGAGCGAGTTCGGGTTCCCGGTGACTGAGATAGAGCTTCGTCAAATCGCCAGAACATTTTTGCATAAAAAAGGTGGGTAATTAGGCATTGTTGGTTTCTGTTCAATTTATTTTATTCCTCTTCCGCAGGTAGGAGAATACCCTCCTTCAAAGATAACCTTCCTGGCAAGGACTGGGTTAAAGCTTCCTTGAAGAGGCATAATGACCTAACAGTCAGGATTGCCACCAATATTAAGCGGAGCAGAGCAGCTCTCAATCGTCAGCAAATGCAGGATTAGATAGAAAACTTGGAGGGGGTTCCACCAAATGAAATTTTTAATTACATACAATCCTGGTCAAAAAAAAAATTTAACCAATAAAATACCCAGAAAGGATAGTTAATTCATCAAAAAGTTGTATATTCCTAATGATTACAGGAAATGCAGCAGGTGAGGTTCTACCACCTTATGTAGTATACAAATCAAAACACTTATGGGATACGTGGACAAATAATGGCCCACCTGGTACTCGCTACGCCAACACAGCATCTGGGTGGTTTGGGTCAGAATCATTTTCTGATTGGTTTTTTCAGCTGTTATTACCAACATTGAAAAAATTGAAGGTAAAAAGGTTATTATCGGCGATAATTTATCTTCGCACTTAAATGTTGATGTGTTAGCAGCTTGTAAGGACCATGATGTTCAATTTGTGTGCGTGCCGCCAAATAGCACTCATGTACCACAGCCCCTAGATATGGCATTCTTCGCTCCATTGAAAAGGCATGGCCTGAAATCTTGTCAGATTATAAAGAATCCCACGTTGGAAGCAGTGTGCTCGAAAAACAACATTTTCCGACACTTCTAAGACGACTGATGGAGAAAATTGCGGAAAATAGTGCTTCAAATTTAATTTCAGGATTCAGAAAATGTGGAGTCGTTCCTTGTGACGTAAGTTTCTTGAACCTTTGGAAAATAAAAGGGCAGAGGCTACTCAGTTTCAAGTTCAGGGAAGGCAGAAACAATAACAATTCCAGCCGGAAAAAGCATTGCTCACGGCAAAGTAGGTTCTGCTGATTTACCTTGGACGTCAGGAATAGTTAGAGCTCCAATATCCAAACACTAGCAAAAACAAAGAGCGAATGAAGTGCCTGAAGACGAGGAGTCAGATAAACTTCCGGAACTTAGAGATTCAGATGATGGAGTTGATGAAATACAAGATAAGGAGGAGGAAACTGAATTTAATAAAATTCTTGAGTCTGGCTATTTTGCTAAATCTGTAGCTGAAAAAATTCAAGAATCTGGTCTAAAAGATATCCAGAGGTCTGTAGGTGAATACGTTTTAGTCTTGTATAATGGCAAGCCTTATTTAGCATGGAGTCATAACCGAAATTGAGGGCGAAATGGTTAAGATTAACGCGATGGTCAAGTCTTTGAAGTTTTAGAAATGGTCCGAAAAAGCCGATGAAATTTGGTATAGTTGGGACAAGATACTTGGTGCAATAAATGCATGTAAGCAAATGACCAAACGTGGTTTGTATTCTGTACTTGAGTGCGACCGATACTGGTGGAATTAGTATTCATCTGATGTTTGATTGTATACAATGTATTTTAGGTTAACTGTTCTGCCTGAATAAACTATAATTTCTTTTATTTTTTAAATAAAAACGATTACAATCTTAAAATGTGTTGATTATTTGCCTGAATAAACTATAATTTCTTTTATTTTTTAAATAAAAACGATTACAATCTTAAAATGTGTTGATTATTTGACAAAATCCCTCAAAAATTGAAAATTCCTACACTAAAAGAATCGCACGTTCTTAAATTTAACAATGGAGTAATGTTTCTTTTTCCCGCATAAATTTTACTATAGAAAAACCAATCCTAAATGAAGTGGTGCAAAGTAAACTCATCATACTACTACTTTGCACCAGATTTCAAATTTACACATGGTAACCTTTTTGAAGTAGATTTCTAATTATTGTGGAGAGGAAACATAGCTGTGACAAATTCTCATAGTTTACGCTATGATATCTCATACTGCTATCTTCAGGTAAAATGCGTTAATCCGTAGTATATTGTAAGACAGCATAAGGTATTTCGCGACATTTTAAAACACGGCTACTACCAATACTGCTATGACAACATCAGAAAAAGTAAGCATACTTAATGAAAATTATTCGAACAATTATGCATATGAAAATTTAAGTTTAGTTAATAAACTGCTCCAGTTCAAACGAATGGAGGTTTAATTAAACAGGCTTGGCTCGGCGAATACGAAATTGACTTTTGAAGCATTTGCATATGAGACGTAAAGATGATATATGACCAGGATTGATTTCAAGCAAGCAGAATGCATAAATAAAATCAATTTACGGAAAACGTAGATGCTTCCAAAAACCATATTTATCATTCCCTTATCCATATGCATATTTGAGGGACACGCTATGTTTCATTTTGATTGATATATTATCATCTTTAGTTGTAAAGTAAATTTACCCAAGTTCCATTCAAACCTCATCAAATCCATGTTAAAAAAGACGTCAGCTCTCGATCGTCGCTTCGATTTGCTTGTCGCTGCTTGTCTAGGCACTTTACATCTTTCGATTCCACGATTTCTTTCCATTTCGATTCCCGCACTTTTGAAAAATATTATTGGTTTTAATATAAATGAGCGCCCATTTTCTTAGAGTTGGCTCGAAAACTAAATTAATATCGAGTGGCGTCAACGGTTTTGTGGGCGGTACAGACGAATGTGTGAAGATGCTTTAATTTCCCTTTAAAAAAATATGGTCCGACGAGAGTATGATCACTAATAATGGTATCTTTAATCACGGCAACATTCATTACTGGGCTTGAGTAAATCTGCGGGCTAAGAAAGTATCCAGATATCTAGTTCGTTTTGGGTTTAATCTGTTGTGTGGAATTCTAAGGACCAAAATATTAGTCCCATTTATTTACCAACCCGCATTAACTGTATATATATACCTTCAATTGTTGCAATATGATCTAGAAGACTGCTTGGATAATTTACCTTTGGCATAGGTTCATAGCTGTTGATTTCCACAAGACGGTGCTCCTGCATATAACTCTAGGCAAGTTCTTGAGTATCTTTCTCAGCGATTTCCCAGAAGGTGGATTTGAACCTCCAGTGAAGTGTCGTGACCAGCGCGTTCCCCGGATTTAACTCCTCAAGGCCTAATTTCACCAAGACTAATATTTTGAATCAATGGGAAAATACCTTATCTAAATTCAATTTGACAGAAGCTGTCAAAGGTCTCAGAATATCAGTGATTTCTATTAAAATATTATATATAAACTTACATTTAACAATCAGTTATCCAAAAAAGCCATTGGGAACGCGGCAAATAATAGGTCGGTTTTCTAGCTGTTAAATTTGGCAGCAGATTTGGACGTTTGTTAATGCATGGCAATCTCGAATTTAAGTTCAATATTCTGTTATCATTACATACCTGTTGAATAGTGTGGATTTGTCTGTATTTTGCAGGAAAATAGAATATAAAATACATTCCATCCAATTCCTCACCTTCCTTTACATCATAATAGTAATCATTTATTAATTTACGGGTTGGACAGCCCTGATTTATAGCATAACCCGCTTCCCTATCAATACAAATTTAACATACAGGTCGCCTAGCCGTGGGGATGAAGTGGTCGGGATGAATATCACGGCAACAACTGATGATTTGGGCATGTCTGGTAACAACGTATGAAGTGAAACTCGCTAACTTCACAAATTTCAAGATTTTGTACAATTTCTTTGAAAAGAATGAAAGATATATCTGATTTGGCAGGGTAATGTCGCAGCCAAATGGCAGTCACCCTTTCTGACACAGTCCGGATCGAAAAATGACGATACTCGTGAAATGTATTGATACTTCTAAATATAGGATCCTATCGAACATCCTTACTGTCAAGATGTATAACCCGAGGTACCGTCGGAGCTATTTTGGGGCGTCATGGAAATAATTTAAAATTTTAATTTGCATTTCCAAGTGTTGTTCAACGATTTTGGGAAAAATTCCACGAATACTCTTATAAAGCATAGTAGAAGTATATTTCAACAGTTGGCAGAGCTTACTCCACTGGGACCAGGGGGGTGAAACGGGATATTAATGCACAATCTGGCAACCATGTCGCTCCCTCACAAAATGGCCGCTGACAACCACACAAGTCACCGTGTTGGCACTGAATAGCATGGAATTAAACCTTCTTCAGAGTATATGTTTTGTGACTGGGATCAAGGTTGACAGATCCCACACGTGTCACTCGATGAGTCTTGAAATGCAATAATCAGCTGTATTCAAATAATGTCTAATTAGAAATATAACCTAGAATGTGTACTCGTGAAAAAAGAAAAATATGGCAATTTTCTAGTTTTTTGCAGGTTTTAGGTTTGCTGATAGCTTTAAGGCGTATATTTGGGAATTTCTTAATCGCTGTGAATATAGTGTGGATGTTTGTTCAGTTCCTCAACAATGAAAAATATTCAACTTTATGGATGTATGGATATCAAAAAACCTGAATGGTTTTGTGGGAATATAAATCTAAGGTGCCATAATGGTTCTGATGAACGGCAAGTAAGTGAATGAATGTTTGGAAACGAGCAAGAGGTTTATAGGACAAAGCACCCAGTGGAATCAGTAAAATCGCATATCAATTGAAGAAAATAATATAAACATGAATAAAAAATCAACAATAGTAATTAAAACATGAATTTAATTCAAAAATCAAACATTTCTTTAAATTTTACTGAATTATATGTAATTTCTTAATATTCAATAAGCTGGTGATGTTTCAATGACAAGCTGTCATCTCATTCTTTGACAATATCTTGTTTTCAACATTTCATACCTATTGGTTGCCAAAATTTGTTGATATAGGTGGAGAATAACGGACTGTTGATTTGACAACCTTGGTGAAATCGACCCCTAGACTTTTTTTTAGTTTGAGGTGTTATTAAAAACCAAGTTTATCAGCATACCTTAGAAACTGAGCAGCAGTTACGAGAATGTATAATGGAAGCATTAGGTCATATTTGTGTTTAGAAAATAATAGCAACATATTTGAACACCTATTGTGAATAAAAAAAAATATGTTAAAAGTGTATTCGTTATTCTAAATATCACTAGATTAAGAATCATTTTATAAATTTTCATCCCATCATGTTATTATGTGAAATATAATATGCATCTTAGTAATCACATAACCTTACATCAAGCATTTGTCTACACGCCCTACTTAAATAAAATAAAAAAGAAACACGTTTTTCTTTATAACTAAGAAAACAAATATAACATGTGATACATCGTTGAATTCGTAGAAAAAGATGTTACCTCATACAGGGTATACTTTTTTCGGAATATATAAAAAATAAAGCTGATGATGGATGATGGAAACAAAACGTCGGGCACAAGATTTAACAACACCATCATGTAGGGCCTAAAAAGCGCCAATGAAAAAGTTGCGTTACTTTTTCGATATCTCTTAAAATAAAGTCAGAAAAAAATAAAAACGTTTCGGCTAAATTTTAGTTGTTCCCACATGTACAGCCTGTATAAATTGTTTGACGGATATAATCTAGACTTATATAAAATAAATCCGGAGAAATATGTCTTGCAAATGACACCCCAGGCTGAAATGCCGATATTATATGGCATGGTACAGAATTCGGAGACAATGTTCTGTAAGGATGTTTGCAAGAATTTTGAGTTTATATGTTTGCAAAACTGATATGGAATTTAGTATAGAAAAGGGCGGGTCCATGATATAAGAAAAATTCTTTTAATTGCACTCAATTTTGAGTTTTATATGTTTTCACGGTACTTTTATAACTACCATATAAAGTCACATAATTGTGTAAGTTGCAATCAGCTTCAGCTAAAATTGAAACATTTCTTAACTTAACTGCTTAAGGTTAGCAGAACTGAAAAAGAGACTTACATTATATGACCATATCTTGTTCAAAAAACAATATTTCTGCAACTTAAATACCTAGCATAATCTCTTCTTACAAGCTTGCGATCTTCTATAAACACACTTTTGAGGCTTGTGGTCCACTCTGTAACTTTATGTGTCACCTATTCTCACGATCTCTCCATTAAACCAAGTCCAATTTCCACAACTCATGAGGATATATCCCAATTTCCTCCTAAGCGATAGCTATTAAGATTTACATCTGATAGCATTCCTAGATATTCGGGACATTATTACCATACGAAATTGTATGTAACACTGTGAAAATATAACTTTTAGATCTCTTGCACTAGCAGTATAGTTTATACAAATAAAATAACTAGCGATTCAAATACAATATGAAAGATATGATAATATACTCGTATCCTTTTAGAAAGCAAACATGAGTTAATTCTGCAGCAACTTATTTTGGGTTACTTTTCGCATTTTGACTATGAAAGTCATCAGTCAAGAAGTGGGATGCTTTTTTACATGATCTGAGTTACATGTTTTCTGACTCTTAGGTCAAATGCTACTAAATGGGTCTAGGAGACAAACACAACCAATGAGAAGGCGTTTTTAAGGATTTGTGCAAGATGGAACTCTAATTACCATACTAAATCAAGGAATACTTCATAGATCACCTAGTTTAGCTACACAAAGCTATTTTCTCATTTTTACCCGGGCACAAAGCTTGAAGCTATGGGCACAAGATCCACCAATCAAAAATAAGGAGTTGCGCCATACTAAAAGCATGGACCAAATCGGGTACAATATCTATATTGATACGACAACAACTACGGAGCATTTCATTGAAAATAACAGTGTCACTACTTACGCGAGAGAGATTATTTTGAAAAAAGATGTATTTTCAACTATCCATTAACATGTCTCTTGAATTGCCGTATAACGTACCTTATAAATACAAACTACTGTTTTTCCCATCAAGGTTTGCACTCTGGTTGCGTTCCGGCGATATTTATTTGTAAGGAAAATATTTGCAACTGTCCTATTTATAATAAAAGTATGCATGTAAGGCATATTTCTTTGTTAATGTATCTGTATCGAGTCTACGGATAAAACAACTCTTCGTGTTTCGTTTTACAAATTTTCGAGGTTACAACTTAAAATAACTCTAACAAAATAAAGATCGTACCACACAGAATTACCGATTCTATATTTATAGTATGTGTTTCCAATGCCACAAAATGTCATTGTGTACTCACGTGAACATATATATTGTTGGAAATAAATAGGGTGTAAGCTGCGAGTTAAATCTGATAGCCTTGAATGTTTCAAGCGAATTGAACTTCCTAGAAAATTTATGTGCGAGAAAAATTCTGAGGGATTTTATTGGATCTAAACGACGTAATGTATTATTACTCTTAGATGATCGCGTCCATGAAAAACGTTTCCAACTTGTGTTTTTTTCTATAATTGTTATATTTGTTGGATGACACGAAATAAGTGGTTCTTGGTCGGTAACCCAATGCAAGTTTGTTTAAAAAATGCGTCGAGTTACCACCCAGCAACCTTTTGATTCATGTTGACGGGGCACGCAAGACGCGTGATTGTAATAAAAATGAGTTGGAAAATTTTCACACCGTCTATCCTAGATCCATCTTATAAGCTTGAGGTGAGTCTAGCGTGACAGTCGAAGATAAAATTACTACTAAAGTGTCTTATAAAATGAAAAATAATACTACGACACATCTTTCATGACAAATATTTCAAAGACTATATCGTAGACTCTCTCCAAATCTTGCAATATCAATTTAGTACTCTTCAAGATGTGCACGATTAGTTTTGTTTGAAATAATACTACATATAAACCTGCCTCTGACGAAAATTAAAATAATAAGGAAAGTATGAAGTTAGCGTTGTATCTTGCTTATTAGCCATCATTGGTACGGTATACATCTAGTCGTTTGAGACAGACAGACAGTGGTGTCCCGCACAACAACGTATGCATTTCTAGTCTAGGTCTTATCTGGACCTTGTACAGACTCAAGAGTTATGTGGAGAAAAGTAGTTCTTAGCCCTAAACAAATAGCTTAGGTCTTTGGTAGAATTCGGCCATCCATCCAATCCGCATGAGCACTACGGCGCTTCTTGTTAGTCTAAGTACAGTGCTGTGTTTTGGAAGTATTAAACTCTACCATATCGTTACGTCCCCAAGCAGTTATAAGCTTCAGGTCACTCGTCAGTCCTTCACAAGAGCCCATGTATACGTTATCAGAATATTTGAATAATTATCTGGTTAACTTTGCAATATAGTAACTTGGTAATACAAAATTTTAAGGAAATTCTGTAAATTATATATAAAAATGTAAATTAAAACTGTTAAGAGAAGGCAGGAAAATGGTTGAAATGTCTAATGCTTAGAAATACTGATTACTAATTAGAGGAGTTAAGCACAAAAGACTGCGAACGTGAAGCTATATTGAAATCTGCATTTGCCCAAAATTTAGCACAAAATTCCATATGTCCGGAATTGAAAACGCTCAATTGACGGTTCGACAATTTATTCATGAAACCTGTGAGCAATAAATAACGAGGGTTTTTACAGATTTTGTTGACGCTAATGCCCCTTTTATTTTTGCACGAATATATTGCAAATGTCCATCAGCACATACAAATCGCACTGATTAAAAATATTTTAATTCGGCTTTCTGTCATTATTAGCGACAGTAGATAGTATTTAATCTCTCGTCAAGCTTTTTACGGACTGTGAAAGCGAGGTGAATCATATGTCAACGAATTATAAATGGAAGGAATTTATTCCATTCTAGCTATACAGTGCCTTTCCGACTACTTATTTTTTGGACAGGTCAAGTTAGCAATATAAAATTCCATGATGTTCCACGAAAAGTTGATATTAGACAGTATGAACATTTGGGATTTTAGTATGATCATGGGTGCGATTCAGCTAAAATGTTTTCAAAATGGTTGTGCCTGAGGTATATACCAAGTTGCCTATTTTACTTGGAACGCCCTGTACGTTGTTCAATTTTTAGATTTTACCCCAGCTTTCAAATCCTGAAAGTTGAAACTTCACATATACTAAAGCCTTAAGATAACGGTACCCGTATTACGTAACTTGGAAAGTGACTTGTTAAATATCGTCCAGTGGAGGCAAAAAGGCTCTATTACGAAAAATTGCTCTAACTTCATTTTCTGAAGATTCAGAGGATCCTGATCATTTTTGAGGTTAAAAGACTTGGGGATGAGGGTTTTAAGGGTGTGGGGAGGGTTTGTTTCAATTTTTTGATGCTGGCACATCTAGACTTTTGGTAATTTTACACATGTATTAGACATATTTCACACATTTTAGATTTCTCTGTACATTAGCCCGAAAGAATATACTCGGGAGACGGATCGCGTACCTACCGGCCACGCCCACTGCTCCCGGCGGCGTGCCGTCACAGCATAGTGTTCCCTATACTCTGACCGCGTTGACACGTCTGCCCGAGGTGCAATACCGAAAAAACAGGCAAATAATATCTATGGACTAATCGTATGGACTGACTTTTTTCTCTGAGGGTCTAGTTTGTGCTGAACATATTCCTTTATGTACTGATAAGGGCGTTGCGCTTTATGACATCATGTAGGTTTTTATTTGACATTATGTAGGTTTTCCCATAGAATGTATTGTTTGAACTAGCTGGTATTCACTTGGTGCTCAGAGTGAACTAGCGACACACTAGCGGCTACAGAACTTGACATTTTACAGATTTTTTTCGACATTACATATTTTTTTTACGTAATAACCCTGCCGATCTACTAAGTTCCGAAACCCTGTGAGCCCAAACTTGTCCTCCTCCCCTCCTTCTGGTTTATAACGTAGTTATCCATATTATGTTAGATAACTATGTGCGTCTTCAAGACCCTATTGATACTCCGCGAGTGTATTCAGAGCGTCGTCATCGATGTAAGCGTAGGTTTGTTTATATCATGCAAAAACCGTCTGAGTGGACACAAGGGAACACCTGGACAACCCCAAATGTTTCAAATTCAGGAAGAAGTAAACAAAGTCGTGTTTCTGGATCGAACGCCAGGCATTATTTACTAACAAAACTTGTGACCTAGCAGCACTTAATTTTCCTATCCAAATGAATAGTGAGTATTTTTCTTCAATTTATTTTTTACGTTTTACAGCATATTATTAGCTGTGTTACTTCAAACATAGTGGTTTCTGAAAAGGAATGTCTCAACTTTCAGGAAACTCTGTATATTTTATGTACATCAACCTATCCTTAAACCTAACAGTTTTTGAGATATCTCAAAATTTACGTAAAAATCTGACAATAGAAATCTTCATTATGTTATTCTATGGACATAAATGCTGCCCCTCTGAGTTCCATCTCGATGCGTGGCCTACCAGATGGACGTACCAGACTTCTGTTTTTAATCTATCTAGGTGGATATACACGATTGGCTGGTACTAACACTTTTTTGTTTCAGGACTTTGAGAATGTGATAAAGTCTAGTATAAGACAACTTCTTGAAACTGTCTGGAGTTACGTAAACACCATCGAATTCGAATAGATGAGAGGGAGCCAAACCTATATCTTTACATTGCATCGTTTGTCGCCAAAAGGTAGTTTTAGAGAATACTTTTGACTCATTTGACTCCCAACGCCTAACAAAGTGACAACGTTGTATTCATATAATAATAGTACTTGGCAGTGGAATGATCTGCCTTTATTAGGCTTGTGCGGCTATTTGTAAATCATGCAAGAAATATCATGTCCTCATATCAACTAACACAACAACTATCTGCAAACACTCGCACTTTAAAAAAATTACACTAATATTACGAATCTAATGACAAAACTGGAAAAAATTAACTTATGCCAAGTCCGCTTGTAGTATGCACTTTCCTCGTGACTACAGACTGAGGTTTTGGAGACAAACAAATCGTTGGCTTGTTTTTTCTACCTAGTCTGACTTGGTAAATACCAAGTTGCTCATAAGAAGTATCTCTGTCCTTCCTGCAATATTCTAAGCTTTTATTTATGTATAATAAGGTCCCGGAGGATTTCCGGAATTATTTATCGAGTAATATGGTAAGCGAGAGAAGCGGCTAGGCGGGGAACTTTTTCACTGCCGCTATTATTGAACACTGGGGAGCAGCGGGCCGAAAAATTGCTCTACTCACTCATGCTCGTTTTGCATCTGAATAAGAGCAAATGAGATTGCCATTGTTGCCTAGAAAGTCTCTAGTGCATATCCGCACTAGTTCCAAGAGCGGATATCAGAAAACTGTCTAGGGGGCAGTGGTGGTGGCAGCATTAATATCTCGACAAGTTACATCCATATCACTCCATATATTTTTTTATATCGCAGCATCCGCGTAGGCACCACGGCTACGATGAGGAGCTCAAACAAACTTGATCGATTCTATTTTTGAATTGCCTAACTTTATTAGAACTGAGAAAAGCCTCCTCAGGTAGATTGTTCCACATTCTCAATCCCCTAGGGACAAAGGAGCGGTAGTATGGGCCAGTTCAGGATTTACAAGGTACGCCACGATTAGAATGGGAAGCCGAAGTCACGCGGATCTGTCTGGAAAGCATATCACGTGGCGGCATAATGGAGAGCTCTGAGGAGCAAAATTCCTTGACAAGAGTTAGTTCGCCGACGGCTCTTAGGTGCGCAAGGGTCCCGACATTGACGTTATAAAAGAGTCATCTAGCATACGTACAGCCCCGTGAATCATGGATAATGTAGTCGGGATGGCAGCTCCCCAAACGAGTGTTCAGTACTCGAGGCTACGTCGTATCTTGTCGGAGTCGTCACATATTGCATGTACCGAACGCACCTCGCATATTTAGATTCCCCTTGCTGTTAATTTTACGTGTCATTGTCATTTCACATTTCACCTTTCATCGATTCATTTGTCACACCTACATATACAACAAAAACAACATGGTGCTCTTAAGATGTCGATGAACTATGCCTTGCATTTCGAGCCATGAACAATGCAGATGCGGCATCAGTAGTAGAAGATTGGATAATAGTCAACCAGTGTGTTGCGACAACAGTTTTGGGTGGTTTTAGAGGTCGTTTGACATTTTCGAGGTTGATTTCCGGGGCTAAATTAAACCGATTTCGGAAGGCAATCTGGGTTGCGATTACAGAACATCCGCACGAAAATTGGTCCTTTTCATTACTCCAATGCAAGATGGCGACCGAACTGTGTCGGGACAAAACTTCACATTCCCGCCTCTTGAATAAGACCCTAGCGCTCCGCTACGACATCAACCGACTGCCGCATCGTGTAGTAGCGGCAAAAAATAAATGCACTCCTGAATATTGCTCGTTAAAATTATCTATACTTTGGGAAAAGCCACCGCGTTGGCATAAACGGCAGTAAAGCGTAATTTCTACAATGTGGCATCATTTAGCGGAGTTCTTTACATATTATCTATCGAACCAAAAATTGGCCGAAATGAAATGAGACACCGTAGCGCCATCTATGTGAGTTTGTCGCAGCTGTTATTTTCTAAATAGCTAGAAATCTGCCTTAAAACGGTTACTGTCTGATAGATAACGCTGTAGCCAACGATACTAGCATGTAAAATGTATCTCGGTTTTTAGTTTTTTGCCCCAGCCACAGCGGGAATGGTTTTTAGAAAATACAATGCTTTTTCATCGTTGGCCTAATAACCTTGTGTGATAATTCCATCAAAATACGGAACGTACTTATTGACGGACCAAAGATTATGGGACAGACAGATAGACGAACAGGCATACCGACGCATATAAGTGGCACGATTTTTGATCTAGATGAAAGACAAGCTTCAAAAGTTCCATTTTCCAGTATTAATAGAGCTTCAGGATCGTTCAGCATTTTTTGATGGCCACGTCAGATTTTCCAATTTTACTGGATTTTAAAAAATCCATATCCGGGACCTCGGTTGGCCGCGTGGGTCAGAGTGTCGTGCTACTGATCAGCCGGCCGGCCGGGCCGCGAGTTCGAATCTCGCCTTCGCCATGGATGTTGTGTGTTTGTTTTAGACAGCAGCGGTGGCCGCAGCAGTAGACTCTTCGGTCTCCTGATCAGTCCCCGTGCGCTGTGCGGGTTCGAGTCCCGTCCCAGAAGAAATTTTTCTCTTGGCTATGGATGTTGTGATTGTCCGTAGGTTGTAGATGGTCTCTGACTGTCGAACGCGGAGGTACCACCCGGCGGTTCTCGTAGGCGGAGCCAGAATGTGTGCATGTTGCATGCACACGTGTTCCCTCGCCAGAGTCCGTGTGGCGTCCCCCCTTTCCCATGTATCCCCCTATAGCCCCACGGTACCCAATGGGTGCTTAGGCCTTAGGCCTTCGTGGTAGTTGGAGTATAAAAAAAATCTACATACTGGGAATAATTCCGCATCGTATTGATTTGATCGAAAACTTCAAATTACACCACAGATAACATCCCAATAATTGCAGTTTGAATTTTTGGTAAACATTCACACAGATAAGCGCACATGCGAGTTCTAATTGTATGGAGCGGAAAGGAAACCAAATCTGCCGCAAATATGTACGAATGAGTATTTTCGATTCAAACTTAAACAGATGCATAATGTTTTCATCCAATGCAGTACATTTTGAGTGATGCGTGAGTTCATTTAGAATCAGAGAAAACTTATTATACATGGTATTCGAGGGCACATTTATGAAATACTCACAATTATACAGGGTGTCCCAATTTTGTCCCACAACAAAAAAATGTTTTTAAGTGAAAGGCCGTACTTTTTATTAGACACTTGAATAGGCCCTTTTAAAAGATGAAGATTGATATAACCTACTAATGGGTCTTGATTATTAGTTACTGGGCTATTGGGTATTTTATATAAAAAAAAACAAAGACACAATATTAAAAGCTCAAAAACACAATTAGCACGACGATATACAGTCACGGGTCAAGCTAGGTATAGTAAGCAACAAACATAGAGTTACCAAACTTTAGTCTCTGTTTGGTTATCCACCTTGTGTCATCAACAGCGTAAAATACATCTTAATGTCGGGTACGAACATTTTGTAGACATATATGTCTATCTCTATTTATTATCGATACACTCGCGTATAACTGCAGCGATCTATAGCTCAAAAAGTAGACTTAACACAACTATGAAAACTTCAGCCAACAGATTTTCAAAATAGCGGCACTTCCGGTTGTCTTATATTAACTAGAACTCTCTGTATATTGTTCAAGGTTAGGACTGTACGCCAGGTTCTAAATACATTTCATATATATTATTCTATACTACTAAGTTTAACCGTTATTGAGAAAGCTCAAATTTTGAGTTGAAAATGTCAAATGAAGGCCAATGAATTACACCAATCCGCTATGATAAAATTAATACTTGAATACTATATTTATGTTCCCTTTATATAGAATGTATATGTATATAATAAGGCCCTTATACATGAATCTCATAACCTCAAATTTCACCTTGGTAATTTGGCCCATTCCAAAAAATGGGTAGAGATCATCCTTTGTGAAAAGCACTGTATAGTACTTACCAAATCACCCCTGTGTACTTTTGTGTGGCTCCACAAAATCCATTACAACTTTCCTTCGTCGGCAAAAACGAACTTTCTAGAGATATAGAGGGAATGGAATCGATAAGAAGATTACTAAGTTGCCATGAGTGTTTTAACGTAGAGGTAAAGTGAGCAGAAAGATCGGATTTCTCTATTTCTCCATCAACAACCATAATATAGTTCAGGAATGTGTATTTCTTTCCACACCACACTGGCGAGGAAGTATTGTAATCAAAAAAAAATCGAAAATGAGATATTATGTCCTTTGCATGTTATATGGTAAGTACATCACGAAAAACCATAGGTATCAATTATTTGCATCTGTGTGTCTGTCGGTCTGTCCGCTGATACATAGACCGCCTATAACTAGCCTAGCCAAGGACGAAACATCTTTGTAGTTATTGAAAATCGGTTGAGTGGCTGCGGCCTAACAGGCAAAAAACAAAAAAGTTAACGTCGCTCAAATTTCATTCCTCGGGATTCAAAGGATCCTGGGAGTTTTGGAAAAAACATTTTTGCTTAGACAGCAGACCGATAAACCCCAACTAGGTTTAAACCCTTGTTTTCTCAATTGTGCATGCTCAGTCGGTTTCAAACCGTTGGGAATATGATGCTAGAACATTGCTATTGCTTATGGCGGCTTAGTTAGTATCACTTTCTTTAGACAGTATTATCTGTAGTGTATAAATAATCTGTGCTTTACTAATAAATAGATAGTCCAGTTTCGATATAATTTAAAATCATACTGCCTGAAGTTCGTAACTTACAACTTCATCAGCTGAAGATATATTTCCGCTGGTTACAAAGCCAATTTCCCCGTCTTGTGTGTTCGAAAAGCAATTTCTGCGGAAATCTCTAAATGCGCTCGAATGTTGCTTGTGCCTTCAGAGGAAAACTTAAATAATATATCACTGTCGATTGATCTGTCAGCATAGAAGGGCTGTTAAAAAGTATTAGGGTTGTAATCGAAATCAATCTTTGGAAACAAGCAGAAGGATGTAGGCGATTATTTACTGCTTGGCTGAGAAAAATTAGAATATGATGAGGCCAAGCTTTCTAGATAGAAAACGCAAATGAATATTTGTTATCAGCAATTTCGCTTTTACTGAAAGATGTGACACAGGTACCTTTTGACTGCAATTTACAAGAAAACAACCAATCATTATACTTAAGACCAATGACTGTTGATGAAGTGTGTGAACTGTCGAGGAGGATAAAAAATAAATTTAGCTGTGGTATAGATGATGTTCCAACAACAATAGTAAAACTTTCCATTCCAGTTTTAAAACATGTTTTGTGCTTACTTATTAATAATGCTTTTAGAAAAGGATCATTCCAAGTGAATTTGAAAAAAGCTGTTATAAAACCAATTTTTAATCCAGAGTAATTGGAAAATTATAGGCCAATCAGTATTTTAACAGGTTTTTCAAAAGTATTTGAGTTAGGCATCAGTAATAGATTATTAGAATTCATGAATGACTGTAATTTATTTAATACACATCAGCATGGTTACCTACATGAGCGATCAACAGATACTGCAATCTTTCAATTTGTTCAAACAGTACTTAAGCAATTAGAGGAGGGAAACTTAGCGGTTGGTTTCTACCTGGACTTGTCCAAAGCTTATGATTGCATCAACAGAGACATATTGTTATTAAAGCTACAAAGATATGGTGTAAGAGGAACTGCGCTAGAATTGTTCAAGTCATACATCTATAATAGACAACAGAGGGTTGAAATTATTAAAGGAGGTCAAACTTACAAGTCAAACATTGAGTTGACTTCAACCGGCATAGCACAGTGTAGTATACTTGGGCCCATTTTGTTTGTAGTTTTTTTAAACGATCTCTGTTTTGTTACTAGTGGTGATCATAGCAAGGATAAAATTATCTGCTATGCTGATGAAACAAATTTAGTGTTGGGTGGGACAAGTGTAGAGGACCTAACTGCTAATGGGAATCTCTTATTCAGAAGTGTGAATACATGGTTTTCTGAGAACAAACTAGTGCTGAATAAATCCAAAACTGATGCAACATTATTTATAACTAAGCAGAGTAAAGTCGTTAAGCCACAATATATCGATATAGATGATCATCAACTGCAGTTGAGTGAAAGTGTAAAATTCTTAGGCATCTATATTGATGAATTTTTAGATTGGACAACACCAGTATTCGAACTGCTGAAGAGGCTCAATTCCATTTGCTATGGTTTTAGGGTGATATAAAGATATCTAAATAATACGAGTATGAAAATATTGTACCATGCTAATTTTCAAAATGTTCTAAAGTATGGGATTAGTTTTTGGGGACGCAATAGGTTTATTCAACAAATTTTTGTTGTTCAAAAAAGAGCAGTACGTCTGCTAAAGGGACTAAATTTCAATGAAACTTGCAGGGGGGTGTTTAAAATTGAAAAAATCACGACTGTGTATGCCATCTATGTGTATGAGTGTCTTATATTTTTTTTCAAAAATAAAAATTTATTTGAGCTTGAGGTGCAAACTGTTTATGATACTCGAACAGTCCATGTTACTGATCCAATACACAGATTATCCTCCACAGAAAAAAGCCCTATTTACATGTGTTTAAAATTTTTTAACAATATACCAAATGAAATTAAAAACATAAACAGTTTACATAAATTTAAAAAGACTATTAAGCAATTTCTAGTACAGTCAAAGCCTTATACAATAGATGAGTTCTATGGGAGTTGTAATAGTATAAGATAGTATCTGTTTTAAGATAAATAACCATGTAACACAAAAAAAAGGTCTCAGGTTAACTACTATAGTTATGGTGACAGTGACGCAACATTTCATTTTGTAGTGGCTATACAAATTTTGTAATGTCATTGTACAATTTGGAATATAGATTATTATTATTATTATTATTATTGAGAATCGTCATGTTTTATTCAATCTTACTTGCTGGTCCAGATATACTGATTCAGAGACTCCTAATTCGATTGTTAATCTAGTGATAGGGGGATTGACTTGGAGGCTGATGTTGCTAATAGACAAACGATATAATTAATACGCTTACCAAGGATTAAGCTTGCGCAGACAGTATACCCAATGGTTCCTTGTTAACTAAAATTAACATCCGGTAAATTAGCAAGGATAAACAACGGTTTAGATTAGAGCACCAAATTCGGTGATCCTAGTTGCTAATGTACTTGGCAGGGTCTCATCCATCGAAAAGTTATTTTAACATGGTAATATCATAGGTTCATTGTTTATACAGAGCGAGACTTGGAAATGACTAGGTCCTAAAGCACGTTTCTAATGCATCCAATCTTTTTGCAGATGGTGGACCACTCCTATTTTGTGACCACCTTCTTTGGATGACCTTTAGCCTTGGGTCAACCATCTTGGATTGCCGTTGGCCTTTGACCATCTTGAACTTCTCCTTTTGAGACCTCCCTTTTGGATATCTACTAGCTACAAATATGTTATAATTTTTTCCTTAGTGTATAATACAATCTATTTACCTAAGATTATTCTTTTTAATGTATATACATAGTTTGTAGGTCTGTTCTGCTTCTGCTTTTCTGTTCTATCGCCACGCCATTGTCTTTGAGCCTCATGCCTCCATCTGAGCTACCGGAAGCCTCTTTTCTGAGTGAGCACAGAAAGGGTGGTGCATTCACAATGTATCATCTTTTTTGGACAAAACTTCCTTCCCTCAACGAAGGATCTCAGCAGTCTTAGAAGCCAAAAAAGAAAACTCTTTTAAATTAGATTATAGAGGAGGTTGTGATAATATTATTCTTTCTGCGAAATCTACTTAGATTTGTTGATTTCTGTTCCATTCTTGCATAGGCTACCTGCGCAAATATATCTGCTCTAGGTAATAATATTTTCTCATAAGCTAGACGAAATGCAATGTACACTTCGAGACAACCGTTTTCAATTTACAACATCCCCAGGGTAATTTATGCAGAGGAGGCTTTGAAACCGTCTAGATTTGCCTGCCTGCAAGACTCAGTATTTGAAATAAACATATTTCAAGCTTGAGCAATTTTGTATACAAAGTAACGACTATTAGATATTTAGTCTAAGAAAATTAGCTTAAAATGGTCGATCAAATCAAACGACTGTTTCCAGGCTTTTGCATGCACCAATTGATATCTTTATAATTCATCCTACAATAATAATCTACATTAAATTTACAACAAATTACGCCATTTACATTTTTGTTGTTGGATTAATGGATAGATACATATTTTTATTGAACCTGTAAGCTGTATCTAACAGATCATGTCAGGAGAAAAACTATAAAATAATGTGTATAATGTATTTAAAAAAACGTAAAATTCGGACACACCACAAATAAGTATAAAGCAATAAAATCAGTAAATAACAAACAGCACATATTATTACATATATAGATATACATATTTGTCAAAGAGATTTTGTGAATTCAGTAAATTCGCAGATTGTATAAGGAGTTCGCAATGCTCTAAACTAGTGTTTGAAATTACTGTAACTTTCTCTGTGTCGGATATTTATCAAAAGATGGTTATAGAGGCGACAACCGGCATTGTCCGGCACCTTCATGAAGTAGGTAGGTATGGTTGTATTTATCTAAACATGTTTCAATTCTATGTCTGGTTGCATATGTGTGGTTAAAGTCTTTAGGGCTACAGGGTATCTTAGTTGATAAAAATAAAACAAGTATAACTTTAAAAAGTACAAAAAGGCCGACTGCAGCAATTGAAACGGGGTCGCCCCCCCCCCTAGACGTCTGACATTTGCTTTTGCAATCCAACACCATTGTGTTACGTTCTGTCATGCCTATGTCTATTGATATTTTCATCACCTGCTGATATAATAGACGTGTCAGTATTTGCACCATTTACTTGATTTGTTCAATGGGCAGTTCAGAGTCTTAATCGTTAAGCTTATTACATACTAGTACACCCCGTTGCGCAATTTGTCTATAGGCAGTCTGGAGACGATCTCAAGACACGATCTATAGATGATCTACAGACATCCTTCTTTGTCTTGCCTAGCGTCCATACGATAATGTGAATTTTTTGGTCTCATGCTCGTTTTCGCAATCAAAGACACTGTTTTGTTTGGAATGGACTGCGATATGTCTCGGGGTCCCTGAGAATGTTTTCTTTATTTTTTTGTTGGTTAACAGAGCACTGAAGTTTTTTATGTTTGAATCTTTAATGTTATTATACTAGTTAATTATGTTGTTTTCATATAATAAAATATTGACTCTCTGAGGATTTCTGAGCAATTTCCATGTTTTTTTACAGCTGGCCTTGACCAGATAGAACACAATGGATTTAAGGAGCAATAATAGGATAAATTCTAGAAGTTCCACTGAGGTTAAAAAATGACCAGCCCCAAATATCGTTTGCGCCTCGCCCTAGACGAAATCCTGAATCCGCCCTTGGGTGCTATCAAGACAAATCTATGGACGCCTCAAATTCTTAATATATCAAGACATTTGGCTGCCTGTGAAATAGAACTCTATTTCACTCGCTACAGCATAAACGGCAACGGGTTTTGACATGTGTCTCAAGATTTGTTTTGTCAGTGCGACTGGGTATACCAAAATTGCATAAAATCAAAAGAGGCTTTAAACTTCAACTTTGAAATTTCTATAGACCAAGCATGGTATATGATGTACTATGATGATATCTTATTTTGTAGCTCCTGAGGAGTATGTTATACTCCAGATTCTAAAACCACAATAATCCAAAGTGATGAACAGACGGGGCCTGTCAATGTAGATCGTTTTTGTACACTGAGTCGCTTGTGAACCAACAATTAACTTTCAAAGCTATTTAATATTATATAAAACAATCTTATTCCATTGAAAAAAATCTTCCAAAAAGGCGTCCAGATACCATTTCGGAACTTTCAATTACAATCTTTACGCTGAAATATGTTTTGTTTTATCACCTCAAATTTTAGCTGGCTAACTTGAGAATAAGTAGCGTGGCTTTTGAAAAGTACTCTATATGTATGTGTATGCAGAATATATCCGCCATGCTATGTTCGCAAACTATAACCACAAAGGTGACGATTTTCACATAAATAACGTCACTAAAATGCGATGTAGGTACAGAAATTTACGAAAATGAAATGAAATCTGGCTGCAATCCTGTTGTGCTAAATTTTCTCACGTCCAAAACAAGGTTCGTCATATTGCATTTTGTTCTTATAAAAACTGGGCTAGGTGATTGATAATTTTTGGACCAAAATATTTTATCAATAATATATAAAAGTATTTTGCTATAGGAAGGTGCTTATTGTAGTTAATGATAAGGTGAATAAAACTCCCATAGTATTCAAAATGAAATTCAATCAATCTAAGGTGATTTGAGTATCAGCGAAATACAATTTAATTCACAAATTCTCGTAGTATTGCATAGCAAATGATGTCACTTAGATTATACAGAATGTTGCAGAATGACAAATTCAGCACACAAAAACTGCAACTATCCCTATTTATTCGCTTTTAGGCAATGGTACAGCTTCCGGAATTATTTATATTATGTAATAAAACATGCAATCACTTTACAAGTTATTTCCGAGACATTTTAGAAAAACGGTCATCAAGTAACGTAACGTGTTTATACAATTTGCAAAACAAACCCCGATTCAGATTTTCGGCTAAAGAATCCGTACTTAAATTATATATCTTACAGAAAAAAAGGTATAGCTTTTGAACCACTTGACAGATTTTCATTAAAAGATCGACTTAGTAACCTACAAATCAAAACCTTTCATTTGATACGCCTTCGCTTGCTCTGAGTTGGTCACTCATAACATGTAAACAGCCGAACCGATATAGTTAAGTCTAGACCAGAAGTTCTCAAATTTATTTTGTCAACTGCCTGTTTTGAGAATAAATTATTTAGCGCCCCTTGAAATTGTTCAAGATGTCCGCCCTGGGCATCGATGCTTCTGAGAACGAATGCGCTTATGACAATTTTGAAGAACGTGGAACCAAACTTATTAATTGCGTTGCCTCCCTAATCATTTTAACGTCTAAGATTTTTTCTTAGACTATTTACTGCCCCCTGTAGCTCCCCAGCGTTCACAAGAGACCGTTATCTAAAAAACCGTACTCAAATCGGTTGATCCGCAGGGTTATTACATAAAAAACTATAACATAATGTCAAAAGAACCGGAAAATTGTCAACTTGTTAAATAGATAACTGGTAGTGTGCAAATAGTTTATTTCGCGCCTGTTAGAATTGAGCACGAAGTGAACGACAGCTAGTTCCTAGTTGACATCTTGTATGAAAGCCTACATAATGTCACAAAGAATACCCCTGCGGCACGGGTACTACGTATCCTGGAAAGTGACATTTTGTGTTATTTTTGACATCTTGTAGGTTTTTTGGGATATAACGTAGATTGCTCTACAAGATGTCAACTTAGTACTAGCTGTTGTAACACTTATTGTAGCTGTATGTGTTGCCTAAACGTCATGATGCTTCAGCTATCAATGTTTAGCTCTGACGTGATTTAACTACATCTGGTTCAGAGATGGCATGATTGGAGGTCTAAGCTGTAAGTTGTAAACTATAGCTGGAAGGAAACGGCACAGCATAGGTGGATAGTGAGGATTTGTGTGTGAGGTTATAATCTGTGTTGATGATAATTTCATTGGTTTCTTGTCTCAAATACAGTTACTTGAGATGTATTCAAAGCTGTAAATCCATCCACTTTTTCTTACTGATTCTGGAAATTACGTAAGCAAATTCACTGAATTTCAAAAAAGTGAGAGATAAGAAAAGAAAACCCTCGGTTGGTGACGTAATTATCTTTATGTGGAATCTTATATTTTATACGTACACACTGCTACATTTTGCAATTGAAAGCTTTTGAAAGCACCACAAAAAACGGAAAAAATCTAAATTCATAACTTCGATCATGACCTTTCTTCAGAAAGGATAACATATAAGTACGCCGTCGGGCACAGCTAATAGATATAGTATACTTCATTGGCAGCATATTCAGTAGTAATTTTCTCACATAGCAAATTTCACTGATTTTATCCACATGCAGACCAATACACATAATCATCCAGATGCCATCTTGCTACTCTATCAACTTTCTTTCTTTTAGATCTAACACTACTTTGCTTGAGCGTGTCGTCTCGTTGAGTCAATCCTCCATAGATGGATGATTTTGATGATGCTCACAGCGATCATATCAAGCAATCGTGGAATGAACTATTTGCACACTAAAAACTACCTAGTCTACAAGATGACATTTTGTCCTTTTTCTTTGACGTTTCTTAGGTTATTTACATAATACCCCTGCCGGTGGGGGTTATGACGTCTCAGACACAGATACATATTATTTTAAGCCTATACATCCATCGTTTTTGCGTTAGGGTACAACACTTCTTCTCCTTGATGATTGATGATGCTTCGAGGTCATATTTAATCAATAATGTGTATTTCAAATAAATTTCCCGTAGGGATCCAGGTTGTTATTGCAGTTATGATAATTTTGATTACACAGTATTCACAGTAAAAATTAATCTATCTAAGGTGATTTGAATATCAGGATCATATCAGTAATGTGTATGGACACTAAACGTGTTCGCCTCAAGCAATCGTTCCATAGTGATCTAGAGATTTTGATTAAGAAATTCCAACACCTGCTGTTAGAGACAGCTTATAAAGTCGGTAGCTACAATCTTTATAAGATTACTCGATGAATAGTACTCGTATTTTCATTATTGTCTTTTTAGTCTCACCTTAATCCTGAATATGGAAAGCAGTTAGGAACTGCACCCCACTAGGTGCAAATCTTGATGCATCTCTTTCAAAAATCAAGGCACTGTTATTATTCAGAATCTCATTAAAAAAATGGCATCAATTAGGTTGACTCTGCACTACGCAACGTCGTCATTAGTTCATAAAGTATTTATGTTCAGGGCAAGTTAAACTCTCTGAGGAAAAATAGTTACAAACATGATTAACAGACATATCAAACGGAACAGATCAGTCAAACCGGCTCATACATTCAGTCCAGAGACATTCTTTCCCTCCCCTGCCGGTAGTACCGTATGTCTGGCAATGTCATCTCCACCATACCTGACCACAGGATGCGACAGCGCGGCATCGCGACAGTGAACCCAGAGAGCAGAGAGACGAGTATCGATAAATTTACCTATGTTAAAGGGCAAATTTACAGGAAAGTTTTTGATGCGTAAAATATATCTCACTGGTACGTGTGAGGCATCAGTTGGCCTCACACGCCACAAATTATACCGTAGAGACCACACCTATCAGCCTGATTTCCCGTATTTGGCTGATTCAGTTCCCCCACTATGCATTTCGCTCCCGGCGGATATAAGCACATGACTATGTACGGGGTAAACAGTTCTTTAAATCACCGGGTAATGATAGTAATAATTGTTGTCAAGGTGAAGTCTCACAGACAGTGTGACAACTATAGGAAATTTTTCAGTTGTGCAAGTATATTTTCCTCATACCGCAGAGAGAATTCAATGTTCTCCATGGAATTGTCGTCCATTTATATTAGTGGATAGCAATACGAAACCTTTTCCATTATGTATATTGCAAGCGAGGCAGCTGTCAGTTCACCATATCCCAACAAAAATAAGCGACCTCCATTGTTTTCCTATATGCAGAAATCAGGTTGACGTATAATATTTATTTTATTCTTCCTTTAATGCACATAGTGGACGTGGAAAATGATTTTTTTTTGAGATTCCTACTCTTCAAGCGAAAAAATACAATACAATTTTGGATGTTTTTCAATATTCCGCGTAGCATTTCATACCAAATGATGTTACTCAGATTATACAGGATGTTGCAGCATGCCAGTAAAATTTAAAATCTAATTTAGCACGCAAAAACGGCAACAATCATCCTGATTTATTTGATGCTAGACAGCTACCGGTGATAAAATAGTACTATCTATTTTTACCTGACTACCTTAGTAGGAGGATTATGCTTTTCGTGTGTAGTTTATTTGTGTATGTGGACAAAAAAATATGTTCCACGGCATACGGTGCAAACAGTTGACACCTACAACCTAGTCCAGCACATGTTTTCAGGGTGATGTGTTTAATTTTGATTCTAATGAGGTACTATGTAGAAATGGTAATTATAAGAAGAGGAAACTCCAGGAAATTTTGGAAACCAAAGCACCATAATGTGTTTAATTGAAAAACTATAGTCCAAAAGTATTTTGTACTATAAAATTATTTATTTCATAAGAACAAAGTAACAATCTCGACATAACATTCATCAGCAACAAAAAGCAAAACATCAGATATATCAAAAAATAATTCTATAATCAGAAATACTTTTCGCACCCATCAGTCTGTGGCTAGCTATATTCCTTTAAGAATCTTCCATTTTCTTGTTAATAAATGATAATATCTATGATGTGCATAACGTTGAATTTTTGTTTTACCGACCACAGCTTCTAACTAAAAGGGTGAGTGAGTTCCTAATAATTCCTTTTGTTTTTTGGTAATAAAGCAAAACACTTTTCATTCGCTTGTGTTTCGATTTATGTGTGTACGGTTTTAACCAAATGTTGGAATGTGTTTTAATTGTTCGTTTTACATAATGTCTTAGCTCAAATAAGAATCTTTGTGCCAAGAAGATGTCTTTATTTGGAACCAAAATCCAACTGAACATAAGAAATTCTAATTGAATATTGCCTGACAAAGGAGGTCGCTAGGAATTCTACAAGTCAGCTGTGAAAGCTTCTTTGGGGCGAAGCACCCTCGCTGTATGAAGAGGGTAAATGCCAAGGACGGAAGAATAGACACGGACTGCTGCTGCTGGAGGAGGAGAATGTTGAGGCTATCCAAGCACATGCGGGCTGGAGCAAAATCGACGCCACCGACGACGACGCGACAGACGCCAACATGGACGCGACGTTGTGACGCCAAATTAACCAGCGGCGTCTGTCCAACGGGATCAGCCCGATGTTAATAAACAATAACAAAAGGCCTTAATTTACCTGAGGGTATTTCATTTAACAGCTGCTTTTCAGTGCCAGCCAGGGTGGAAAAAATACATGAAAAACAAATAAGTAGTTTTCTCTGCAATTAAAACGCATAATTATTACACAAATAAGCAGTTAAACAGGTCAGTGTACATTAGGTACAAGAAATTTAGAATATATCACAATAAGTAAGGTTAAACGATATCATGTACTGTACAACCATTGAAAATGAATTCTTTAGTTTTACTTTCTTTAATCAGCAAGGCGATGGAGAAAAACATCAATCGGGAGCTTCTGAAATATGTCTAGCATAACGGCTGCATTAACGGGGTAACGGGGCCCCCATAGATTACGTCACATAACTGTGCAATAACCTTATTCAAACTATGGTGAGGCTCATGTCGTTGCGCTTGATATATCATCCCATAATGTCATATGACAGGCCGATCTGTGCTCATGTTCAATGCCTCCAAAACAAAGTATTGCATCTTAACCAATAAGTTTGGGGCTGGGAAGCACTTTTCTGCACGTAACCTCTTCACTCTGTACAAGGTCCAGATAAGACTTATACCATATTTCACGTGAATCCGTTATGGCAGAATGACAGTTGATTATCTAGTAATAATTCCTCATATCGGCACAGGACACATAATTCTGATGGACCAGTCAACGTCAGGTAGTCAGAGCCGTACTTGCTAACAGCTCTTTTATTCAGAAAAGTTCATTTACATACAAAAAACCGCTTTTGAGGGGTAGGTTCGATTAGGACGGAATTATTTTATTAATCGAACCTCATCAGTCCTGTTTTTTATTCGTCGACTATGAGTTCCCTTCACTGTTGTTTAAAAACAATTTCGGCAACAATCTCGCCGACTTAGTAAGTAACTATTTTTCTCCTGATTGTTATTTGTTGCTATTTTGTCAATAATTGTTTCCAGATCCAGACGACGAAGACTTCGAAAGTTTGAGTGTTTAAGTTTTAAGTGTTTTTGCAATACTTTGCCTTCCCAAAGAAATTAAAGAATAGTTTCTCCTAACAGTTAAGGCAATTAACTAGGATATATATATATATATATATATATATATATATATATATAATGTATATGACATAAATGCATTTCAGCAGGTTTATCGATTTGCTGTTGGAAACATGGCTCAGGCTTGTTGAAACGAATTATCAATGGATAGTTGTTCAAAGCAACACGGTCGAGTTTTTCCGCTAGCTCTGCGGGATGAAAAAAAATCCGGGTATGTACACAGGTCCGGAACTAGGGTTAGCTAGCAACACAGCATATACAGTATATTGTCTTTTTCACGAATCCATAACGGTAGATTGACAGATGATTATCTAGTAATATTTTAAAATTCCTCATATCGACAAAGGATCCAAAATTCTGACGGATCCATCAACGCCAGGTAGCCAGGGCCGTATTTTGTTTTGATTTTTTGTACGCTACATATTCAATTTGCACTTGCTAACAACCCTTTTTGTCTAGAAAAGTTCATTTGCATACAAAAAACGCCACATACACACACAGGTTTTACTATATTTATTTACACTTAATTCCTTATTGCCAACATACACATACACTTATACACAATGACTACAGTGCTAAAGACGAAAAGGGTTTGTGGTCTTTGAAAATCGGTCCAGTGGCGCTGGAGCTACACTACGGGACAACAAACTAAAAAATATAATTTTTTTGACGTATCAGATCATTTTTAGAAAAAATTTTCCAGGGGTAAAAATATTTTATTTACTTATTACACTTATTACAGACATCAGAGGCTCCTCCGTGCACACTTAAAACTTGAAATTATAAAGACATGTCTTCGATACGCGGCCCTGTGTCTATTCTCTGGGTTCACCGGCGGGCGTGCCGGTCTTGATATGTGTCCTGGCATAACTACCGTTATGCCGTACTGCCGCGTATGACGCGTTATGCTTTTAGGCATCGGGGAGAGGCGAACGTTGCCAGATGTGCGGTACTACCGGTAGGTCAGGGAAAAATGTCTATGGACTAATTGTATGGGCCTGTTTGACTGAATTGATCCAATCAATTCTCTTGTTATACATGTTCGTAACCAATTTTTTTCATAGGGTCTAACTTGTGTTGAACATAATCCTTCATGATGGCGTTACTATGGAAGTGTATGGTCAACCTACTAGACGACAACTTTTAGAATAAAATAGATCAGATAGCTATATCTTGTGAGTCACCCTTTTATCAACTATTGGTTATTTGGCAATATTAAAATTGTTGTTTTTCGTATTATTTTTTCAGATAATTAATGGCTCATACCCGACAACTTTAGAGAATAGTTAAGAAGCTTTTTCATTCAGAGCGGCCAAAAAACCTGGAACAAAAACCCCGGAGCAAAATTTTCAACTGTTGGAATTTGTTTGAAGAAATGGATTAAACAATTTTTGTTGCAATGTTGGTCCTAGCAATATAATAGTAATAATAAATGTCTTTCATATTCAGATTCGTTAGAAGTGGTCCTTTCGGCATAAGACTATGTAAAAAAATTGAATCAGAATATTTTCCGAGCATATGCGAATGTACTTCCTAGACTATATAGAATTTTCATAAAAGTTATAAAAAAATTCGTCAAGTAAATTGACTCTTTACTTCCCACGCAACGCTTTTATCAGTTCGTAAAAGATTACGTTTGGCACAAGTTAACCCTTCTGAGAAAAAAGTTATCTGCGAACATATATAACAAAAAATTAAATGACCTACCTTCTCCTCTGAGAGATATTTCTGCATGCGCACATGATCGTTGCGATGACCACAGGCATGTATGACGATACTGGACGCACAATGCACACAGGCCACAGCAGTGCGGAAGCGATAGTCGACTGTGACGTACGATGGTCGTCTATCGTAGGAGCTCGTCGCACGTATCAAATAAGAGTTTTGGTGATATCTTTGTTTTAAGAGTAAATGTGCGGGGACATCTATGATGTGTGAAATATGCTTGCGTAGAATTACTGGATTGGAGGTGTATAAATATAACAAAATTGAGATATACGCCCCGCCACCCTTTGCAACCCCTTACCCCTAATTTTTAACTCCTACAAAGATTTTCCGAAAATGGTCAGGATCATTTGAAACATAAAAACCGAGGTTTGCGCGATTTTTTCCTTTTTGACATTTTTCTTTGCCGCCACTGGCGTCCTTGGTATAGTAGTAGCATTATGTAAAAATTTGATCAAAATCCGAGCGGTACTTATCGGATTAGCAGACAGACAGACAGACCGACACACCGACACACCGACAGTCAGACAGGCAGAAATGAGTGAGGTAGTTTTTCGTGATGTACGTGTCAACATCCAAAAAACATCTAATTTTCAAAATTGTTCGCGATTACAATATTTACTCGATAGTAGGCGTGGGAAGTCAAAAATTAAATATCATTTTACGTCCTAGAAATTGGACAACAAATAGAACTCTCCTGAGTCCAGTCCCAGTTGCGGCAATCACATTCATTACAGTACATGAGCGAAATCGCAGTTATGAGATATTGACGGGCCAAAAAAAAAAATATGATCAATAACGGATCAACCTGATGGACGAGGTGGATTTCAATTTGACTCATGTATAGCGCGCATGTATGAATTATTCAGTTGCAATGATAACAGCAAATTCTCATTTTGGATTATACTGGATAATAGCTACGGGCATCGTTATCTGTGTCTTTGAAACAGATGACCCCATGTCTACTCCCGACTTAATATTATGAATAACAGAATGGATTTGGATAAAATTTGGTACAATGATAGATTGCAGTCTGGAATACCACATACACAACTTTTTACCCCAGGAAATAACTTTGAAATATATATTTTACGGGCAAAAACGGCTCAAACGGCTTAATGGAATTTGACATAAGGTATCTGACGCGGAAGCGCTCACTCGCTGGTTCGACCAAAATGATCAAGGTATATCGGTAAATATGGGCACTCTCACCGTGCATTTAATGAAAAAGTCTACGTTGAAAGGGTTAATTTTCATACTATATGTCAGTAACATAAAATACAAATCTGTAGCCGAGAGATACACAATCGTAAATCCATAAACCAAAGATTCGAGTAATGGATAAAACAAGCAAAAATTTTAACACAACTTCAATAGCAGATATATTGCATCTGCAAACTTAAAAATAGCAACATCAAAAAGGTGGTGTTTAACAAAATGGTGTATTTTGATTAATATTTTAATTTTGAGGTAATATTACTATAATACCTCAAAATTGGATCAAACTGGACTGGACTGTTTACCTCTCAGCTACTGAAATTTTCTGACGAATTTTACGTAGTTTATGCTGATGATTTTTCCTTCATTAAGTCGAATAGCAGACATGCCGATTGAGGAAAGATGTTCACAGTTTTTGTCTTCATTAACTTTGCTACTTATACCTAAACCAAGGAAAACTGAAATATACTAAGTGACATATAAATCCGAACACTCAGTTTAAATGGTTTTATTTTAATAAAAGTTGGTGAATGTATTTATCTTACTGTAAATAACAAGTGACAAAATTTTCAGCCTTATCAGTTGGACATTTCGGTTTTTATACTGCTTTTTTTTAATTCACTAACGCTCTAAAAATGAATATTTCAGCCGCAGTAAAGAATCAACGTTGGCGGATTTTGGTTCTTGACATCCTTTACGATCGGTTACGGAGACGTGTACGATTTTGTCAACTTAGTGAGTTTGATAGGGGCCGTATAGTGGGACTTCGGGAAGCTGGACTTTCTTTTCGGGCAATTGCAGTTAGAGTGCAAAGAAGTGTAGACACTGTGGTTAGGTGTTGTCAGGCATGACTTCGAGAAGGCCGTACGCAAAGAGCAAGGGGCACTGGACGCCGCCGTAGAACAACAGACCGTGAAGATCGCCGCCTAAGATTATTGGCCTTAAGGGACCGTTTCTCCACTACCAGGTCCATTGCAAATGTATGGTTTGCAGAACACGGAAGACCTATTGGCATGCGAAGTATTTACCGACGAATGAAAAGTTTTGGCTTGTTTTCATACTGGCCACACTGGGTCCTCCCTTTAACTCGAGAACACCGACGTAATCGCCTTGAGTGGTGCAGACAACGGTCACTCTGGGATCAGGAATGGAACAGTATTGTCTTTAGTGACGAGTCTCGATTTTGTTTAGGCATGCACGATGGTCGTGCCAGGGTTAGAAGGCGACGTGGTGAAAGGAGGAATCCACAGTTTTTTGTTGAAAGACATGTTCATCACACTGTTGGAGTTATGGTTTGGGGTGCTATAGCTTATGGTTCCAGGTCACCTTTAATCTTCATCAGAGGTAACATGAACGTGCAGCGTTATATCCACGAGGTTCTAGAACCCCATCTTTTATCCTATCTTGACACCCTGGCAGATCCAACTTTCCAACAAGATAATGCCCGACCACATGTTGCAAGAGTCACAATAGACTTCTTTCAACATAATGATGTCACATTGTTACCATGGCCACCAAGATCTCCCGACTTATCCCCAATTGAGCACGTGTGGGATATGATGGGTAGGAGATTGCTCAATTTGCAACGTCCTCCTCAGACTCTAGAAGCACTTCGAGAGGAGTTGGTGGTTGCCTGGAATGAGATACCACAGGAGGACATTGACCACCTGATCAGAAGCACGCCTAGGCGCGTTGGAGAATGCGTAGCACATCAGGGTGCATCCACACATTATTAAAGGTCAAAGGGCTTTAAAGCAGTGCAATCATTTTGAAATTTTTATCATTTACTTATTATGCTTCATTAAGTACTTATACAAAATTTTATTAAAATAAAACCATTTGAACTGGGTGTGATTTATATGTCACTTAGTATAATTGAATACAAAACTCGCCAACACCATTAAGATACAACCTTGACGAAATTCATAAATTTTTCAGAAAATGTATTACTGATCTTATTTGACTATGTAAAGCGGCTCTATTAGTTGCATTTTGCGTACAACCTTAGTTATGTAACTTCCGACAGATGGCTCTGAACTTTGCTGGTGCTATCGGAGTAGTTACTCAATATTTAATTTTCTCTCTATTATGAGTATTCGTATGTAAAGCCCGGTAACGGAACCTAGAAAATTGGGCTGTCCGAAACATTAAGCTCTTCACTACCCGCAGAAACAATCAAAGGCTTAATTAAACATTCTGTAGAAAAGTTTTTGTATTCCGTATCTTCCTAGTACTAATTAAAATGTATAAAAGCCTTTATTTAGGTCGAAAGCCGTACAATAGACTATATTTCATATACCATTTTAACCACCATCACCTGAATAAGTGAACCGATTCTACCTAGAGCTGGGTTAGGTTAGGTATTTTGTGACCAAATCAATCACGATCCTCTGTTGCGACTCACTGGTTTATTGATCATATGTCAGTCCTTGTTGCAAAAATCAATGATGTCAGGATGGAATGAAAGAGTGGTACCAAGTAAATCGTTTGATTTCAAAACTTGACAAGTCTGATATTGTACATTTCTATACAAGCATTTCTGTTCCAGCAAATCACATTGACCAGTGTGTGTAAAAAGTTGAATCACTCGTATTATGCAATTCCAAAGCTTAAGTTTTGCTTATCAGAATCCGCTTTACTAGATGTGTATTATTCTCTCGTCCACTTACATTTGTCAACGAAAATTATAATTTGGGGCAATCAAGTTGAATTTCTAAAGCATTTGTTCAACAGAAAAGAATAATTATAGTGATATTCAACATCAACAGAAGAGAATCGTGCAGAGAAATCTTTAGAGGTAAGAATATCATGACTCTGCCAAGCATTCATATTCGTAAGTGCGCCCTCTTCACACATACAAACAAAACAAAATTTATACAAAACAAACACATCAACATATATTATAATACGAGGGCAGGTAAAAGCCTAAGTATTTCAAAACACACACTGACACTGTTTTACCAGGTACCACAATACACTTACACTACGATATACTGAGAAAATAAACACATATCAATGACGAGGTAACGTGCACGAGAGACAAGTATGAGAAATGTCCATTACGTATGTTAGAAAGAGTCAATTGGGTTGCCATGCAACGTAATGCTTCTGTCTCTTTCTAACATACGTATCGCACGCCTCACGCACCTCTCTCTCATACACATTACTACGTCAGTGGTACATGGATTTCTCTGTTTAACAACTTCCACCTAAAACCTAAAACTGTTAGTTAGTTTCTACTCTTTGTCTAAATACCTCGCACTGTGATATATCTTATTTTTTACAACTTTTTTACATCTGAATATCTGTACGCCTGTTTTGTAAATAATTTAATGTTGTTCCAGTTGTACTATCTTGAAAATACTTATGTTTGTTTTATTTTACTTTTAATTATGTGTGCCACGAGGTATGTAAATTAACTGATGAGACTGATTTTATAAATTTTTGTATTGCAATATAATTACAATTTTATATTGTCACCCTCAAAATGACTTCCTTCTGAAGCCACACAGCGCTGGAGACGGTTCTTCCACTCCTCATAGCAGTGCAGGAACTTCGATACTGCTGGTCGGTTACAGCCGTTTGCATTTTTTTCGACTGTACCAGTATGAGTTCCCTTGAGGTGATTTTTCAACTCCGAGAAGAGAAAAAAGTCCCAAGGACTCAAGTCAGGCGAATAAGGACTCTGAAGAGCCACAGACCAAACGCTCGTTTATTAACATTGATGTGTCACAAGGAGCATTATCGTGAAGTAACACCTAATTGTTTTTGATCTGATGAACGGTGGCATGAGTCAGATTCCCCTACCATTCTCTCTGTTAACAAACGATCTGAATGCACAAGATCCCGGATTCTGTCGATATTTTCAGCGGTTTTTGAAAATGCAGGTATTCCGCTTTGTGGTTCATCTTCAATCGACTCTCTCCCTTCTGAAAGTTTCCATCGCACTGAACCGAAGTCTGAAGCAAAACCTGATAGCACACCTTTGCTTGAAATTGATATTACTCATTTTTAGAACACAATAAGAAAGACAATCTATGGACAACCAAATGATTCTCGCGAGTTCAAACTTGTACTGGAGGCGAATCACATGTTCCGCTGTCTCCCCTCCAAGCCCAGCGCCTCTAGTGTTGCCAGATCAAACGCTACGTTGCCACTTAATTTACAGACCTCCTATGTACCTCCTCTTTGGACGAGTCTTATGTCCTTTCTATTATCTACAAGGCAATAATGTACCCATTCATCTATCTATAGTGGTTCACACCTATTTAAACAAGGTGTCTTGAAAGTTTGGACTTTCCTTTTCAGAAACAACTACGTGTGAAATAACAAAGCTAACTAGCAGTAAGAGAGCACCGAAAATGTGAGAAAAATGAGGAAAAACACTCACTATTCATTTGGTGGGGTTTCAAGTACCCCTGTGTCGCAAATTTCGTTTGTAAATAGTGTTTTAATTTGTTGCTGTTCGATTCAAAAACACGAGTTTACTCCTTCCTAAGTTTGCATCATTTGGGGCTGTCTAGGCCTTCTACCATGTTTACCCAGACGGCTTTTACACGATACAAACTAACCTGAGCGGCTTTGAAGGAGACATCCTAAATACGTTCATGGAGTATCAGGATCTTGAAGACGCTCACAGAAAACTAAAAACAAATCGATTGCTGCGTTATTGCTGTAGGAATATGCCAAAATCAGTTTTGAAATGCGGTTTATTTACAAGCTAGGTTAACCTACACACCATGCAGCGCCTGATTTGGATACTGACTCACATAGCTATAGTACCACAAAACCGTTTGAAGTAGAAGGGGAGGAGGGAGGTAGGGTCTGAACAACTTATTCAGAATTTTTTGGAACTTAATATCTTGGTTATCTTGAGGGCTTGGGATATGTATTACTCAGAAAACTTGCTTATACACCCTGTACAGGAGATTGATAACTTTTAGGTATTTAAAATATGCATCTGTTTAGGCAACTAAAGGGCATCCGGTTTCCATAGCAAAAACAATAACTTTTTCTACTGCCAAAACACATATATTAAAACTTGGCACTAATAGAATTTCAGAGAAGCCAGAGCCAATGAGACGAGGCCTCAGGGAGTTGTCGGGAATCGGATTAGAACTTGAATCGTGAACGGATACAGGGGATCGCATCACAAAAATGAACCGTTTAGTTCAACTCCAGCATGATTTGGTCTTTTTGTATCGGAACAAAAGAAATGTTAAATTGGGAGAATAACGGGTAATTAAGATATTGAACAATGACGTTAGAGCGGGATGGGGAATTGAGTTAGAGGCTTTGTACCAGTCGAATTGCTCTGCAGCATTTTAATTGAAATTCTGTTTTGAGCCTTTTTCGCCGTTTTAGATAGCCGGCCGTTGCCGAATTGTACCGATTCTATTATTGCTGCGATGACAGGGGTAAAAAGACTTTTGCCTCTTTCTAGCGTACGAGGAAGCATGTTTTATATGGTGCAATGCTAAGGTCCGCCTATCATACGCATCCGTAATCTGGATAAAAAATCAGTTGCATATAGTTTTGAGCAGTTTTTCACTAAACAATGGGATGCGTACGATAAATAGAAGAAAAAAAGATACATTTTTGAAAACAAGCTTTTATTTAGATGATGAGGTAGTAAGCTAAAAATTTTAAAATTTTTAGCTGGGAATATTTAAACCATAATGAATCTCATTTATATTAAGTTTTTAAATAAAAGCGTCATCCCTTTTCCATCTTACTGCTAAAATGTAACTCGCATTTATTTGAGAACTTGAGATGAAGCAGCTCCGTTAAGATCTAAATATTTCCAATTGAAAAAAGTTGTTTCTAAATTTTGAGACGGGTCGATTTCTAAAGGCCAAAACATTACGTATATAGTAAGGAGTGGTATACGTACTGTTCTTTCACCACATCCTATTTAGGCTTTAGGAGCTTGTAGTCTAAAAGCATACAATGTATACTCCGTGACATTAGAAGTGTTACACCCAGAAAAGATAATTTCTTCAACTTGATTTTTTGGCAACATAATGACTATATTTAAAGCATGCTATGGCAACAATGTCAACGTTTTATCTTTGTTTTGGTTTACCGTTGATAAATGTTATCTTTTAGTTTTTGTGAATAAAGCAGTTTCTGAGAGGTGATTAGTACAGATATTTTTAGTTATTGCCTTTCATTTACTAGTGTTAAGCATAACAAAATGCCTTGAGTTCGAAGACGTCCAAATTATCACCATGTTGGCCACTTTGATAGGGGTAGAAATTATTGATTATCGAGATGTTGGTTTGTCCTAAATTGGCCGCCATGTTAATTGTACTACAATTACGGTAATGCGTGTGTGTGGTGTTTGGATAGAAGGTAGATGAACACGAAGAAGTCCATCGGGTCCACCGAGGCGTACCACAGAGCGTCAAGATAGGCGCTTCAGACAACTAGCCCTACGCCCAATGGTTTGGAGAAGACGGTATACCTGTTACCATGCGTACACTCTATCGCCGCGTTCGAGCCTTTGAACTTTTTTCATACCGTCCACGGTTAGTGCGGTCTCTGACTGCGGACCACTGTCGTCAACGTTTGAAGTCGAGCAGAGTACGGCAACGTTGGGACGCAGAAGGGCAAAATGTCATCTTAAGCAACGAGCATTATGTTGATGATGTCCACGTTACTGTCATATCTAGAGGGCCGTCCACACGTCCTTTTCCAGCAAGACAACGCACATCCTCATATTGCTCGTCGTACTACAGACTTTCTTCAAGAAGCAGTAGTTAATGTTTTGCTGTGGCCAGCCCATTCACCCGATTTAAATCCCATCGAACATGTGTGGAATATGATGGGGAGGAGACTATCCACTTTGTATCAGCCGCCACAGACTCTGCCACTGCTGATTCACGAAGTTCGAGTTGCTTGGAATGAGGTGCCACAATGACACATCGATCAGCAATGTATTCACCTGCGGGGTCACCCAACACATTACTTTTTTTCTTATTACTTGTCAATAAAATTTCGTGAGAATGTTATCGTTCCATTCATGATGCAAGACTACCTCATTGCCAAAAAAAAAAACAAGTTGAAGAAATTATTTTTTTTAGGTGTAACATTTCTAATGTCACTGAGTATATCTCCTTTTTGATGTTTATTTTTACGTTTAAGTTAGTTTATTTTCTTAGCATCTAAGTAATAGTATCTATTTAGATATTTTTTTTTATATTCCAACTACCACGAAGGCCTAAGGCCTAAGCGCCCATTGGGTACCGTGGGGCTATGGGGGATACATGGGAAAGGGGGGACGCCACACGGACTCTGGCGAGGGAACACGTGTGCATGCAACATGCACACATTCTGGCTCCGCCTACGAGAACCGCCGGGTCGTACCTCCGCGTTCGACAGTCAGAGACCATCTACCACCTACGGACAATCACAACATCCATAGCCAAGAGAAAAATTTCTCCTGGGACGGGACTCGAACCCGCACAGCGCACGGCGACTGATCAGGAGACCGAACAGTCTACTACTGCGGCCACCGCTGCTGCCTGAAATGTATGTATTTTCTAAATAATAATAATATACAATTATTTTTTACTTTTTAGTATCTATAAAGTCAAATAACTAGTTTGTTAATTTCTATATAATTTCCATATATTTCGTTAAAAGGACTGTACTACGTCTTAGTTTATTTGTATTATAAAACTTCGATAGACATAAATCATACACCCTGCATAGAGCGTCGGTGCACAGTTTGAGTTCTGTGATATGTCAAATTGTAGGTTACGTTACGTTACAATTAGTAGTCACATAGCTGTAATTTTTTTATTTTTAGATCCACGGAGCTCTAGATCTTTTGATATGCTTCGCGAAGTTTGTAGAATTCTTGAGCTTTCTCACATACTCCTATTAGTAAGATATAGAGCAGTGAAGTTAAGCAAGTTTTGTGAGTTTTGGGCGAATAGAAAGTAGAAAGTCGAGACGCCAATGGGCGAGGAAGTGTTATGATTGCGAAAAATTTTGGAAATGAGATGTTTTTTGGATGTTATTTGACTTACATCACGAAAAACCATGTCACTCATTTAGGTAGGTCTGGCTGTCTGTCCGCTAGTCCTTGGCCTGGGTGTAAATTGAGAAGTAACACTCGGATTTTGATGAAATCTCCACACAAGGTTGTCACTATGCGACGCATGAAAAAGCGTGTAGTTTTTGAAAATCAGCCGAGTGGCGGTCGAAAAAACAGCCAAAAACGAAACGTTACACATCATATACCTCCTCGCATATCTGGCTTTAAAACTGAATGATAGAGAAATGTTTTCAATTCGGGTACTCCTGCTATCAAAGTTGAGCGCCCGGCGGGCGTACCGGTTCTTCCGACTAAGATTAGTAGTATCCGTACTGCAGCGCAAAAGACATATACAGTGACCATGAATGAAAGGGCAACGTTGCCAGATGGGCAATAATTACCGGTTTAATGTCTCTGTTGTACCTGTTCGTAATTAACTTATTTCTCAGAGGATTTAAATTGTGCTGAACTTAAACCTTCATTAGCTGAGGACGTCGTTGCATAGGAAGTGCAGAGTCAACCTACCTGAAGCCATTTTATTCAGGTTATCTACAAAACAGCATTAAGTACATTTTGTTATCTCCGTTATTTCATAGCTAATTAAATTGTTGACGCGAACATTCTCATCAATATATCGTGGCATAGGCTAAAATAAATCGTCAAAAAATTGAGCGATGGCGACGTCACTATAGCTGAGTTATTAATTTAAGGTTGAAAAAATAGCACACTCTATTTTATACATTAATCGGGCGCGCAAGCAGCGCCACGGCTTTTAAAAGATTAAAAATAATGAATCATCCATCGCTTTTAGGTACGCTTCAATGGCTTCATCAGATCACTCGCGGATATGCGCTCAGTCAGATATCAAAACCATAAAAATAACCATAAATTACTTCATTTACCAACGGGGAGGGAGCAAATAGGGAAGGGCAGACAATGTTGTGATGAAGATGCCTTTATGGGAATTCCACTGTTGTCAGATCTGTTTGAATTTGCGGAACGAAACATGTTGTAGAGACAGAAATATAATAAGATTGTCGATATCAGTGGCGTATACAATATGCGGCAGCATAACTTCTTTTTTCGAAACTTAATAAAATCCATTGTACAACTTTGTTTTTTATAATGTAGGCACATGCTCAAAGTTTTGTTTTGTTTACATAGATTTGAAGGTTAAATCAGATAGGTGACGTTTCCAATTCTTCATACATTGAGTAAGCTGATTTTTGGAATTTACACGAGTCTTGATATTATAGCGGGCGTTATGTAGGCAATTTCTTCTTGCAGGGTCGTTGAAAGGTTGACTTAAACACAGGACTCCAAAAAACGCCATAAGAGAAAACCACAAGCGGCTGAGTAGCGAAAGCATGCCAGCTACTCCAAATCGCCTCTAATTGAGATGAGGCGCCCTGGGAAATGTTCCTTCAAAACGGACATCGACATCATGAAGTGTGAGCCGTTGCATTGTCTTGTTGGCACGAAATGTCTCTCAAGTCCATCTAGCTGAAAAAAAATCCTGTAACATATTTACATACCGGTCCTAGTCTACTGCCACTGCGTCATTTTACTCAAAGAACCATCAGGACCAATAATTCCAGCTCAGGAAATTGCACACCACTCTGTGACTTTAGGTGAATACAAAGGCCTTTGATGCAATTCTCAAGAATTGCGGAAACGAAACACAAATCAAACTGTGCTTCATCACTAAAAAAAAAAAACAATAGCGTCCTCTGGAACAACTTCGAGTAGACGATCTCACGCGTTCATCCGAGAATTGAAGTCATATTCAGAAAGTTCAAAAAGATCATGATTAAGAATTTTCCTCGTAGAACGATTGGGAACGCCAAGGACAGACGCAAGTTTGCACGCAGAACACCGTGGTGATCGCAACATTGAAGCTCTCACAGCGTCAATGTTTTCAGTTGATCTAATGGACAGAGCCACTCCAGTTCTTGATCTTGTGGCATTTGCAGGTTTTTTAATACAGTTACCCACGTTACAACTGATTTCCTGTCCGAGACAGGGGCGAACGATACTAAATTAAATCGATTCCGATGAAAGGTTGTGATTGCAAAATATGCGTAAAAGTAGGCCTCGACGGCAAAAACACGCTCTTGTCTGTTCCTACGCATGATGGCGAACTTCTTGCCTCTCGAAGAGATCACTAGCGCTCCATTAAATGTGCCGACTGAACGGCGCACGTTCCAAAAAAGGAAGTTATGCTGCCACACGTTGTACAACGGTACAAAATACGCGTCTAAAGGGTACCGACCCTCGGGTTTGACATTATAACAGTCAAACACTAAGCGTAGTTAAAAAAATACCCAGAAGCACTACTGCGTCGCTTTTATGGTGTCCTCGATTTATCGATTTAGATTACGTTCGTAAATGTGTATTTTGTGTTGGATTGCAATCTGGAAGTTTCAACCTTCAGACCCTTATATGTATCTTCTCAATGACAAACCACCGTTCTTTTCAACGATTCCTTTGTTCGTTATGGCAATATCGAATTTTTAACTCCGCTTTACGTATCCTACACGACTGGCGAGAGCTGATAGCTCTTTATAGCACCATATTTCTTCCCAACTGTGCACCCCATTCTACAAGCTACTAAACAATAAAATATCGCGCCAGCTTTACCACAAAACACAGTTTCCAACATTTTCAACGGCCCGTAATGAGTAGGCCCCAGAAAAATAGTCGAACGGGTTCAAACTGTAGCTTCGAAACGACCAGCGGACATTACAATTTCGGCTGATTATTTGGTTTTCGAAAACGATGCTCAAAAATTGTTACGTTGGTTGTGTGCAAGTCTTGTTGAAAACAAATCTCCATGCCAATCTCTTCAATGGAAATGAGAATTCGTGTAGCAAAACTTGAAACTTCAAGCTTCAAAACGTTTTTTTTAAACCCCAATACGACCATTTTGACCGAGATGCAGTATTCTGAGAGATCACTATGAATTCGGAATACTTCTTGGATTTATTAGCCTTTACTTCCTACGCCACTGAGCGAGGGAAGTATTGTAATCATGAAAAATATTGAAAATGAGATGTTATGTTTTTACATCACGAAAAACCATTTCATTTCTGTCGGTCTGTCTGTCTGTCGGCCTATCCACTAATCTTATAACCGCCTATAACTTGAGCAGTACCGCTCGGATTTTGATGAAATTTCCACACAAGGCTACTCCTATTCCAAGGATGAAAAAGCTTTTAGTTTTCAAAAATTAGTGTAGTGATGGCGGAGCTCTGGACGTTTGAGAGGCCCCTGATCATTTTCTGAAAATTCTTTGCAGGGGTTGAAACTTATGATGTGGGGGTGTAGGGGGTAGGGTGTTTGTAGATGTAACGTCCTTAGTAGTAATCAACGAAGTTCTGTCATTAAAACCTCCTGATCCCGGTAGCAACGGGAAAATTAAATGATAAAAGTCCTATGTACTCGTATAATGTATAGTAGTAGTAATTTATTCGTTTTATCACACAAAATGTTCTGACAGTCAGTAATATTAAAGTTAAATGAAGTAGTAAATACTACAAATCATACACACTTAGGCAAAACATTTCACAATAAGAGTATAAAATATTAAGTTATAACGCAAACAGAATTTAGACTAGTGAGGATAAAATTACAGATGGAAAAATAAGTGACGGACAGACAAAAATCAATAAACGCACACACACTGAACAAAAACTAAATTATCACTTATGACATATCACTAAAATCATTTTCTAAAAACTCATTTAAACTATAAAAGGTTTATTCAGTAGGTACATTTTTAGAGTCTATTTAAGAGTCTTGTCATCAAGATTTCTACAAAACTCAGGAAGGACATTATACAATTTTGCACCGTATATATATATATATATATATTACTACCACATATAGTGTTAGAGTTTAGTATAATCCAGAAAGAAGTTTTTGTGCATATATTCTGCGGTGTTTTCAAATCATTATAGTCTTGTTAAGCATACAATAAACATTCCAGTATATATAAACTTCGGACAGTTAATGATTAGAATTAATAAACGCCTGGTTGCAACAATCTCTGAAATGTATATTACCTATAACTCTCAAAAATCGCATTTAATATGCTGATAATTCGAAATAACTTGGCATGCGTTGGCGTTGCAAGCACGGTGAGATGGTGCATCGCCGTGGAGGCCACTGCCGACTGTGCAATGGGTAACAAACTCCAACTGGTCTGCGGTGGTGTCGTCACTGATACAACGCTCCAGGAAAAATATTTATATATTATAGCGATATCTGGATATTAGGAGTGCGTACCAATTTAGAGTCCTAAGATGCCTTTGTAAATGATGGCTCAACTGTTTTTATAACTACACATATATTTTTCTGAATCTTATGATCCTTGAATATACCAGCCGTGATGGTTCTCTGCATATTTCGACAAGTAGATTGGCCGAGTAGTTATAACGCATTGATATACAACTGACACGGACTGACAAACCGACATAAATGAGAAATATTTACTTCTGTGATGCAGATACCTTCAAGCAACAGAAAACTTGTGAACCGAAGTTTGAATATTAATCGCGAGTTAAATACTTCCATCGTTTAGGTAGATTTTGAAAATTGATTCAGAGGCAACGGGAATAATATTGCTGGAACGTAGTGTTAGAACGTTTCAGAGATTCCTGCTCATCTTCAGACATCGTTTGAAGGGGATGCAAAATTGTAGGTTGGCAGGTGTATGCGGTATATGGTTGTAAATTGTTGCTGGTTTGATGTTGTAATGACTTAACTCATCCCTTTTCTTTGAGACCACCAACCAAGGCGTAGGAAGTAAAGAGTCAATCTACTTGACACCATTTTTAATCCCCGACAACACTGGTAGCTTCTTACTCGCTCTGTATATTTAAGCGCCTCTCTACGTTCGCCATAAATCAAAATGAACGTACGACATTGCAGTTTTAGTATTTTTATCAGGTAAAAGGTTATATATGACGCTTACATTCGATCGATATTTTGGTAATTAAAATTATAGGGCTTTACCGCTTGGCAAGCAACCAATTTTACGCTCGGAGTGTAAATATGAAATGAGGTTTATTTGTTCCGTCCTTTTCATTTACCCAACTAATAGGCGGGAGGTATTGTGCATAATGTGTATGTATATAATGTAAACTTGTAAAGCTAGGTTTTGTTACTCCCAGTCGACTACGTAGGTATAAGTGATATTTACCAGGCACCGATCACAATAGGCAATTTTTCCACTTGTACAATGTATGAAACCAACCAACGAATTCGGACTAGTAGGAGGATCATGTATACATGTATACCATTTGTAGGTAACCAAAACTGCAAAGTACGAGTCAAGTTACAAGTTCATACCACAAGTTGATCAATCTTAAGCTGTCAGTTTGGCAGTTATTTGACATTTCACATTAATTTCGTATTTCTCTGCGAAAACATATTAGTGCTTCCGTTTCATATAATCCTAGTGTTCGAGATAATCGCCGAAGAGGATATTTTTACATCCAGTGTTACATTACAGTTATCGGAGTTGCGAAATGGCATCTACCTCAACGATAGGCTTTTACCTGGAAAGTTGTGAGGTAATTTTGATTATTAAATACCACTTTTTCTTTAGCGCTCAGTCGCAATAGAATGTTTATTAAGATATATGTGTTGCTAACAACAACATTGAAACATTTTTTGATGGATACTGAAAAGGGCGAGCGAAACTTTAACTTTGAACCTAATATATTTTAATTTTGAATCTAAAAGTTTTCGGGAAATATCTTGACGTTCGCGTAAATAGTAATTTTACGTTCTTATTTTAAAACTTCTAATGAGGAAGCTCAGTAAGCCCAAAAAAAAACTATGAATATCAAATTAATTCATATACTTCCAAATATTTTCATTAGATAAATATGATAATGATATAATAACAATTTCCATATTATGCTCAACTAGACAATTGCTTTTAGGCAAGAATCTACATGGATCAACAACTACTCAGAAGAAAAGCCGAGTAAAACACAAACAATGTGTATGAATAGTCCATATGTTGGACCCTTAAAATAATACTTATAATGTTCTTTGGAATATGTACACAAAGTTGTTATTTTACAATAATAAGCATAAAATACTTAAATGAGTTTGAACTTGGGCTTGGGTTCACATGACTATGAAAAAAATGCACACAAACGGATAAGTACACCAACGTTAAATAATGTAGTATTACAATGTAGATGATGTATACATTTATATTTATCTAGAAGTAAGATTCGGCTAAATTCAGACAACCTTTGATGTTAAACTGATTGCTCTTAGAATATTTCTCCTTAAATGCAGTTCAAACATAAATACACACATGATATACATAAATTGCTTTGGGTTCAATAATTATTTTTAATGTTTATTAGTTGATGGATCGAGTTCCTGGTTTGCTGTATAATCCATAACTTGTTTGCTTTTTTAAATCTTTGTGGTGTTTTAAAAACCTTTATTGATGCCGGAATATGACTGAAAAATGTTGCGCCTAAAAAAAGGAGAGGTATTTGAATGATGGATTTTCTGTACTTTCGCACAAATACTGAATTTTGTTTAAACCTTGTTTGATACTTGTTATTGATAGGATAGGATTTAGATACATCTCATGTGGTACATCAATCTATTGTGGAAGTAGATTTGTCTAACGTCTAAGCTTCTAAGTAAAGATTATCAGTTGGATATGTAATCTCCTTGTGAAGGATCAGTTTTAGTATCCACTTTTGTGCGATTTCAATCTTCTTTTATTAATTGCACATGATTCCTCCCCATAAATATTTACTTTCGTTTATTTGCCTCATTTAATTTATTAACAATAACTGAGCGATTCACATCGCAACAGAAATAGTATTTCTGCTTTGCGCTGAGTACACCCAGCACGAATAGCTACTTGGAACTCCTTTCCTGGGAAAAGCATGTACGCCGACGTTTGTCACTTTGGTAAACAAAGTTGTTAGCCAAAGAAATGCACAAAAGCTAAACAATTTTGGCGATAAATAATGCATTGAGGGTAAATAATGATTAATATCTTCCTCCTGCTAAATCCTCACGCACTACCCGTACCTCAAAAACATACAGTTCGTTGTTAGGAAATTTCAAGCTGCTGTAATAATATTGGGACGTATTTCTCTCTTATTGAAGAAACAGCTACAGATGAGTCAGGTGATTGCGTAACATACGATCAATAAAATAGAGATTTTGTAATTTGTAGTCACATATGTTGGTCTGGCATGCGAACATGCTGGAAATGTTGCAAAATAACAATAATTCTTCTGGAAATAACTTTTAATACGTACACAAAACTACCAATAATAATGATAGTTCTATCATGTTGTTACAAAATGCTTCATAACGAATCTATTAATTTACTATCTACATTATTATCTGGAAGTCTAAGTTATTTGCCTGAAGAGGTTTTTTCCACCCCTACTTACCTTGGGCAGTTCAGAAGTCAGATCAACAACATGCCTTTTATACCATGTATTTCAATACCCGGTTGAAACATGAAAAAGCAAAGTTGCCCTGGGGGCTTTCTAAAATCTAATTTTCATTCCGTTTTTCTGAGCACTCTATATTACTTGTTATCCAGAGTTGGCAGTCTATTGAAGTATGTCGCTTACCATAAAAAAGCAGTTACAAATCAAAAATTATACGGCAAGTGCGAAAGTACGTGAAAAATTGTTGTAATCCATTAGCCTGAACTTGTCATTTGTTCTTCTTACTTCCGGCACGCCAGGAACTCTCACGATTTTGAAAACATTTAAGTCGCACTGCTACCACTTTTTTTAAATTTTTAATGACTGTCATACGTCAACTTTTCTAGTAGGTGATCGTTGCATGAGACACCCTATATAAGATTCCCCAATTTTTTTGCGTCCCAGTTTTTTATCTTTAATTTGAATTAGAAATACAGGTTGCGGAAGCGTGGCTTCCTTTTTTCAAAACCTAATAAAAGCCTTCGTATGAATCAGTATAATTTTATTGGTCTTTTATAATGTAGGCTCATGCTTAATGTATTGTTTTACATAGCTTTGAAGATCAAATCAAATAGATGACGTCCCCCATTCTCCATCCATCTGGCGTTTGACATAACTTTTGCTAGCATAGCTGGCAATGAAAAGTTCCCACAAAACAGCCGTCGATGCTCTAGAAGTGTTGTACCGTCTTGTTGAAACCAAATGTCCCCTAAGTTCAACTCATCTAGCCGTGGCAAAAATACCTGCAACGTGTTTACATGCTGGTCCGAATTCACTGTCACTGCGACTTCATTTTCCTCAATGAACCAGGGACCAATAATTCCAGCTGAAGAAATAGTTCACCGCACTTTAACTTAAGGTCAATGCAAATAACTTTGATGTAATTCCCGATAATTGGTTTCAGTCCAGAAGGGCATGTTTGGTTTGTTGACGGATCTACAAAAATGGAAATGATCTTCATCACTAAAAAAAAAAAAAAAAATAGCTTCCCCAGGACCGTCTTCTAGAAGGCGCTCATACGCGTTCATCCGAGAATTGTCACGTTCAGAAAGCTCCTGCAAAATTGCCATGGTGTAAGGATGGGAATGAAAATCATAATGAAGAATTCTCCTCACAGAACTATCGGAAAGTCCAAGAGCAGACGCATGTTTGCGCTCAGAGCGCCGTGGTGATCGCAACATTGAAGCTCTCACTGCCTCAACACTTCCAGGTGATCTAGTGGGCCAAGGGACTCCAGCTCTTCTTGTCGCACTTTCGAGATAGGGCCCAACAGAGCTAAATCAAAGCCATTCCGAAAGCCACGCTGGGTAGCAATCACAGAACATCCGCTCGAGAAGTAGGTAGGCAAAAGCACGCACTTCACTGTTCCAACGCATGATGGTGACTGAACTCTGTCGGGACAAAACTTTATAGTCCCGCCTCTCGAATGAGACCTCTACCGCTTCGCTACGACATCAACCGACTGAATTTCGGGCATTTTAAAAAAGTTATCCTGCCGCTCCCCGTATAACGGTACAAAATACTGAGCAAATTTTCAGCATAAAAACGAAAAATTTTTCTTGCCTGACTATTTTGTTTTATTGCTTTGTTAGCATGTCTTTCAACTGGTCCATTTGTAGAACAAAAGTATCGTAGCCGTGGCGCTGGATAATGTCAGTGCAACATTCAACATCGCAACTAAAATACGCCGGGGAGTATTTCGCGCGCCATTCTGGCACACCATTATCTGGAATAATTTGCAATTCACCTCTGGCCATTTTCTGTTGCTGATAACGTCATTCCAAGATGCTCAGTGTTGGTGGAGACCCAAAACATTTGCCAGGAAATAAACGGGAAAACGGTTATGTTTTGGAACATGGGAGATAGGATGCTTTCAGTAGGTTGGCACTTCGTAAAATTATAATAAAACATGGAATTTGTGATGCTGTGGGACAATATCCAGGTGCCGGAGGTACCTCTTGTAGCCGCAATACGGCACTTAAGATAGATGTCAAATTGCAGTGCCTAAAAGCTTTTACATAACTTTAGACCCTAAGAGCCATATGAATTTTTCTTGGAATGTTGCAGGGAGGTTAGTGGAAACGATAGTGTGGATATCATCTGATGTAAAGACTTGTGCCTTGAAGTCACATGTAGAAACGTCCTTTGAAGATTGAGCGATCTTAACATTGTAGGAAAAAGATATAAAAAATTTAGTATAGAAAATTATTCTTCTAATGATCCTTTTTTACATAAATTTCTTGTAATTAATTGGAATTTGGGGTCTAAAGAAACACATTTTCTTGTTATAAGGTTATACTCCTTTAAAGATACGTCTATTATTATATATATATATATCGCATTATTTTCGTCAATTTTCCTCCCACCCTCGTTCGAGCGTCAGAAATAAATTCCCTGATATAATAAGCGTTCACGAATTGAAGTCAACGAACCCTCATTTGGATAGAAACAACCCCAAATCCGGCTTTTCCTATAGATATTCAAGCTCGGCTTTAAGGGATGAATGTTACCGCAAAACGGATGGAGATGAGCTTCACATGGAAAACGTCATTGTGTTCTTTACCCCGTCCACCATTCGCTTGATGTCAAAAGGCTTTATCAATGCGTGTTAAGCTTGCAGTGTTGCCATGTTTCTTTCTTTAATGAAAACATGTCCTTTTTATACCAAAGCAGTCGCAATGCCAGGACACCGCGGCTGCTATGAGGGTCCCAAAAAAACTTACTTAATCCGCCTTTTGAACTGCTTAAAGTTAGCAGAACTGGCAAACACTTTCTGGCACTGGGTACAAAGGAGCGGACATATCGGCCAGTTTTGGATGTACGAAGTTCGACACTGTTAGGATGGGATGCCGAATTCGGGCGGGTCTGTCTGGCAGGCACATCGCGTAACGGCATCATAGAGGAGAGCTCTGAGTAGTAAAGCCCTTTGGTGTAGCGGTAGAGAGCTAGATCGCCGACGGCCCGCCAATGCGAAAGGGTCATCGATCTCTCTCATCTGGAGAGCGTATATCAGGAATAACGTTGTCAGGGCGGCAGTGCCCCAAATGTGTGAGCAATACTCGGGGCTAGGCCTTATCTGTACCTTGTATAGAAAAGTACTTCTTAGACCTAAACAAACCTGGCTTTTTCCCAGCAGCTGCCGCTATTTACGAGATGTGTTCATGTCAGACCAGGTCCTCGGTAATCTGAACTTCGACCAGCCGAAATGAACGGCTCTTTGGTAGAACCAGATGACCACTAGGATGCTTTTTGCTTGTCAAGGTACAGCACTGTGTTTTGGAAGTATTAAACTGTATAAGATTGTTGCGTCCCCAAGCCGTGATAGCCTCCAGATCTGTCGTCAGAGAGAAAGTCTAGCAGCCTCCTTTTTCCAGAACACCGGCAGAGATCGGCTTGTTGCTTTGAATTTCTGCAGGTCGTTGATATGTAAGATGAACAGTGTCGGAGCCAAGACCGAACCCTGGGAGCACCAGCGTTGACGTTATTTGATGAAGAGGAGAACCCGTTAATTACGATGGATATCTTGCAGCCAGAGAGCAAGTCAGCTACCCATCTGCAAAGCTGCTCTGATGCAAGTTTGCATAAGAGTGCTACAGCCTTTTTATTACACAATTGTATGACGTAAGCTAGAAGGTCCTCTGAGGATCGCTGGTGCTGGAAACCAAATTGCCTGTCGCTCATCAAGTCGTGACACTCGAGGTAGTTCAAAAGCTCGCGATTTATGCATCTCTCCATCACCTTATAACAGAAAGCAGAGCTATAGACCTGTAGCTATGAAGGTCGGTCTTGGGTCCTTCTTTGAGATTGGTTGAACATGTGCAAATTTCCAGTTTAACTGGGAAAGTGTCGGAGTCGTAAGATATCTGGGCGGATCGACAATTAAGAAACTTTACACATGGCTAAACACTAAATACAAATTACACACGGCTTCTATGAATTTCCTTTTATGCATTATTCCTGGTACAAGCAAGATAAGACTGGCTGCGTTACGTGTCAAATAACGCAGTTCCTAGAATACCCTTTGCCCGGGATTCATCGACCTGGCATACTTTGTATGGTAATATGATACAAAGAACTTGTTCTAAACTTACAGTTCCTTCTAACTCGAGCATGTAGAATATACTTTGTCTTTCCCATTTCCTATGCATAGAATAATATTCTTCGCTCATGTAGCAGATACGTATATTTTTAGAAGTAGCTCCTATCACTGTGCTGTAGGGATACGTAGTCCCCGGGTCCATCAAGTTGTTTTTTGAGATTTTTAGTAGAATATGTTTAAAATACTGTACCTATATAAAGTTGGGACATAATTTTTCAGAATAAGAATGTCAATTTGACAAAAAAATAGAAGAAAACTACTCACTGATTATGTGGTACGGCATTTCAACTGTATTTCTCTGTCACATGTTTTGTCTGTAATTACTGATTGAAGTTGTCGCTGTTCGATTCTAAAACACGATTTTGTCTAACCCTTCCTAAATTTGCATTATTTGAGGTTGTCTAGGTCTTCTACTGTATCCACCAATATGGCTTTTGTACGATATAAATAAACCGACGCAGCTCTGATGGAAATATCGAGGACGACAGCGACGTTCTGAATACTCGAATACTCTCACGAAGCCTCAATAGGATCTTGACGCTCACAGTAAACTAACCTCATTATTGCTAAACGAATGGGTCAGTTTTGGTTTGCAAATGAGTTTTATGTATAACTCAGGTTAAGCTATATACCGCGCGGTACCTGATTTAGATACTCGCTTACATAGCCATAGTACCAAAAAACATTATAACTTTTAACGTAGGAGAATATCTTAAGGCTTTGGAATATGTTCAACTACGAAAACTTGCTTTTTATTGCCTGTCCTATAAAGGAAAATCCCTTTGAGGACACCCTGAATACTTTTTAATTCGTTTATTTTGTATATGGTTATTTAGGTTAAACTGACCAAAAGAGTTCTTAGTCAACTTATGTAGTTTACGACGTCGTTACTGAGATACAGTGTGTTCAATTTCATTTCTTTCTATAGATATACATACATAGGTGTACATTTTATTTCCCTCAAATTACTTGGATGATTTCAATGAAACTCAGTGAATAGACGGTAATAAGCTATTGTACTGTGTGGTTTTTTAAAATCCCATATACAGAATATTCAAAAATGAAAAAGGGTAGCTTCTGAAACGAGTCATCGAGAAGGTAAGATCACTTCAAATCGTGTTCTGTATTACACAGTCCGAATATGGAGCGGAGGGCACCATTACTACAATATTTCCGTATTGAACGCGCATAGATTTATATATCACTGAAGAAACTAGCACGCACAGGCAAGCACATTGCAAATATCCAACAGTAATCAAACATCAGGAAGGTGGACGCGACAACCAAATTATCATGAAAAGTACTATAACTAAGAACACATATTTGCAAGTAGTTTTAACTCCAATTAAGACACTTCTACTTACAAATTCGTCAGATTAGGAATGTTTCCTTCTAGAGCCATTGTCGAAATCTAGACGAACATCTACTGAAAGAATCCTTGTAACGTCAAGCTGTACAATAGGGTTATTTAGTAGACATATTGACTTTACCCATCTATGTTACAAACTTACAAGGAATTTTTATTAATCACTAATAAGATAATTTGTACTTACCAGTATGTCTAAAAAAGAATCTAACATTGAGTTAATATTAGGGAAGCTATAACATCTGGCCAGTCCTCGAGGTCGAAAATCCTTCAAATACATCTGAGAGGTGTGCTTTTGTAGTTTTGAACCGGCCAGTTTAAACTGTTGCTCAAAGGTATATTAAGGCGCTAGTTTGGTACGTAGTTACCAATTTTTGACACAGAATTCAACTCTCAGGACAAGTCAACTATTGAGGGCATCATTGAAGGATATAATTACTAAAATTTTGACAATGACAAATATCTTAAGGGAGGCGCTCAAGGAAATTCCAGACAAAAAAACCTCCTGCTTGTAAACAAGTGACTTGAAAGTTTGCGGCTAGAAAATGTTAAAACTCCCAGAATTAAACTGAAATACGAATCGCTCTAGATTTGTTCATCACGCGACGAGTAAACAACAAAACTCCCAGTTCTTAATTGGAGCATATATACTATACAAATAATGGGAATATCTGACTTCATAAGAATCAAAATCAGCGTGATCTATCCTTAATCCCAAATAGAGCGATGAAGGAACACTTCACACCGTAGAATTTATTTCTGTAAATTTTACATCGATTTTTATAGCTACAAATCCTAAAACTGCTTATCGACATACAATCCAAACTTCTTTTTTTCCATTTAAGTCCTTTGTTTATATCCACAAAGGAACTAATGGCTTCCTTAGTGACAATTCGGAATACTAGGAGAGCATTTGATACTACTGTCTCTGGGATAATTCTAATGGATATAAGCAATACAGATTTACAAAGTCCAATCTAAATCATTCAAGTAATTTAAGAGAAATTAAAAATATTATTAGAAGCTATACTTTTGAACAGCCCATATCTCAGTAAGGATGCGGTAAAGTGCGTATGCCGACAAACACTTTTTGTTTAGTTTAATGAGATCTATCATATACCGGGTATTTCAAATTTCACCCTCACCATTGGGATTTCGACGTTTCGTCTCTTGTCCTCCAGCATCGACTTCATTTATTCTTAAGGATCCCATATTAGATTTTTGCACAGGTGAATAGAATTTTTAACTCTGGTTCCAAAAATATATAATATGTGACACTGCCAAACCTTTATTTCAAAAATACAGAATTTCCTAGGTAGGCCCTGAAATGATCCAATAATAATCAATGGTTTCAGATACCAGATTTATCCGAAAATCATTCGAATTTTTCATGACTTTATTTGAGATGGCCTACGTAGGAAATTTCGTTTTTTGGAAGTAACTATTTTTTGGCTATGTCAATGTATGACATATTATAAATTTTTGGTATCAGAATCAAACACTCTATTCACCCGTGCTAAAATCTGATTGGGCGTTCTCAAGAAAAAATAAAGTTGATGCTGGAGGACAAGAGACAAAACATCGTATTGGAATTCTATTTATGCCATCTTGCAGAGGAAAAAACACGCGATTTATTTTGAAATCCCTCTACAAATGTAGTTAAGAAAAAATTAAAACGATTTTGGGAAAATTCGTTTTTTTCCGTCTCCCTCCAGAAGTACTACGAATTTCTAAACTGTACAAGCAACATCTTATCGGTTACTTGAATACACAACCTTGTCCCCATTTAACCGATTAGTATCTCTTACTGTTTCCGAGATCCCAATCGTGAGTGTCCGATACATTATAATCATATGAACTTCAAAGTGCAAGATTTATGCTTCTCGATTATAGAAAAAATCGAAAACACTCCAACATTCCAATTATGGAAACAGTTGAGTTGTAATCGACTAAAACTAGACTTTATTCAGCTCTTACACGTTGAACAGACGTAGAATTTAGTTCAGGTCATGCAATATCTTTCCCTGACATCTCGAGATTAAATCCTGCATACATTAAGTCAACTTAATGAAATCATTATTAACCTTCTCCCTCTTCCTCCCTTAGAACAATACTCCGAGGAGTGAAGCATTCGGCTGAGACTAATAAATCCCCCAGGCGGGTGCAGACTTCATGGCTGAAGCATCAGTTTTCTCACAAACAACCCAAAGGACCAGAGATACTGAACTAAAGTTTAACTTCCGGTGACGACTTGGAGTCATCCGGTGTTATTTGCTTTATCAGTCACCGGTACGTTGTATTATATCGCGCCCTCACGTCGTATTAACTTTCTGAGCTTATGGCGCAGTACAAACAGCATGGATGGTCCAGTACTCAGTAGCGCTGCCACTTTTTACTTCCTACGCCTCTCGGCGAGGCACTATTGTTATCGCAAAACATTTCGAAAATGAGATATAGTTTTTTTGACGTCTCAGAGATCATTTTCGAAAAAAAAAACAATTGTACGGGTTGAAAATTGTGGATTGTGTGCTGTAGAGTTGTAAATGTTACATCTTTAGTCTGTCAAAGACGGTCTATCATTAAGAAGATTCTGATCCCGGTAATAATGGAAATTTAAATGATAAAAGACCGATGAGTCCGATGTATAATGTGCTCATAATAACTTTCAATCGGCGCGGCGGCAGATCTACGCACAAAAAAATAAAATAAAAATCGCTGGAATATAGTGTTACATTGTTTCAGAGATGGGAGTTTAAATTTTACATAAACGTTTGATTCGTGTGACAATACAAAATGAATTGAATGCCATCATTCTGAATCCAATATGCCGGATGCTACAAAATGGTACATGATATCATTTCTATAACACCTATAATATGGGTAACAAATGAAAGAGGGTTTTGGGTTGAATACGATTAGGAAGGTGTCGTCATTATAAATCCTATAAGACTCAAAGTGGTGCAACAAATAGCTGTATCATAATTCTGTGACTAAGATTCCTTAAGAAGAATCGTCCAACCAGGCCAACCAGATACATCGCCTGAAATAAGCGGCACAAATTCATAAACCCAAGTTAAAGCGAGGAGGTTCCAAAGCTAGTTATTTGACATAAATGCCAAAACGGAACAAATAATTGGACATGCTTTACAAGCATTTATTAGGCTGTTAAAATGAACTAAAAATTCAGAAATAATTTTTTCAAGTGCTGCTTCGTCTCAAGTTTCCAATTAAAAGCGTGTTACAGCCTTTACCCTCTCGGTGTTAAAACGTAACACGATTTTTTGTAAAGGTTAACGAGTATGAAACTGCATATTTACAATTGGAAAAAAATATTTCTGGATTTTTTGTTTATTTTAACAGTTAAATAAAATCATGGCTATAAGAATGTATTTCTTTATTTTGTTGATTACAACCCTCTATTGAACTTAACATGTGAGTATATTAATGCGGGACAAATCTGTAAATTAAATTCTGAACCAGTTAACTTTAACCAATTGCGCTGAAGTTTTATGTACACGTTTGGTTGTTGGTGAATCCATTATGGCGGTTGCTACAAATGGTGATTTATTACTTCCATAGTAACCCTGGATGATACGGGTGTCAGGTGAAAGGACCTGATGAGAGAAATACAATCAGAAAAAATCATTCTGGATCCAATATGGCGGCAGCCAAAAATGACGATTTAAATTTGTCGAGCTAAGAACAGCCCAGCCGTCATTTTGAAATTTTTAACTGTTATATTTATGTTGAGATCTAGTGCTCTGCAACAATTTTATCGCCCCGACCTTCATATAGCGGCTTTCAAAGAATGGCGACAAGTAAGACTTCCCAAGCAATGATGCCATCAGTTGGGTATGAATTATGTTCGGCACAAGTTAACCCTTCTGAGAAAAAAGTTAGCTACGAACATGTATAACAGAAAATTAACTCTCGACCTAACCCTGAGAGAGATTCCTACGTGCACACATGATCGTTGCTGTGAGTAATCCCACGTGGATGACGATATTGACTGCGACTGGGAAGCACGACGTAGGACCATCAGCTGGACTGCGGCGCACGTATTGACTCGCGACTGTTGGAGATATTTCCAAGTTTTAAGGGTAAATGTACGGGGACAATTATGAAGTGAAATATGTATAATAGGTGCGTAGAATTACTGAGGCTAGCGGCGTATAAATATACCAACCCCCAAAAAATGGGATATACTCTCCCCTACACCCTGCAACCCCTAAGCCTTAAATTTAAACCCGTATAAATTGTTTTCCAAGAATGATCAGGAGCCTTTGAAATGTCATAAAGCGAATTTTATGACCTTTTTCTCCGTCGCCACTGGACCAATTTTTTTTTGGGATAGTAGTAGCATTGTGTGGAAATTTCATCCAAATCTGAGCGGTACTTTCCAAGTTACAAACGGGCCGAGAATTAGCGGGCAGACAGACCGAAATGAGTGACATGATTTTTCGTGAGGTACATGTCATATAACATCCCAGACACATTATATCTCATTTTCGACTTTTTTTCGCAATTACAATACATCCTCGCCAGTAGGCGTGGGAAGTAAAATAAATTGGAGGACCTTTTTGGAAAGCACTACATAATGTAATATAGTTTATAAGTGCTTAATTCTTACTCAACTCATGCACAAATTCCTATATCAAAAAATTTACGTCTCAATCGAATTAGGAAGTTGGTCACATCAGAAGGATAATGCCAAGGATTTGCCGTCCTAGTACAAAATGTCTCGCCGTATATCCTTTGCAGCCGTTGGATTTAACTGAAAGATACCATCTAGGGTTTTATGTCATATTTCATGGCATGAAGCTGTGCACTTTTTATCACTTACGTTTTATATCCTGCAGCTTACTCCCTGGTGTACCTACACGTAGGTACGGGGTATAATTGGATTTACAGTTTTGTATTTAAAGTTGACATAATGCAATTAGGGTTACAGCGTTATACCTTGTAATCTCAAGAAGTTAGTTTCCAAGGCTGAGTTGTTATACAGGGTGGCGCATCGAAAACGAAACAGACGCATTTACTGGCAGCTCTGTTTTTCTTTTGAAAAACGCTCAGACCTGTCGATTTTGCTTTCGACACAAGTTTGTCAAAAAATCACGTTAGCACTTGCAGCCCCCTAAGCGGGGGTGACACCACCCCCAAAATATTAAATGGAAAGGGGGGTCGAGTGATACCTTATTTTAAAGGTATTTCAATTCCCTTTATAATGATATAAAATTGATCTACTTCAGTTCAGTAGTTTTGAAGATTTATTTATTTAAAGCTTAAATAAAACTAACACATCATCATTAGTGGAGATCAATACATTTGGCAGCAAAGTAATTTAAAAATGAAGAATGAACGGACCCGTCAGGCAAGTAAATGTTGAAAATGGCCACCATGACTCTCCATGCAATAATAAAGATTTTACTCAAAACGTTGCCGCACATTTTGCAATATTTGAGGAGTAATTTGAAGGCACTCATTCACAATCCTGTCGCAGGTCTTCTAATGATGTTGGCTGAGTAGCATAGATTTGGCTTTTTAAATAAACCCACATAAAGAAATCCAAAGGTGATAAATCTGGAGATCTTGGGGACCATTCAATGGCACGTCTTCTACCAACCCAGCGATCTGGAAACGTCTGATCTAAATATTGTCGATCACGTAATGCGTAATGTGGTGGGGCACCATCCTGTTGGAACATCAACCTATTCGCAATGTACCGCCGATCATTCTGATTTTCAATTATGGCTGTTATTGCAGGATCTACGGCATCTTATAGTGATTCCAAATACATTTCACCAGTCAAATTTCCAGATAAGAAAAAAGGACCAACTAGATGATCGCCAAAAATATCAGCCCAAACATTTAATTTTTGTGGCTGCTGTGTATGCACCTCATGATAAATTCTGGGATTCGAATCGGACCAATATCGACAGTTATGACGATTTACTACGCCATTTAAGAAAAAGGAACATTTGTCGGAAATGCAAGTGTTGAATAATTCGTTCACTCATATCTTCACAAAATTGCAATCGCCGATCAAAATCGTCTTCATTAAGTTCTTGTACCAGGTGAATTTTATACGGATGAAAACTATGGGCCTTTAGAATCCGTTGGAGAGTGCGTCGACTAATACCACACACAGTCTCCAATTTGCGGGTACTTAACGTAGGATCTACATAAACTTGCCCTAAAACCCCCACTTCTATTGCTTCGTTCCTTATGGGATTTTAAATGTTGCGTGTTTTATTGGCGACTGACCCAGTTTCCCGAAATTTAGCTACAAGTTCTAGAACATATTTTCGATGCACGTTACTGTTCTAATGTCGCTCACTAAATATTTCTGCTGTTCTAATAGCGCACTGATTATTTCCGAAAAATATTTCGATAATTTCATCTCTTTCTGCTGTGGAATATATACCATGGTTAATTTATGTTAATTTAAGTTATTTTAGCAACAAAGTTCGGTCAAATCAATCGCAAACTATGTACTAAATTCCTATTTAAAATAAGTACGAGATATTTCCTTATGTTTCTTCAAGAAATAACTTTTTTGCCACAAAAAAACGCTCCAATAGCTATTTTCAACAACAAAATGATAAACAAACTATGGGTGTAGTGAAGAAAAGCATTTACTTATTAAGTAAATTCTTTTAGTCAAATTTCTTCTGAAAGTAGTACAAACTAATCCGATGTACCTATTAAGGTCTACTTTAAGCTTTAGCCCAGGGGGCTGCACGTGTTAACGTGATTTTTTTCCAAACTTGTGTCTCCCTCAAAAACAAAATCGACGGGTCTGAGCGTTTGTCCAAAAAAAAAAAAAAAACTGAGCTGCCAGTAAATGCGTCTGTTTCGTTTTCGATGCGCCACCCTGTATTTAACGAATGCTGACTAGGTAAAAGAGGATAGCCGCTTTGTTTTGATCCAAAATTACGTGGTCAGTAGTCAGGAATTCGAGCGAACATTCCGACAATAACTCACAATTCATGTTATTAAGAATTTTGTGCGGTTGGAGCTGACTAACGGAAACCATTAATAAGAGAAAATATTAATTTATCAGATGGTAGCGATTTTAGAAACATATGTATTTACTATGTTATGCTGAGAAGTCTCAAGTTCGGCCTAAGCTCAATTTACCTTTTTGATTGTTGTTTCTTTTATATTCAATATTTGAAAACTGATCAGAATAATCTTCAAAAGCTACGATCTCATCACTTTTAAACGCTGCGCTGTTTATAGACACTTCATTCTCACGAGTGTCAGATTGGAGACATTCAAGCAAGTCTGACACTCGGTTGGGGCAAAGTGGAGTTGAATTATGTGGCTACGAAATGAAGCAATTATCGAGAGTTAAAGAATATCCGTTTATTAACTCGCTAAGATAAAAAGAGATAAAAGACTATTTAAGAAAAGAAAATACTAGGTTATTTAGATGACTTACTCTGTCAGCCAAATGACTAACTACCAAAGATGTAATTGAACTGATACTGGTTATGATAGTTACCTGAAATTCAAACTTCAATTCAAAGAATAAGCGTATGGGAGGAGAACTAGAGCTATAACTAATTTGTACAAGATCGAGACAGCGAGACAGTTTCATTCTCAAAAGTATTGATGAGCTTTCAAGAGATATGTGCTTGATCAATAGTAAAGTCAAAATTATGTTGCTTAAAATCTAAATAGCCACTGAAACCCAAGCACAGAACTAAGTACCTGCTCTTCCCGGACCCACTGGTGTCGCATTTTACCGGAGTATATTTAAAATCTATACAATCAGATCAAGAAGTGATTTTCTACATATTATTTGATGAGCTATTAGATCAAGCATCAATCAATTCGATAGATGGCACAGTTGTACAGTCGTTAGCGTTAAAGTGATAGCAAGCCGTGATCCCAGAAAAACTCTACCTCTATAGGTTGTAATTTCCTTGAAGTCTTGAATATTTAATTTTATTACATCTAATTTATCGTACTCATATGTAATCGAACAAACATTAACGTTCTACAAGCATCCTTTTTTGTTTATGTTTATTTGCCCCTATGTGACGCTTCACCCATTATCACAATAAAGTTCCCGTTGAAAGGCCAGGGTTTATCGATGGTTCGGACACTTACAAAACAGATTGCTTTATAAAAACTGCCAAATATTTTCTTAGAAAATGCATAAATGTGTCTTGCCATGCTTAAGCCGCTAGTTCGATAGTTGTTGACATTTTGGATATACGAAGTCTTTTACCATAACTGTGCGGGATAGTACAACGAAATAAATTCACATTTCATTGACGCCTAGCACGATACAGAATGAAAGATGTTTTTTTTAGGGGCAAATTTCAGGATAAACTAGGGCAGTGGATTTCTAACACGGAATCTGTACGAGTTTTATCAGAAGAAAACGCTATAAGTCACATAAATAGCCTGATGAGAACTTGAATTAAACAAATTTGATTGTAATTTTTGGGTAACCGTATAACCGATTATTTTTGCTTCGGTTTAACCTATGTAGTTACAAGTTATTGTGGAAATATCGGTTAACCTATAACAGGTTTTACTTCCTATGCTAAGACTGGCGAGGAAATATTGTAATCGCGAAATGTTTCGAAATTGAGGTATTGTTTTTGGACGTTATATGACACGTACATCACGAAAAACCATGGCACTCATTCCCGTCGGTCTGTCCGCTAATACTATAACCGCCAATAACTTGAGAGGTACCGCTCAGATCTCGATAAATACTTTACACAATGTTGCTACTGTGCCAAGGACGCAAACGCTTTGTATTTTTTGAAGATCGGTTCAGTGGTGGCGGAGTGGGAGGCAAAAAAAGTAAAAAACTTCGTTTCTTAACGTTTCAGAGGTCTCCGATCATTCCCAGAAATTTGTTTTGCAGCGATTGAAAATCGGTGGTTGGGGGCTTTAGGGGTAGGGGGTTGTAACTGTTACGTGTTTAGTATTAGTCAAACACGTTAATATAATGGTTCGTTGAATATTTCCAAAGTGATGCAGATATCTTTAAGCAACGGAAAACTTGTGAACCGAAGTTTAAATATTATTGCGAGTTTAATACTTCCATCGTTGAGGTAGTCGTAGATTTTAAAAATTGATTGACAGGTGGCAGAAATTAAATCGCCGAAAGACAGTGTTGCAACGTTTCAGAGATTCCTGCTCATTTTTAGACATTGTTTGGAGATGATGAAAATTGTAGGTTAGAATATGTATGTAAACGGTTGTAAATTGTTGCATATTTGATGTCAGTGAAAGACCTTCTCTTATTAAAGATCTGCTGATCTCAGTGATACTATGCACCTGTCACACATGTTTCCTGCATCTGCCTTTGAAACAGAAATATGATAGATTTGCTTTTTACCTATAGTTTGAGATGACTGGTCTAAGATTCATCATAAATAAGTGAACCTATCTAATCACGATTCGATTTTCCCTTAAAAACGACCTGACTCGCCTATTATTTTGAAACTTCCAACGACGGCGTGGGAAGTATAGAGTCAATCTTCTTGCCGCCATTTTCATCGACAACCTCCCATCCCTAGTTGCAGTACTGTCGATTTGTGTTTATAGAACGTTGCTAATTTCACTCATTCCAAGCCAATTTCGAACAGTCTTACTAAACTTCTTCCTCAGATTCTAACAATCTTAGAAAGGAGCAAGCTAGCTATTCAATCCGCTGGTATGCTCAGACTCAGTATAATCTGATGACATGGTGTGGCCGGGAGGGCAGCCATGTTGAAGAAGAATTTCATTTCCCGGAAAATGGCGTAGGGTATTCTCTTACGCTTGGAAAACAGCTGAAAATTTCATTAAGTCTCGTCGGTCAGACCGAAAATAAAACCGAATATACAAAGGGAGAGACGGGGTTTTCTTACTATCATGAGGAACACGATGTAAATACGGAATTCAAGTAAGCTATGCTAGCATATGTGTTGGTAGTTGCAGTTAGGTCGGTGGAATTTTAATCTACACACGTTCCATGGTGAGAAATACATGAAAAATATTTACCTTTTCACGTTTCACGCCGCTGGTCACAAGGTATTTGTAAGCGCAAAAATGAGGTATTAGGTAAGATGTTACAAGACACGCGCATCACGAAAAACAATGTCACTCATTTGCGTCGGTTTGTCAGTCTGTTCGTATGTCTGCCCGCTAATTCTTGGCCCGTTTGTAGCTTGGAAATAGCTTGGAAAGAACGGCTCGGATTTTGATGAAATCTTTATTCTGCTGGTCCTAGGACGTAAAAGTGTGCTCCAATGCGTCAGCAGAGCTAGAAACAAAAAAGGAAAAAAATCGTCCAAACATTTTTTGGCGATTTAGAAGCTCCTGATCATTTTTATAGAAAAATTTTAGGGGTTGAAAATAGGGGATTGTAGAGGTTTATAAACATTGTACCTTTGGTATCAACGATAAGCGTGTTATTTTTTACGAATTTGTAGTCCCGGTAGTATCTGATAGGCAATATCTTTTACCTGCAAAGAGTCCGATCCGAATTCAGCAATGCCGACGTTATCAAGGTCGTCGAGGACGCCCGACGATATGATGATATATATATATATATATATATATATATATGTACGAAAGTTGTCCACGTGCGCATCAAGTGTAGTCAGAGCCGGTTAATAAAAAAAAGACGTCAAGTTCGTTGACTCTGCGCTTCCCATGCAACGCCCTTATCAGAACATAAAGGAATATATTCACCACAAACTAGACCATCTGAGAAAAAAGTCAGCTGACAACTAGTCCCCGGTACCTAAAGCGGGCAGACGTGGCACCGCGGTAGCATTTTCAGAGCTTAGAAAACACAATGATGTTGCGCTACAGAAATACGCGTGATTCCATACCAGAATACGAATCACGATCGACTCCAGCAGTATCAGCGGTCGATAAGTACGTAAAACTACCAATGTTGGGAGGATATAAATGTACCAGCATCAAAAACTTGACACCCCCTTACAACCTCCACACCTGAGCGTTTTACCTTTAAATTTTTTTTCAGAGATGATCGTTTGAAATGTGAAAAATGAAGTATGAGCGATTTTCACTTTTTTCATTTTAGGCCTTTTTTTCTGCCGCCACTGGACGGATTTTCAAAAACTACATAGCTTTTGCGTCCTTGGTGTAGTAGTAACATTTTGTAAGAACTTCATCTAAATCCGAGCGGTACTTCTCAAGTTATAGGCGGTTATAGGAATAGCGGACAGACCGACAGACAAACTGACGGGAATGAGTGCCAGTAGGCATGGGAGGTAAAAGATATCATAGCGTACGAATGTTGACTTAATGATACGTCTTAAAGATTCATAATTTTCATTTTTGCAATCAAAAAGATACTGATTCTACTCTACGGCCTTGTGTCAAGGTACAAGGATTTTCATAGCTAATATTCATTCTTTAGCTGGTGCACACATAAGTCGCAAATATTATAAGCCTAAGCCATATCACACATGTGCGTTCAACATAAATTTATATAAATTATCAGACAGCTGTAGATTTTTCACTGTTAGTTCATCAGCATTTTGGAGTTTTTTGTTTAGAAGGGAGATTTCTGATTTTAAGAATTCACTTAGATGTATATAATATACCTAAACTGTCTTAAAATTGATTAAACATCCTTCTATGAACAGCGAAAGGTTTTAGCATTCACCCTAAATCAAACGTCGAGAATGTTGTTTGGCCATCATTGATGCTTTTGAGTAGCATCTTGCCTACAACTCTGTTAGATACTGATGATACGAAAGACGAAATGATGTCGACAAAGATTTTAAATCAAATGGGAAATTGTTACGTTTCTCACTTTACTTATGGACTTGGACTAATTGTATCTGACTGTTTGACCGATGTGATCCATTCAACTTTTTTCTTATAACGTACATGTTTCTTCTCAGATGGTCTGTCTTGTGCATTTACGAAATGATAACAGCATTGCGTGGGAAGTGCATAATCAACCTACTTGACACCATTTTAGTCAATGTGCGTTTGGAGCATATGAAGCGACTTAAGTGTGTTCTGAACCAGGCCATCAGATTGTCTCGCTGCTCGCATCTACCCGAATAATTCAGAGTTGTTTCTCCTCGATGGAATACCAATCTTATTACACTCTCCAGCAACTCCAGAACAAAGTTTCCTGTGTGCCTCAACTCGATTTATCTGCCATAAATCTTTCCTATAGACAACCTATGCTTATTACGAATTCATAGATGACCTACACCAAGGACACAGAAACTTCGGGGAGAGCAAGGTTTTGTATTTTTTATTTTGGATTTTTGCCTTTATATCCCTAGACAGCTCAACGAATTCAGACTAGGTAGAAGGAGCAAGCCTACGATTTGTTTGTTTTCAAAAACTCCGTCTATAGTTAGGATGATAGTGCATACTACAAGTGGACTTGGACTTTTTGACAGTTCTATCATTAAGTTCGTATTTTAGTGTTATTTTTTGAAAGTGTGAGCGCTTGCAGGTAATTGTTGTGGCGTTAAACAATTTCAGGACTTGATACTTCTTGTATAGTTTACAGTGCGACACAAACCACTGGTACGTATTATTTTTACGTTGATATAACGTTGTCACTTCGTGGGTGCCCCTTAACATGAATCGAGTGGTGCAAATTTGCCAAAAACAAATCACGAAAAATGACGTCAAATAGGTTGATTTTCTCATGCAATGCTGTCTTCAGTTAATAAAAGATCGTGTTCGACACAAGTAATCCCCTCGGAGAAGACAGTTACCTAAGTGGGTTGCATAAATATAGCTTATACAATTATATCAATCTCTGAACGGCTTCAGATTTTAAATAATATTGTAGTATGAAGATATGAAGACATCTTTGTGCATTTTCTAAGAAGCTCTTTTGTAAATGTCCGAACCATCGAAAAACCCATAAAGTTTATAGCCTTCCAACGGAAACTTTATTCTGATAATAGGGAAAGCACCACATAGGTGCACATAAACATAAACAAAAAGGGTGGTCGTAGAACGTTAGTGCTTGTTCGATCATATGGTTGGTTCTGAAAAACAGCTTGTGCTGATGTAACCCGCCAGGTAAAATAAAGGCCATTTATTATTATTACTATTATTATTATTATGATTATTATTATTATTATTATAGGTATGCATTTGATAAATTAGATGTGATAAAATAGAAAATACAACTGTGATAGAGATTCACGACTTAAAGTAAATTACATCTGAAAGAGCTTTATTAATATGGAGAAAATCATTTCTTGATCATATTTATACAGATATTAAATGATCACGTTTGTATCTTTTAATGTCTCATTAATACTTTTGATAATGAAACTTTCTCATTCTCTTGATCTTATACAAACTGTCCAAATTATATATCTAGTTCTCCTTCCATATCCGATAAGCATATTGTTTGAATCGAAGTTTGAATTTTGATTAACTATTATAACCAGTATCAGTTCAATTTCATATCTAATAGTTAATCATTTGGCTGACAGAGTAACTCAACCCAGTCCTTCCTTTTCTTGAGAAATCTTTTTATTTTTTTATCTTAGAGAGTCAGTAAACGGGTATATAGCTCTCGATATTATTTGTTTCATTTCATAACCACATAGTTCAACTCCACTTCACCTCAACCAAGTAAGACTTTTACTTGAACATCTCTAGTCTGACACTATTGAGAACGAAGTGTCTTGAATAGTGTATAAAAGTGATAAGGTCATAGCTTCTGAAGATTCTTCTGATCTGTTTTTAGATATTGAATATACAACTGAATTGTAAAATCAACTTAGTGTCGCCAACCTTGATATTTCTCAGCATAAGATAGTGAATCGTTAGGTTACCTTACATCTTTTTCTAAAATCGCTGTCGCCTCATAAATTAATATTTCGTTAGTAAAGGTTTCCGACACTCAGCTCCAGCCGCACCAAATTTTTAATAACGTGAACTTTGAGTTATTCTTTGAATCTTCGGTCAAAATTCCGGTCTTTTTTGCGGTGACATCGTATTTGGCGAATTTCGTCGTGATCGTATTAGCTAAATAATTAATGCATTTGGCTGGCTAGATAGCTTTGTTTCACTGATCTATGCAATAACAGCCAACCTGTTAGAATATAAAAAAACGAACAAAAAGAGAATCATCAAAATTGGAGTTGTTCGCGGGGCCTTTGTTGATTATGTATCCTCAGTAAAATTAATAAAATGAAGCTTTTGGTAATCCCTGCTCTTCCATGAAATTCTTTGTCGTTTACCATAAGCGCTATTATCATCTATAGGGGACTTGACAAATGAATTCCCAGGCAGGTTCACCTCCAATCCAGATTATATTAACCTGGATAAAAAATGCACTCTCTTCTGTTCCTGTTGCTAATGAATTTCTCATGAAGTTCCGTGTTCCAGAAGGAAAATGTTCCCCAGCGTTCTATATTACTTTGAAAACTTGATTTCGATGTAAATGCACAGATTTGATCGCAAAAATCTCGAATTCAAGATGTTCTATTCCGTCTTTAAAATTCGAATTCCTTTAACGCTCGAACATCATACATAAGCACAGATAGAAGCAATTCATACATCAAAAAGGTGAATTATGCATCCCTATAGGTGTACAGAAAACCTGGAGTCCAAAGGAAAAACATTTTTTTTGAACTTTTGATCAGCTGTTTTAGTTTTTGAACCACTGTGCATTGTTGTCATCTCAGAATCGCTAGTACGAGTCGCAGACGTCAGTCACATAATGTAGGTAGGCAACGGAGTGGTTACGCTATAAAATTGGCGAGACCGCCACGACCTGGGCTAGGTCAGAGAGCTTCAATATAATGGGTGATTTTTTTGCTAGTATCTTTTTGGCAACACTGTTTTTGACAGATGACGCGTGAATCGTGTCTTGTGTCATTGTCAAACTTGTTCAGTTTGGTCTATAATTTAACCATGAATCGACTTACGGACGAACAACGCTTGCAAATTATTGAATTTCATTATCAAAATTCATGCTCGGTTAAGAGAGTGCATCGAGCACTGCTTCCAATTTATGGGCAATTTGGTCGGCCTACTGAGGGAGCTATTTGGAAGCTTGTGACTAAATTTGAGTTTACATTATTGGACATTAAACCACCAACACGCAGACATAGAGTGAGGACTGAAGAAAATATTGCGGCTGTATCAGCCAGTGTTAATGATAACCGTGAAATGTCGATTCGCCGCCGTTCGCAGCAATTGGGCCTCTGTTACTCCACGACGTGGAAAATTTTGCGACAGGATTTGGGTGTAAAACCTTATAAGATACAGCTGGTGCAAGAATTGAAGCCTCACTACCTCCCGCAAGGTTTCCAATTTGGTGAATGGGCGCTGGCAAATTTGGAGGAAGATTCACATTTTTATCGAAAAATTGTGTTCAGCGACGAAGCTCATTTCTGGTTGAACGGGTACATTAACAAGCAAAATTGCCGCATCTGGAGTGAAGACCAGCCAGAAGCATTGCAAGAGCTACCAATGCATCCCGAAAAAATCACTGTTTGGTGTGGATTATGGGCCGGCGGCATCATCGGGCCGTACTTCTTCAAAGACGACAATGGCTGGAACGTAACTGTGAATGGCGAGCGCTACCGTGCGATGATAACAATCTTTTTTTTGCCCAAAATGAAAGAGCTGGACTTGGCTGACATGTGGTTTCAATAAGACGGTGCCACATGCCACACCGCACACGAAACAATGGCCCTATTGAGAGGCGAGTTCGGTGAACAGTTTATCTCACGTTTGGGGCCCGTCAATTGTCTACAGTGATAAACCAGCAACGATTGATGCACTGGAAGCCAATATTTAAGCATTTATTCGTGAGATACCTGCCGATATGTTGGAGAGAGTGTGCCAAAATTGGACCTTGCGCATGGGCCATCTAAAGCGGAGCCGCGGCCAACATTTACATGAAATAATCTTTAAACATTAAATTATATCAACCGTTCTATCGACTCAAATAAAGATTTAATCGTTTTTTCAAATTTGTTGTGTTTTTTTTTAAATCAAATCCTATACCTCTTAAAAAATCACCCGTTATAATGTAACACCCAGTAAAAATGTTTTATTCCTGGTGTAGGATAAAACAATGTCAAGATAGACAATATGTAGTATTCTACATGATATAATTATTTTATTTGGTTACATAAATACACTAAAAGACTTTAAAAAAGACAATTAGGTCAAATCTATCTAAAGCGCCAACATACAGGGTTTGGCAAATTTACGGCTCGATAAAAGTTGTAGGATTTTAACTTAGCTACCGGACGGTGACCTTGAATATGACAACCTTGGCCTTGAAGGTCAACTTTTCAATGTAAACCCCTACTTTTGATCACATCAAGGAAACTAACGGTAAATTCAGCGTTCATATATGACCTTGAATTACGGCCATATCTGAGTGAGCCCTTAAAGGCAGTGGGAAATCCTTAGGAGTTTATACTGACCAAGCACTTTCCAGGACTAAGCATTGTATTATAGAGCATCTAGAAAAAAGGTTAAACAACGCATACTATAGATTAAAGTACTTAGTAGGCACCCAGATATTTAGACACTAAAAATTACGCCAATTGAGTGCATTGCCGTTTCGGCATAATTTTCTTCAGACATAGTAGCCGTAACAATAAGATCTTTTTAGGGCAGAAGAGAGTGCTGGGGTGCGTCATACTCGTATATAAAAATTCTTTTAACGACAGACGATATCACAAAAACCACTTTATCGGTATGGTTGAAACGTTTTTCCTAACCTAAACAAACATAGGTATACCTAGGAAATCGCTGCAATTATTAGTGGGTGTTCCTTTTTCTATGTCGCTTAGTATTCTTGAATAAAATCATCTGACTACGGATGCTGGCGACGTCGCCATAGCGTCCTGGTGAGAAAGGACTCTAATGGAAGGGCTACCACCCGTTTTAAATGTCTGACCTAAAGGACCATGGTAAGTCAGGCCATTAACGCTGAATTGTTCTCTACTCTATTAAAAATATCACGCCACATCTCATTAGGCTTGACAACGTTAATATACGGAAGAGTCTTTTGTGCCCTTGCCAAAACTACATACACATCAAGTTTAATATACAGCCCTCATTTCCTTTAGCAAAACGAGCAAAGTTCCATTCAGTGCAGCCCCTTCTAGTTTCATCCTATTTCCATGTTTGCATTCGTGAACTGAAATTTCAAGTACTTCACATTTATATCATCGTGCATATATGTATTTTCATGAATGTTATAGGGAAGAATCAAGTCCGTTAAAGTGCTTACTTCACTTTGTAATACGAGGTGAATCCTAATAGTAGGTAAATGTAACACCCGAAATTTATCATGTGGTTTTCATAACGATAGAACTTGTTCTCTGACGAGAGGCCTGGAGGTTCACTGTTAGGGAAGGAACAATCTGGTGCAGTTTGTAACGGTTTCACCGTCCGATCGTATTTATTAAATCACTTCTCGATTATCATTTCATTAATCCCATCTCTAGCTTTTCTACTTGGAAAATTTTCCGCTTGGAGCGCTTGATGCGGAGTTCCTGATCTGCGATCTTCCTCGCGCTTCCTTTTCTCTTGAGCCGCCGATCGAACAACAGCTAAACATTTTCTTCTCTGTAGCACAAGGTTATATAACACCATGTGCTAGAATTTTCTAGAATGTGTGTCTAAATAGGACAAAATGGTGAGTTTTATAATACTATACAGTTTTATTGCTGGATCTGCCTGTAGTTTATAGATAATCGATATGTAAGTGGTTTATTTCTTGTACGATTTTAAAATATTAATCGAACGTCATTTTCGACTACTTCGATCATTCGCCATAACTTTAATCAAATCGAGGTGGAAATCGATCCACATCGATTTTACCTCTGTGTGCGTATATATATTCATAGTTCAGTGAAATTATAAGTACGTTGATTATGAATATTCGATATTTGTGTTTTTATATCAGAAGCATGTGGAGAAATTTTTGATGACCACCATCTTGTTTTACGCTTTTTTTATTGCTATTTCATCATTTTATTTTATGAAAGGCATTTCCAATTTTCGGTTTGATGTTATCAAACTATGTAATGTAATTCTAACCTAGAAAATCGTTAGTTCTCTTTTGAGGCAGACTGAGATTGGAAATGCCTTGGCCATTAGGGCACGTTGCTTATGCACACGGTTCTTTTTCAGATTGGGGCCACCCCTTTCTCTTTCCCTTTCCCTTTGCCTTAGTCTTTGACTTTGCCTTGCTTGGCCAATATTTTCACCCATGCATGTGCCTTGGCAGCGCCATCGCCATTAACTTCGCCTACAACTGGTTATGAAGCCACTATATGTGAGGTCACCCCTCATAACTGGGACCTGCCCTTCAAGCACCTGGCCATCCTCGCTTCAGTCGAGTCAAAATGGACCAGCGTAAGATTAAGTTGATAGTTTTATAGCAGCGCCAAAGATGTAAAATGTATTTTGTTCTTTAAAACTGTAAAATTGTAATGTAATGGAAATGTTTTTTTTTGTTAAATAAAATCTGTTAAATTTTTGTGTTCTGTTTGTTCTTCTATCCTCTAGCCATGCCATGGTCGACACACAGCTACACGCCTGTAGATGTCTTCATGCCACCGACTGAGCTACCGGAAGCTAATGGTAACCCCCTTTCTGTGATTGTGCAGAAAAGTTGGAATCTTCATTGCATTCCATCTTTTCTGGACTTTTTGCGGAAAGGAAGCGTTACAAGTTTAATATTTCTAAAACACAGTTACTATACATTGACTAACAAAAAGCTCCATCCGATTTCGGTGGTTGGCAGAGTTCTACCAAAGTGTCGCTCATTTCGGCTGGTCAGAGTCCAGATCACCGAGAACTTGATCTGGCGCTAACACACGCAACAGCGGCAGCTGCTGGGAAAAAGTTAGGCTATTTGTTTAGGGGTAAAAAGTACTTCTCTCCACATGACCTCCTAAGTCTGTACAAGGCCCAGATAAGACCTGCCCACAAGTTTGGGGTGCCGCCACCCCGACTAAATTATCCATACTCGATGCTGTTCAGAGGAGGGCTGTCTGACGGATCGATTACTTTTTCTAATGGACAGTCTCGGGACCCTTTAGTACCGGCGGACCGTCGGCGATCTAGCTCTCTTCTACCGCTACACTAACGGACTTCGCTCCTTAGAACTCTGCTTCATGATGCCGTCGCGCAATGTGTCTACCAGACAGACCTGCCTTACGTCGTTCTCCCTTCCTAAACGTGTCGAACTTCGTGCATCCAGATCTGGCCAATACGGCTGCTCCTTTATCCCTAGGGTATTGAGATTGTGGAACAAACTACATGAGAAGGAGTTTCGCATTTCTACTAGCCTTAGGCAGTTCAAAAATAGGGTTAACAAAGTTTCTTTAAGCTCCTCATAGCAGCCGCCGTGCCCTGGCATTTAGGTTTCAGTCTGCGCGGGTGCTTTGGTCTACAAAAAAAAGTAAAACAATAAAGTGTCATCCTTAGCTAGAAGTTCCGTGTTCCATGAAGTATTGTGGAGAAGTAAATAAGCCGTCAGGTATAAAAATTTCAAGAGTGTTTGGGAGAAAAAACGATAAAATGGAAAAAGGAGAAATGTAGCAAACGAGTACACTCGTAAATTGCGCAAGTTGTATTAGATTATTTCGGTGGAGCGGTGCAGTGAAATTGCGCCAAAGGAACGTGTTCTATTTGCTTTTTCGCCTAGTTTTCATTTTATTTTTTGCAGTTCGTTCCGTTTCGGTGCCGTCGACGGCTTTTCCCAAATATTTGTTTACCGATTCCGTGACTGGCGGGATTCAGAGCACAAGTGTTTACGGGCATACGTGCCAACGCGGCCGTCCCAAGGATTTGCTCTCAGCTATCAAATGGCAAGGCTATTACAAACAGAAATAGAATACACATACAAAGGTTTCAATAATCAATATTGGTATCAAGCGTTATCAATATTGCCTTCCACAATAGACCAAGGTGAGCTATTGCAGTTGGACTCAATGCTAACAATAATTGTCGTATGTAGGGACTCGTCAAGCCAAAGGGCTTGTTATTTACATAAACTACTTGACAATAAAACTCCTTGATTTTTTATAGTTCTACTTAACTTGTGGTCAAGCGTTTTCAAACTACTTGTTACTTTATTGCTAATTATATTTTTGGCCTACCAAAGACCTTCAGAAGCGATATTTATTCATAATGGGTCATTTTTTTGCTAGTATCTTTTTGGCAACACTGTTTTTGACAGATGACGCGTAAATCGTGTCTTGTGTCATTGTCAAACTTGTTCAGTTTGGTCTATAATTTAACCATGAATCGACTTACGAACGAACAACGCTTGCAAATTATAGAATTTTACTATCAAAATTCATGCTCGGTTAAGAGAGTGTATCGAGCACTGCTTCCAATTTATGGGCAATTTGGTCGGCCTACTGAGGGAGCTATTCGGAAGATTGTGACTAAATTTCGAACCCAGTTTACATTATTGGACATTAAACCACCAACACGCAGACGTAGAGTGAGGACTGGAGAAAATATTGCGGCTGTATCCGCCAGTTTTAGTGATGACCGTGATATGTCGATTCGCCGCCGTTCGCAGCAATTGGGCCTCTGTTACTCCACTACGTGGAAAATTTTGCGACAGGATTTGGGTGTAAAACCTTATAAGATACAGCTGGTGCAAGAATTGAAGCCACACGACCTCCCACAACGTTTCCAATTTGGTGAATGGGCGCTGGCAAAGTTGGAGGAAGATCCACATTTTTATCGAAAAATTGTGTTCAGCGATGAAGCTCATTTCTGGTTGAATGGGTATGTTAACAAGCAAAATTGCCGCATCTGGAGTGAAGACCAGCCAGAAGCATTGCAAGAGCTACCAATGCATCCCGAAAAACTGACTGTTTGGTGTGGATTATGGGCCGGTGGCATCATCGGGCCGTACTTCTTCAAAGACGACAATGGCCGGAACGTAACTGTGAATGGCGAGCGCTACCGTGCGATGATAACAAACTTTTTTTTGCCCAAAACGTAAGAGCTGGACTTGGCTGACATGTGGTTTCAACAAGACGGTGCCACATGCCACACCGCACACGAAACAATGGCCCTATTGAGAGGCGAGTTCGCTGAACAGTTTATCTCACGTTTGGGGCCCGTCAATTGGCCGCCTAGATCGTGAGATTTAACGCCGTTGGACTATATCTTGTGGGGCCATGTTAAGGCTAATGTCTACAGGGATAAACCAGCAACGATTGACGCACTGGAAGCCAATATTGAAGCATTTATTGGTGATATGTCGGCCGATATGTTGGAGAGAGTGTGCCAAAATTGGACCTTGCGCATTTACATGAAATAATCTTTAAACATTAAATTATATCGGCCGTTCTATCGACTCAAATAAAGATTTAATCGTTTTTCCAAATTTCTTGTGTTTTTTTTGAAAATCAAATCCTGTACCTCCCCCGTCACCCGTTATAACCGATGAGCCGTATTTTGAATTTCAATACAACCGTATACTCGTAGAGATGGTGTGATTCCAGTAAACAGCAAATGGACGCAATCATCCTACCACAATTATTTGGAGAGAAAATAAAAGGGTTGAAACGTCGACCGTTGCGCAGAGATGAGATATTTGCCGGTATTTTTCATTTTTGATTACAATTCCAGCAACGGAGAGAAAAACTACAATCTCGTTATAGCTGTCATAACTCTTTTTATTTACAACTACTGTTGATGTTTTCACGGTATTCATTATACTTTTATATAACTTTGTAATGAGTGTATATCAAGCTAGATACCATATTTTCTACATCAAGATTTCAAAGTTTAATTAGAATAATATCAAGTTATGAAAATATATTAGTCAAAATTAGAAGAAATTGTTAGTGAAATAAATTATAAAAACGTTGGTATTTTATTAGCATGTTAGAGATTTTTGTGCCAATGTTGCTGAACTCTACCATGGAACGGACATAGTTTTTCGAGCTGCACGTGTCTTATAACGACTAAAAAACATAATACGACGGACACGCTGTATATTTTGAGATGCGCATCAACCATACTAGTTAAAACCGGCAACAGTGCACTATTAGAAAGAGCAGCCCTTTATTAGTAAGTCGCCACATTCAGTGCATCTGAAAGCGTCTTAAGTGCCCGCGGTGTAAACAAATTTAAGACGAAACATGGAGTTGTCCCGAGATAGTTATCGCGCTATGATTTACTATGACTTTAAAGTCGGTTTAACTGAACATCAATGTATCGAACGGTTACAACAGGCATTTGGTAATGAAGCTCCGTTCCGGACAAGTGAGTTTCGCTGGTATGCCGAATTTAAAAGAGGGGGTGTTTCATTGGCTGATGAAGAACGTAGTGGTAGGCCATGTTCTAGTGTGACCCCAGAAAACATTGCTAAAGTTCAGCGGCTAATTGAAGAAGATTCTCGCTGCACAAATGCGACTATATAGGTAACTCTTGGGGTAGGATCCAAAAGAGTGCACACCATTTTGCATTATCATCTTTATTCAAAAAAAGGTGCAATTCTGCATCACGACAATGCCTCTTGCCACACTGCCCAACTAACTGCAGACTTTTTACGCCAGCGCCACATCAAAATGCTAGAACATCCGCCTTATTCGCCAGATTAGCAAATGTGTGACTTCTGGCTCTTCAACAATTTGAACAACAATCTGCGTGGTCGAAAATATTCATCCGAAGAGGAAATCGATCAAGCAATTAATCAGTTTATTGAAGGCAATCCAAAAACTGACTGGCTAGAAGCATTTAATTATTTAGAAAAATAGTTTTTAGTCGTGTATCTAAAAATATACAGCGGGGCCCTCGTATCTCAGTTTCATTATTACTGTCTGTTCCTTTTTCTATGTCAGTATATTTTGTAACTTTATAGGCAGCTGGAGCAGTGACCAAAGGCTCTCGTCACACGATCAAACTATCAAAAAAACGTAGTTTCACCTAGCTATAAAGTTGGATGATGCCACTGATGATTTTCCTAAAGGGTAGGGCCAATTTCAGAATAGTATTAAGCGAACAGCAGCACGGTAGTTACGATAATTATAATCCATGTTTATAAGCAACCAACACATGGAAGCGAAAACAGCCTATCCACCTAACTCAAACTCGTGACTATCAAAACAGATCGATGCTGTTTCTATTCTAGCTTCCAGCCTTTCTGCCCTAAGTTTATTATTTACGTAACATAGCGAAATTGCCATTCAGCCGAGAAAACAGCTCTTTGGATGCAAAGCCAATCTCGCAATATGGCTAGTGTCTGCGTTCCCTAGACTGTCAATATCTAAAAATCGAACGATATAAAGAAGGCGATATCTGGTACAGACGGTAACTGATTTTCGTATGTTAGTATTACAAGATTGTATCATGGGAAAGATACTTAGATACTATTTTCTGCGACTAGACATAAACACAAAAGTTCTCTCCACATAATGAATTTTTGATATACACCACAACAAGAGCCAACCTACACTTTGTATTATATGTGTGTATCTACTTTTGTAGTTGCATATGTGCATTCATCTCGGGCCTGATGAAGCCAACCAGCAGAAATACGTATCGCTCGGGTTACCTATCCTATTTTCTGCTGGAATCCACTTTCATACTTTTTGCGGATTGTGCCCATTATTTTCCTACTTTTTGATATATATATATATATATATATATATATATATATACAATTAATTGTTAATTGGGAAATTGGCAAATTTTTGGGCTTAAGTTGACTCTTTTGACGATAAAATCAAGCTTTCGGCATTCTCGATGGAGCCTTCATCAGGATTCTGAAAACACAATTGTGATGCTAGCAAAGAATACAGGACAGATTTAAATTGTCAAACAACTTACTCGTCGTTGAGGTTGCAGCCACAGGGTGTTTCAAAACGAACGTAGAGAACTTGTAATAAGTATAAAAACAAAAGGACGGAGACATTGGGCTTGTTGATAACGACAGATACCTTCGTTACATGTTAAAAATATCAATACACCTGAACATATTAAAAATTATTAAACATGAGAAGACATTTTAGGGAAACAATCGGAATGCAGTCTCTAACCTCCTACTTCCGCTACACGTGGAGAGGGGGACGGCACGGAAAGATAATGCGTCGACAGATGACAAGTGATTGACGCGACGGACCGTGGAACTGTAAACCTCATTGTCCAATTTGGGTATGAAGTATACGAGGGACGCTCGGTAAACCTCCACCCAAACTACTAAAATGCTGAATTAATTTGTTTTGGAAAAATTTTTAGTTCATATGAGTGTACGAATGTGACATAGTGATACAACCTTGAAAAGATGGGTTATGTGAGTTTATATTAAAGATTGTGAGTGAGAAATTTCAATTACCAGGATAGCAATTGGAAATGTATTCTAATTTTGTGACGATGTTGATTCGATTTGGATATGTAGCCGTTCTTGCTTTTCGCAATTCAACAGGTAGGAATAAATTACACTAAGCTGCTTAACATCAGCCTTTTTATTCATGCAATGATCTGTCATGCAAATGTGGGGCATTTCTAAAAATAAACGTGTTGAGAGTCTTTTTTCTTTGTCAAGAACCTCAATACTGCCATAATTCATAGAGCGACCTGTGTTGTTAATATGAGATGCCAAAGCACATCTCACATCTCTCTGGATGTAATCTGACGTCACTTTTGTGTGAAGTTATCCTGCCTTTCAGTGACCTCGAAGTTTGGCCTATATAAACTAAATTACAGTTGTTGCAATTAATGCGATAGGCAGTGTTGGTTGAATCAAGCAACTGAACCTTATCCTTCATTTTGGACAATAAACTGTTGACTGTGAGCACTGATTTACAAGCAAAACGACAATAAAAGGAATTATTCAGCCTGATCAATTTTGGTGTTAGTTCTTTGATGTATGGCAAGACAACATAATTAACTATGGAAATAGGAGCAAACACTGAAGTGTTGTTATTCTCATTGGTTGAAGAATTCATGGGTGTCTGGTTGGACTGAACAGTGTTGTCATTTTCACTGGTGTTATTCGTCATTGGCAAAATATTCGGAGGAGAGCTGAACAAGATTCTGTTAACCAAATACTTCGGATAGCCATTGTTGATTTTATTATTTTACTTTTAATAACAAAGTGTTTCCACAAACACATGGTTGTCCCATGGGCTCTGTGTTGTCTCCAATTTTGGCAGAATATGTAATGAATGACCTGCTTGATGTTGTTATTCAAGTATTGCCATACAATCTAATTTTCATAAAAAGGTATGTGGACAGAATCTTGTTCAGCTCTCCTCCGAATATTTTGCCAATGACGAATAACAATAGTGAAAATGACAACACTGTTCAGTCCAACCAGACACCTATGGATTCTTCAACCAATGAGAATAACAGCACTACAGTGATTGCTCCTATTTCCAGAGTTAATTATGTTGTGTTGCCATACATCAAAGAACTTGCACCAAAATTGATCAGGCTGTATAATTCCTTTAATTGTCATTTTGCTTGTGAATCAGTGCTCACAGTCAACAGTTTGTTATCCGAAATGAAGGATAAGGTTCAGTTGCTTGATTCAACCAACACTGTCTATGGCATTAATTGCAACAACTGTAATTTAGTTTATATAGGCCAAACTTCGAGGTCACTGAAAGGCAGGATAACTTCACACAAAAGTGACGCCAGATTACATCCAGAGAGATGTGCTTTGGCATCTCATATTAACAACACTGGTCACTCTATGACTCTATGGCAGTATTGAGGTTCATGACAAAAAAAAGACTCTCAAAACGTTTATTTTTAGAAATGTCCCACGTTTTAAGCAGCTCAGTGTCATTTGTTCCCACCTGTTGAATTGCGAGAAGCTAGAACGGCTACATATCCAAATCGAACCAGAATCGTCACAAAATTAGAATACATTTCCAATTGCTATCCTGGTAATTGAAATTTCTCGCTCACAATCTTTAATATAAACTCACATAACCCATCTTTTCAAGGTTGTATCACTATCTCACATTCGTTCACTCATATGAACTACACATTTTTCCAAAACAAATTAATTCAGCATTTTACTAATTTGGGTGGAGGTTTACCGAGCGTCCCTCGTATACTTCATACCCAAATTGTACAATGAGGTTTACAGTTACACGGTCCGTCGCGTCAATCACTTGTCATCTGTCGACGCATTATCTTTCCGCGCCATCCCCCCTCCACGTGTAGCGGAAGTAGGAGGTTAGAGACTGCATTCCGATTGTTTCCCTAAAATGTTTTCTCATGTTTATTGATTTTTAATATGTTCGGGTGTATTGATATTTTTAACATGTAACGAAGGTATCTATGGTTATCAACATGCCCAATGTCTCCGTCCTTCATCACAATTGTTTGTTTTCAGAATCCTGATGAAGGCTCCATAGAGAATGCCGAAAGCTTGATTTTATCGTCAAAAGAGTTAACTTAAGCATAAAAATTTGCCAATTCCCCAATTAACAATTAATTGTATTTTATGCCCAACTGGTCGTTGGCTTTGGCAATGACTACTGCTCACGTTATATATACGTATATATATATATATATATATATATAGGTGAAAAATTAAAGCTTCCGCTTTTTGTTGGGTACTTCGACAAGATTTAAGCAAAGAGGACTCTTTATACTTTTTTTAATTCTCTCTAGCTTTCAATGGACTTTGCCATCATCATCAGGAGCTGCAATTACAATGATAACAGTAGCAACAAAGGTGTAAAATGAATTTAAATTGACTCAACTTACAGTAGTATGTGAGGATGTTGCTAATTGTTGTTTACGTATAGGATGAGGGAAACGTCCAGTAACATGGTGAGAGCTGAATAGATTGCACAATAGTCAAAATTTATACAAAACATGACAAGAACAAGTTAAAAACAGATTAAAAATTATTTTAAAAATTAGAACATTACATCGTGAAACCACCTGATGATTGCACAAATTAGTGGTCATGGAATGATGAATTGATGAGTGACATGAAACCCTTTGACAGAAGGCCGAAGGATGTCAATGTCAGTATTGAAAGATGGAACGAATTGTGGGTGTGTGCCAAAAACGTTGCCAAATCACTTCAGATGAAGAGATTTTCAGAATTTTATGTTGGAATTTGTTAAACCGACCAGAGGCAGTTGAATAAACTATATTATTATTATGGGAATTTAAATTAACAATTATTAATAAATCGTGAGGAGAGAATTATTATATTTTGAGTGGAATGAAATTTACTGGTGGAAACGGCCAAAACACAGATTCTAATTATGGTTGTGAAGAGTTGAAATTTGGGGAGATATGTAAGTTCTCCAATTTTTCGCAGTTTAGCAAATATGAGTAAATGACACTCAGTTGTTTAACATCTGTCTTTTTGTTGATACAGTTGTTATTCATGAAAATGTGGGACATTTCCAGGAATAAACGTTTGGAAAGGTGTTTTTCTTTATCAAGAACTTTGATACTAGTGTAATTCATAGAATGCCCTGTTGTGTTAACATGAGATGCTAGAGCGCATCTTTCAGGATGAAGCCTAGCATCACTTTTGTGTGATGTAATCCTTCCTTTAAGAGATCTGGAGGTCTGACCTATGTATATTTGGTTGCAGTTGTTGCAATTGATGGAGTAGACTGTGTTGGTTAAGCCAAGCAGCGGGACTTTGTCTTTCATTTTTGAAAAAATGCAGTTTATAGTGAGGACGGATTTGCAAGCAATTCGAAAGTTCAAAGGACTGCACAATCTGATCAGCTTAGGGGTCAGTTCCTTGATGTAGGGCAGGACAGCAAAACCAGGTCTGGAGTCCGGGTTGGTGCTAGTACTGTTAGGATTGATGTTATTATTGGGAATTACATCAGTTCCGTTATTAGGGGTTGTGCGATTATTACCTGCATCACCAGAGTTCGGCAAAATATTGGAAGGTGAACTAAAAATGATCTTGTTAATCAGACACTTCGGATAACCATTATTGATGAACAGTTTTGATAGTTTACGTAAATTTGAGGTGTGGAAGGTATTATCTGAGATTCTGATTACCCTTGTTTTCATCTGTTTTACCAAATTGATTTTAATCCCTAGCTTATGGTATGACCTAAAATTGAGAAACCGACCTGAGGCCATAGGTTTCTGGTACCAGTCTACCAATAAACTGTTGTTGTTGGTGCGAATGAGTCTTGTGTCTAGAAAGGGGACAGACAGGTTCTCATCTTCTTTTTCAATGGTAAATTGGATGTAGGGGTCATAGCTGTTGAATTCTCTGACAATACCATCCAGACCTATGGAAGGGAGGCATAAAATAATGTCATCTACGTATTTTTTTATGAAGAAGAGGTTATAGGGTAGTGTCGGAATAACAGTATCAAGCAGATCATCCATGACATATTCCGCCAAAATTGGTGACAGAACAGATCCCATAGGACAACCATGTGTTTGAGAATATATTTTGTTGTTGAAAGAGAAATAATTGTTATGAAAAAGGAATGTTATAATGTTGGTGAAAGATTCTAGAGATATGTTGCAGTGTTGACTTATCTCATTCCAGTGTTTATTAATAGTTCTTGTACATGCATCCAGATAGATGTTGCTGATCCTATGGGATCTGTTCTGTCACCAATTTTGGCGGAATATGTCATGGATGATCTGCTTGATACTGTTATTCCGACACTACCCTATAACCTCTTCTTCATAAAAAAATACGTAGATGACATTATTTTATGCCTCCCTTCCATAGGTCTGGATGGTATTGTCAGAGAATTCAACAGCTATGACCCCTACATCCAATTTACCATTGAAAAAGAAGATGAGAACCTGTCTGTCCCCTTTCTAGACACAAGACTCATTCGCACCAACAACAACAGTTTATTGGTAGACTGGTACCAGAAACCTATGGCCTCAGGTCGGTTTCTCAATTTTAGGTCATACCATAAGCTAGGGATTAAAATCAATTTGGTAAAACAGATGAAAACAAGGGTAATCAGCATCTCAGATAATACCTTCCACACCTCAAATTTACGTAAACTATCAAAACTGTTCATCAATAATGGTTATCCGAAGTGTCTGATTAACAAGATCATTTTTAGTTCACCTTCCAATATTTTGCCGAACTCTGGTGATGCAGGTAATAATCGCACAACCCCTAATAACGGAACTGATGTAATTCCCAATAATAACATCAATCCTAACAGTACTAGCACCAACCCGGACTCCAGACCTGGTTTTACTGTCCTGCCCTACATCAAGGAACTGACCCCTAAGCTGATCAGATTGTGCAGTCCTTTGAACTTTCGAATTGCTTGCAAATCCGTCCTCACTATAAACTGCATTTTTTCAAAAATGAAAGACAAAGTCCCGCTGCTTGGCTTAACCAACACAGTCTACTCCATCAATTGCAACAACTGCAACCAAATATACATAGGTCAGACCTCCAGATCTCTTAAAGGAAGGATTACATCACACAAAAGTGATGCTAGGCTTCATCCTGAAAGATGCGCTCTAGCATCTCATGTTAACACAACAGGGCATTCTATGAATTACACTAGTATCAAAGTTCTTGATAAAGAAAAACACCTTTCCAAACGTTTATTCCTGGAAATGTCCCACATTTTCATGAATAACAACTGTATCAACAAAAAGACAGATGTTAAACAACTGAGTGTCATTTACTCATATTTGCTAAACTGCGAAAAATTGGAGAACTTACATATCTCCCCAAATTTCAACTCTTCACAACCATAATTAGAATCTGTGTTTTGGCCGTTTCCACCAGTAAATTTCATTCCACTCAAAATATAATAATTCTCTCCTCACGATTTATTAATAATTGTTAATTTAAATTCCCATAATAATAATATAGTTTATTCAACTGCCTCTGGTCGGTTTAACAAATTCCAACATAAAATTCTGAAAATCTCTTCATCTGAAGTGATTTGGCAACGTTTTTGGCACACACCCACAATTCGTTCCATCTTTCAATACTGACATTGACATCCTTCGGCCTTCTGTCAAAGGGTTTCATGTCACTCATCAATTCATCATTCCATGACCACTAATTTGTGCAATCATCAGGTGGTTTCACGATGTAATGTTCTAATTTTTAAAATAATTTTTAATCTGTTTTTAACTTGTTCTTGTCATGTTTTGTATAAATTTTGACTATTGTGCAATCTATTCAGCTCTCACCATGTTACTGGACGTTTCCCTCATCCTATACGTAAACAACAATTAGCAACATCCTCACATACTACTGTAAGTTGAGTCAATTTAAATTCATTTTACACCTTTGTTGCTACTGTTATCATTGTAATTGCAGCTCCTGATGATGATGGCAAAGTCCATTGAAAGCTAGAGAGAATTAAAAAAAGTATAAAGAGTCCTCTTTGCTTAAATCTTGTCGAAGTACCCAACAAAAAGCGGAAGCTTTAATTTTTCACCTAACTGGTCTAGACGACAATGACCACGTCTCAAAATATATATATATATATATATATATATATATATATATATATATATATATATATAGCGTCCCTCGTATACACTATACCTGAAGTTTGGCAATGATGTTTACATTTCCACATTCGTTCGCGACAATCACCTGTCATCTGTCGACGCATCACTCTTCAGGTTCGCTTATTTTCTCCACGTGAAACAGATGTAGGAGGTTAGAAGTGTTTTCGATAGTTTTTAATGTGTTCGGATGTATTGATATATAGTGTTAACACCTAACGATGGTTTCCGTCGTTATCAATAAACCCAATGTGTCCGTCCATTTGGTTTTATAATTCTTACAAGTGATCTCATCCACGCGTTCGTTTTGAAACACCATTTGACTGCAACCTCAGCGACGAGGAAGTTGTCTGATAATTTAAATCCTTCCCGTATTTTTTGCTATCATCATGATTGTGCTTTTTGCTCCTAAAGATGGCTCCATAGAGAATGCCGGAAGCTCAAGATTACCGTTAAAAGAGTTTTCTAAGGCCTAAACAAATTTTGCCAATTTCCTAATTAACAATTAATTGTATTTTTTGCCCAACTGGTCGTTGGCAATGGCAATGACTACTGCTCGTATATATATATATATGTATATGTGTATATATATTTAATGTATGTATATATTTAATGTATATATTTTTGTTTCTATTAAATAGCTTGAGTGACTTACACGAAACACTGTGATTAGTTGTATTGTCTCAGTGGCGAAGCCATAATATTTGCTAAACGATGGAACCGGGTTCGAGTGACCTTAGAGCACGTATAAATATTTTCAAGATACTACTTACAGAATGTTCACGTTCAGCCATCCAATCATTTAGTTCTGGGAGTTTGAACGTAGCTTACCTGAAACAAGATAGAAAATGAGCAAACAGCATACAGATACACTTATAATAATTCGACCATTCTGATGAAGAATGCCAAATAAGATGATTGTATTCCTTGAGCAACTTTATGCGAAGCTCCAACCAGGTAGTAATCTGTAATTTTTTATAACGAAAGAGCCGCGTAGGCAGAAGCCTAAATACAAGGGCCCGCGGCTGTTATGAGGGTATTAAACAAACTTTGTGAATTCGATTTTTGAACTGGCTAGGGTTAATAGAACTGGGAAGAGCCTTCTCAGGTAGATAGTTTCATAATCTTGATACCCTAGGTACAAAGGAGCGGTCATATCGGCGTATGTATGAAGTTCGACACGGTTAGAATGAGAGGCCGAAATCAGACGAGTCTGCCTGGCAGGCTCATCGCGCAAGGAGACCATGGAGGAGAGCTCTGAGGAGCAAAGCCCGTTGACATAACCGTAGAAGAGAGCTAGATGATCGTTGCGAAAGGGTCTTTAGAATATCCGGATAAATGGATAATATATTCGGGAAGGCAGCACCCCAAAATGTGAACAGTACTCGAGGCTCTAGGTCTTATCTGGACCTTGTACAGGGTGGCCCATCCATGTGTGGACGGAATATTACTCATAAACAAATACATTTTGGGAAAATCTATTTATGAGATGCTATATATGACATTCGAGGGCACATTTCTGAAATATTGGCCATTATACAGGATGTTCCAATTTCGACCTACATATCAGTTGTTATTTTTTAAATGGAATGCCTCAAATTTTATTGCATATTTGGATAAACCAATTAAAAATAAGAAAATTGATATCACATATGTTACTATGGGGTTTTGGTAATTAGCTTCTGAGATATAAGGTGTTTTGTATAGAAAAACCCCCCTTTTCGGCAACCCCTCAGTCCGCCACTTTGAAATTTGAAGTGCTGAATTTTATATCAAAAAAAACTTACACACCTCATCTTTTATATTATTTGTTACTTTTTCGAATTTAGATCTTTGCTCATACAAGCTGGTTAAAAACGCAAATTGTATTTTTTTTCAAAAATTTCAAATGCATCACCCTGTATATTTTGTACAAGTTTGAATTCAACTTCATATAAGCTTTCTTCTGATACTACACACATAAGGGTTTTTACGGCTATTTTTTCGGTTATTAGAACGTCTTTTATGGAACGGCTGAATTCCTTAAAATATCGCATCAACATTGGAAACAAATAAATTGTTGATTAGTTACAAACTGTCAAAATTAGCTTTGTAAGCATTATAATAAAAACATGTTTAAAATTTTTTCTAAAGAAGAAATGGTGAATATGGTGTTCGTTTTGGGCGACGCCCAAAGAAATAGTTTCCTAGCATCTCGCATTTATAAGCAACGATAACCTAATATGCGACATTCCAGGCCGGAAACATTTTCCACACTACGAGAACGTTTTGAATCAAGTGGAGCAGTGGAATATAGTAAAAAATGTATAAATAATCCAAGTGTCACCAATAAGGCGAATCAGTTGCAGGTTCTATTAAAGTTGCAGGAAAATCCCCATTTAAGTGCACGGCAAACTGAAGCAGAAACGATATATGCAGAACTTCTGTCCAAAGGATTATTCTCAAGCATAAGTGCCATCCATATCACTTATGCTTTCATCAAAGTCTCCGTCATCAGAATTTCGTAGCTAGTAGAATAATGCTAAATAAAGTGAGTGAAGATACTACTTTCTTGGATAAGGTTCTTTTTAGCGATGAGGCAACTTTTAACAGCATGAGTGTTGTCAACAGGCATAACATGCACTATTATGCGACGGAAAACCCTTGCTGGGTTAGGCAAATAGATTTCCAAAATAAATGGAGCTTGAATGTTTGGGCAGGAGTTATTGGCAGACAAGTTATCGGGCCTTTGTTTTTCGACAACAGATTAACAGGTAAAGAATACTTGAATTTCTTTTAGGATGTCAACCTGCAAACTCGGATGCATATATACTTCGAACATGCCGGCGCACCTGCGCATTATCATAATCGTGTTCGTAATTATTTGGACACCTGGATTAACATTCGTTAGATCGGTCGTGATGGACCTATATCTTGGCCTCCTAGTGATAGTTGTTTGTTTATGTTGTTGTTATAGTTGTTTTTCTCTATTACGCTTGAAGCTGATTTATTCTGTGCTGACTGTTATTAGTTTTTACGTCAGATATGTACTCTTAGTGGCAATATCGAACTAGCCCACGGTTTGTCGTTTGTTTCCATGGATGATGTGATTTTTTCCCTTAATTTTGGTGTGTTGTTCTATTAAAAGCTTAATATCTAGTGATTTTATCTAAATCAAACCTTATACCAAAAAAAGCTTATAAAAATTGAATCCAAACTTGTACAAAGATACAAGGTGATGCATTTGAAATTTTTGAGGAAAAGTGCAATTTGCGTTTGTGACCTGTATGAGCAAAAATGAAAATTCGAAAGAGTAACAAATAAGATAAAAGCTGAGGTGGGTAAGTTTTTTTTTATAGAAAATTCAGCACTCCAAATTCCAAAATGGCGGATTGAGGGGTTGCCGAAGTGGACGGTTTTTCTGGACAAAACACCTTACATCTCAGTAGCTAATTAGCAAAACCCCATATTATGTTATATCAATATTCTTCTTTTAAATTGGTTTATCCAAATATGCAATAAAACTTGAGGCAGTCCATTTAAAAAATCATAACTTTGATATGTAGGTCAAAATTGGGACACCCTGTATAATTACCAAAATTTTAGAAATGTCATGTATAACATGCCATAAATAGATTTTCCCAAAATGTATTTGTTTATGAGTAATATTCCGTCCACACATGGATGGGTCACCCTGTATAGAGTAAGGTGGTTATGCGGAGAAAAGTACTTCTTAGCTTTAAGCAGCCTAGCTGTTTTCCAGCAGCTGCCGCTATTCACGAGATGGGTTCGTGACAGATCAAGACCTCGTCGATCTGGACCTGGACCAGCCAAAATGAACAGCTCTTTGGTAGATGTCGGACATCCATCTACACCGCATGAGCGATAGGGAGGCTTCTTGTTAACCAACTTAAAGTAGTGTATCTTAGAAGCACTAAACCGTACCAGATTGTTGCGTCCCCAAGAAGTGACAACCTACAGGCCTCTCATCAGAGAGCAACTCGCTGCTAGTTTTCTTTTCTACAGCTCACCGACAGAGATCGGTTTGGCATTCTGAATTCCTGCATGTACAGGTAGATGCCTTTATCAGCAAAGATGTGGATCGGATTGATCGGACAGAAAAGAGGTCGTTGATATTTAACAGGAATAATGCCGAAGTCAACTCGGATCCCTGGGGAACACCCACGTTGACATTGTGGGTTGAAGAAAAGAACCCATCAATTACGACGCGATCCGCATCTCTTTCAGGCCATAGGGTGGAAGGTGGCATAAGAGGGCAGCATGCCACAGTTGATCAAAATGATTTGAGAAAAACGGATTTCCATTGACGTCCTTTAGAAACTGTATATCCGTAAGGGCGCACCGAATGACACTTTCTTTTGAAACGTGTGAAATTTTTTTGTTTTATATGCATACAAGAGACTGATGTTGTTCTGGGGCACCTTGTATATCTAACCAGATATCAATATTCATCGACGTCCACGTAATTTGTGCATAACGCATGTAGATCTACCGTCACGATTGGACGATAATTGATCTGTTACCCTATGGAAATTATTATTGGTTATTGGATGTCCAATTAGGTGGCGACATCATGCGATGAATGCAAATTTGTGGAGGATTACACTTGATGTATTACAAGCCGGCTTAACATATTCACGTCATGTCAACGTGGTAACTTTCTGATTCGCAGTACTCGGCCAGGAGTAGATCCTCATTTGTCATGCAAAAGTCGAATCAATTCAAATGGTTTTCTTTCTCATCTTTACTAACTTAGCCTTTTTTATTTTTCTCTGCGTTTCTCATCTAATGGCGAAGGCTGGCAACTAGGCCCCTTTGATGCTTTTTGCCGACCCTGTAGTATCAACACTGTACAACTCTACGACTCAATACATGTACCATTAATTAACGTAGTTTTCGCAAGTGAAGCTATTCTCAAAACCTGCAATACTGCACGATTTAGTTTAGTAATAAAAGAAGTATTTCGGCTTAAAATTCAAAAGTTTTCTAACCTCAAATTGCTTTTTTGACCAATCGTCGGTCTATTAGACATGGTCGGGAGTTGCCTAGACAGCTTAGCTTTATTATTATTATATGATATATTATTTGATACCGTGAATCATAGTTTGCTGTTGGAAACATTGGAAAACTTAGGCTTTAGAGGTAATGCCTTCACGCTTATGAAAAACTACTTAACCGATAGAAAACAATATGTGAAAATCGGAGATCATGTGAGCGAAGAACGTATTATTAATTATGGTGTGCCGCAGCGGTGTTTAGGCCTTAGGCCTTCGTGGTAGTTGGAGTATAAAAAAACTACATTTATTCATCCTTATTTCACAGAACATCTTAAGTACTAACTACATGCAAGTGTGAAAATGTTCGCAACTCGAAAAGTAGGAAAATGGAGTTATCATCTTTTTTCAGTAAACTGGCGGTATAACAATAAATGGAAATGACTTAGTCTGAGCCACAATTTTTCTCAATTTCCTTTTACGATTTTACTGGTCCTTCAAGCTTTTATTCAGTTCTTTGATCCGGAAGAACATCCTTGACCTGAAAAATAGTTTCCCAGCTTTTTCAGGGCAGTCAATGTTGCTGATTTTCAACAGAAGTTCGCCTATAAAATTTTGCTTTTCTGTCACTATTCCGTTCCCATTGAATGTAGTAAATACCTTATTAAGCTTTTCAATTTGATTCATGAAAGCTGTGGCAGGTTTTGATAATCCACTCTCACTAAGATGGTCTATCCAGGAATAAGTTTCACTTGAGGAACTTTTCAACCTTTCATCCTGCAATTTATGACACACAAAGCCGGTAAAATTTTTCAGCTCATCATACTCGAGCTCACCTATTTCTTCCACTAAAACTTCCTCGTTATGGTCGGCTGATACTTCAGGTGCATTCAGTTTATTCGTTAATGGAATGTCCGGAGTATCCTCTTCCTCTACGCTGCAATACTCTGAGTATGCGCCTTCATTTCGCCCCAAAATATACAACCTTATTCTATACTTAAACTCTAGGGGATAAGTTGAGCCCTTTGCCTTTTTCGTAAGCACTTTTCTGCTTTTCCCCATCAACAGATGTAGATGGTCGAGGTGATGATAGAGATTTGGGTAAATTTTCCAAAGGAATGGCATCATCTTTTAGAGCACGATATCTTTTAGAGGTGTAACCCAAAAGGGTATGTTTAGATTGGTAGTCGGAATTACATCCCACAACAGCACACCGCATTTTTATCAATTTACTTACATCACAGGGTATATAAAGTATGTATAACTAACCAACAAATCGCACTATATAGTATTAAAAACGATACACGTGCACTGCAGTAACGTTACGACAATTCTGCCACTGGTAACCACGAGCCGTCAACTCTCTGGGTGACGTCACGAAGCTCCGCCCACATGCGCAACATCCTATCTTCAGTGTATGTGTATCGTGGCTGAGAGGTTAGGGTTAGTAAAAATGAGCAAGATACCATACAACAACGTGTATTCATTATTGAACAATATCTCAAAATAATGGAAGTTTAGCGTTCGCAGATCAAAAATTTTATTATTATTATTGTTAATCAACAAAATAAATTGCCGTATTTGGTATTCGGAGAACCCACGTGTGATTGTCTAAAAACAAATGCACCCACAACGTGTCACTGTTTGGTGCGGATTTTGGGCTAGAGGCATCATTGGACCATACCTTTTCGAAAATGAGGCTGGTGAAGCAGTAACTGTTACTGATGTTCGATATCGCGACATGATAATACAGTTCTTTCTGCCGAAATTGGATGCTATAGATGTTTCCAATATGTGGTTTCAACAAGGCGGTGCCACACGCCTTTCAGCCAATGAAACAATTCAATTACTGCATGTGTACTTTCCCGTTTCGGTGATCCGAATTGGCGACCTAGATCGTGTGATTTAACACCATTAGATTTCTTCTTATGGGGTTATTCAAAGTCAAAGCTCTAAGTCAACAAGCCCACAACCACCCGTGTATTACAAGAGGAAATTAAATGGTACCTCAACAAAATTCAGCCACCATTATGCAGAAAGGTAATGAACAATTTCGTCAAAAGAGCCAGCAAAGCCGTGGAGTCCATTTGCCCGATGCGATATTTAATTCAAAACGTGCGTTAATTTTGGGACACCCTTTATAACACGAAATAGGATGACATAAAAACACACAATAACGAATAGGGCACTTTTTTCTGCATCGATGTAATAGGAGGCCATTGGCTCCTTTCGCCCCGACTGGCTATAGATATTGTAAGTATGTTTGTAGGGTAGGGTGATATCGTATCCCAAATCTGATTTCCCAGCAAAGGACACCCGCTGTTTATCTTGCTTTCCCGACATTTTCCTCGGTGGAGTCTGGATTCTGACTGAGTGCCAGAGACAAAGTGTAATCCAGTCAAATTTTCCTTTCTCTGGAACTAAAGGCGAGCAATGTTTGCCACTCCATCTTCTGGTATATCTCTTATATCATATGTAAAGGTTAATTCCGAATCTGAAAGTAATTTATTATAGCTGGTTTATATTGATTAAGACCAGATTTCTCAAAAGTTTGTGAAAGTGAACAGCAAAATCTGATTCTAGGTTTTATCTGACACTACTTCAAGATTCTTAAACATAATTAACCCGAATGGAAAAGGGTGGAACCTCGTTAAAAACCCTAATAAATAATAGTAACAGACAAAGTGACAGAAAACTAATAATTCATTCAACCCACGGTGTGCGTCAATACAACAATGACGACACATGTTTATTATATGTCAGATGAAATATCTCAGCTTCTATAGTAGAATCCATATTGAATTCAGGTATCTTAGATTTTTCAACACACAACACGGTAGATGATGTTGAACGTCACCACAAACAAGTTTTATTAACTTACTCACCACAAACCTCAACTTTGATGATCTGTCATAGCGAAGGTAGTATAAACAAGGTTTTGTTTTTGTGGCCAACTAATTATTCCAAGTATAAACATTCATGATAAATTTCATCCCTTTCCATTACTTCATTTTTTTGGCTTTTACCAGCTTTCTGGGTGTTCTAGACTACTATGAGTCACGACACTATTCGTTAAGCAAGCGTCATCAATCAGTCTGACTAACCTGTATAGAAACAGCATCGAGAAGTAATGCATTTGGAGGGTAACACCCCAAACATGTGAGCAGTACTCGAAGATGGGTCACATGTGGGCTTTATACAGGGTGAGGGGGTTATATGGAAAAAAGTACTCCTTAGCCTTAAACAAATAACCTAACTTTGTGTTCGTGATATGAATCTTCGACCCCAAAATTCTACTTTTCCTGTATTAGCGACCGTTCCCGTGGTGTCTGTCTTGGGGTGAGTTGGTGGCGCCAGTCTGTCGAGGTTGAGGCGTTGGGGGGCCGCACAGCCGACATTCTGGCGGATGATCCGATCGATCACAGCCGGCTTTTCGTTTCCATTTTCCATTGCCAAACATTCTTGGCCAGTATTCAACTGCAACTGGGTCGGAAGCCAGGGCATGCATAACCTTCCCAGGCACTCTGCATCAAAACCTTTTCCTTTCAACTTTCCACCTGACACATCTTTACTTACCGACTCGTAGCCGAAATGTCGTACTATAAAGAGAAATGAAAACATAGCGGATCTTTCAAATTCGACCCTCTCCATCGGGATCTCAGAAACGGTATTTTGAAATAAATTGCACATTAACATTGCCACCTTTTCTCCTCTACAAGATGGCATAATTAGAATTTCAATATGACGTTTCGTCTCTTGTCCTCCAGCAACAACTTTATTTTTTCTTATGGACGCCATATTGGATTTTTGAGCAAATTAATAGAGTTTTATGTTCTGTTTTAAAAATATGGATAATATCATACATTGACGTTGACAAAATTCAGTTAAAAATGAAACTGACGCCCTCTAACGGACATAGAAGCACTTTTGCATAGAGGAATATCACCAATCATCTTATTTTGAGTCTACAAATACGTGGTTCTTCTATGTCCACAGAATATTGGGACACCTTGTATAATTTTTTCACAGGACGACCTTTAAGTGTCAAAGTACCATCTCTTGCGTTTCAGACCCAAAAGCAACGCATTTGTAACATTTTGGTCGAAGAGTGCTTTGGCGTCTTCGGGCCGACGGACGAGGGTGACGTATCTTGCACTCCTGCACAGATAACCGCATGCTCACTTGTCGTTTTGTAGGGCTGAGAGTCTTTGATTGCCTATCATCAGGAGGTTCTGGGCTATTCTGGTTTTACGTGGTGCCGTCTTAAAAGCCAGGTTCTAAAAGAACCTTGAATGACCGTGGAGTGATCTTACTGCGCATGAGTTCGTACACTTTGGTATGAGTTTCGTTGATTTTGCGAAAGGTCAGCACCAACCAGCAACTTTGACAAGGCGATCTCTTGGCTTACGGTGGCTTGCAATGCAGCCTCAAGTCACGTTCTGTAGTTACACACATACGACAAAGTTCGCGTCGATACTGTTGACCTGTGACTTAACTTTCCTGAAACTTTGCCGTATCGCATCCAATCGAGGGTACGACAAGCGGCTTATGACTTCTTACTGGTTGCAAAGTTGTGTGGTCATGCGACATATTACATGAGAACTTGGAGTTTGGGGAACAGAATAGAGGGGCTTTTGTTATATGAGACACATTCTTTATAGCGAGTTATCTGTTTAGACCGGATTTTGCTATCCGGAAATCCAATTTTGTTCAGGCGTTTTTGAAGTAATGGATCAAATGAATATAGTCGATTTCTTCGAATATCTCTAAAGCAGGAGAGAAATAAGACGATTTGGGTAAGAAGGACCGATCGTTTCGATATTAAACCACGAAATTCTTGAATCACTTGGTTTTGCTACAAAAAAAGCCAAGTAGGTCGACTCTATACTTCCTACGCCTTCGTTGGAGGTTTCAAATTAATTAATGTATACCTCATATTTCTCTTGAAATGGCAGATACAAAGAAAACTGTGTGTGCGACTCATTATACCTAACAGTATTGAACTCGCGCTAATAATAGAACTTCAGTTCACAAGTTTTCTGTTGCTTAAACGCACAAGTTCGTATTTCTGATTTATGTCGGTTCATCAGTCAGTGTCTGTTGTGTATCAATGCGTAATAAGTACTGAGTCAATCTACTTGACTAAGTACTCAGAGAATCTTAATATACTGAGTAATACAAATTGAAGTTTAGGCGAAATGTGTGGGTACATTTAAGAATAATAAATTTCAGAAAAATATATGTGTAGATATAAAAACAAGTCACCATTTACAAAAGCATGGCAAAACGCTAAAGTTGGACTTAGTTACCTATTGGGCTTGCCACATTCGTGGCCTCCACGACGTTTCAGCGTAGCAGTATCGCGTCGCCCTCGCAACGCGAATTGTAAGTTACAGGTATTTAGAACTATGCGCACATTATACATCGGACTTCTATCATTTAATTTTCCCGTTGTTACTGGGATCATGAGCTTCTTCTTCTTAATAATAGAACGTCTTTAACTGATATCAAAGACGCAACATTTACAATCCTCTACCCACTACAACCCCAATCCTCAATTTTCAACCCCTACAAAAATTTTTCGATAATGATACGTCAACAAATAAAGTTTGAGCCATATTTATTTTCCCTTTCTGCGGTCCCCACTCCGGCGCCACTAGACCGAAACTATTAACTTTATTTTCCTTCCGGTGCAGCGCTTTTAGCTGAATAGCAGTAGCCATAAGAATACTTTGTCAGTTTGACACCAGTTTTCACTTAGCTGTGAGATTTGATAGTACGTTGATTAATGTTGCGAACTGTCAAGGCTATTCAACAGCTTCTGCTGTTCAGCATAAAAGCGCTGCACCCCTGAACCGCTTTACGTTGGTTGAACGCTCCGAATATTCATGGTAATAAAGATTACCTGACACAGTTTATTGTTTTTTATTCTCATGCTTTCGAAAATGTACCTTTATTCATTATTTAAAAAAGTTTTACTCCTGGGAATGATAAAATGTAAAACTTTTCCGCCTACAACTGTTTATGCAAGCAAAATTGTAATTGTTTTACCTAAAACTTCCTACCGAAAGCACTCTAGCTGTTGCGTCCTCAAGATAGCTGTATATACGTCGTAATAAAACTTCCCTGCGAAGATATGTTTCAATTTTCCAGGCTGAGTTTAGAGTCCTGCGTGCCACTGTTAACATTCCCTTGACGATGAATAAAACGCGGCGGCTATACTCTACGGAGAAACTTTAGGCGGCAGCACACTTGATGGAGCCGGCATAAAACAAAGGTCATACTACATTATAAATGGTACTCTCCCCCTCTTAAAATGCAATGTACATTTTTAAGCAGACTGACTGATGGTTGCATAAAATGTAACCCCGCATATTTGATATACAGGTCGGTTTTCTAGAAGAAATAGTATATCTAAATAGGATAATCAATATTGTAAACTGTGCTAATGAGCGCTTGAGAAGTATAGAGTCAATCTACTTGACGCAAATCTTTACTTGCAGGCTGTAACAAGTTAACTGGTTTTCAGTATTTTCGAAAGAGGTCAATATCTGGGCTGTACTAACTTTGAATAACAAGTTCAATGGCGACCTTAGCTTTGACCTTGAGCCTGACCTGAGAAGGATAATTCCTAGAAGTTTAACAAATTATCAACATGTTAACGACTTTGACAGGGGTAGAATTATTGCCTATCGAGGTGTTGGTTAATTGTACTGCAATGATGGTAATCCGTGTGTGTCGTGTGTAGATAGAAAAAGGTAGAGGAACACGAAGAAGGCCAACTAATCCACCGAGGCGTACCACAGGACGTCAAGATAGGCGCTTCAGACAACTAGCTCTACGAGACCGTTTTGCTACTATGCGTCAGAACGCTAATCAATAGTTTAGAGAAGACCTGTTACTATGAGTACACTCTAGAGCCGCATTCAAGCCTTTGGACTTTTTTCATACCGTCCACGGTTAGTGCTTCTTCTAACGGTGGACCTCTGGTATCAACGTTTGAACTGGAATAGAGATCGGCAACATTGGGAGGCAGAAAGGCATAATGTCATCTTCAGCGACGAATCGCGATTATGTCTAGGTAGGCACGATGGTCGTAGAAGGGTAAGACGCCGCCGTGGAGAACGGCGTGATATTGAATCTGCTGCTAAGAGGCATGTACACAGGACTGTTGAAGCAATGGTTTGGGGGGCTATTGCCTATGGTAGCCGATCACTCCTTCTCGTTGCTCAAAGCTTTATGTTGATGATGTCCTACAAACCGCTTTACTGCAGTATCTAGAGGGCAGCGCACACGTCCTTTTTCAGCAAGACAACGCACGTCCCCATATTCCTCGTTGTGCTACGGACTTTTTTCAAGAGGCAGGCGTTAATATTTTGCCGTGGCCAGCCCGTTCACCGGATTTAAATCCCGTCGGACATGTGCAGGATATGACGGGGAGGAGACTATCCACTTTGCACTATCCGCTACAGACTCTGCCACAGCTAATACAGGAAGTTCGAGTTGCTTGAAATGAGGTGCCACAACCAGACATCGATCATCTCATTTTGTCGATGTCTTGACGTATACAGGAGTGTATTCAGCTGCGGGATCGCCCAACACATTATTAATTGTTTTCTTCTTATTACTTGTCAATGAAATTTCGTGAGAATGTTATTGTTTCATTCTTGATGATGAAGACCGCATTGACAAAATGGATTGAAGAAATTATTTTTTCTGGGCATAACACTTCTAAGGTCACTGAGTATATATGTGTAGATATAAAAACAATTTAGTAATCTTTACAAAAACACCGCAGAACGCTAAACTCGTACGTACTCCATATACCCAAATACTCCTAAAATGTGTAAGTATCCCCTGGAGCGGTGGGTCCGTGTTGATCTACGAGCCCCTTCCCACTTCAGTTGGCCCACTTCAAGATTTGTACCAAAGTATGCCTTTATAAACTAAACATGACGAAACTATTTACTTCTAAAACAATTTATTTTCTCAAAAACATTTTATATACACTCTAGTTGTAAAAAATACATATTTGAAATCACTTAGACCTATAACTAATAAAACATCTGAACAAATAAACAATGTGCGAATAAATGCGCGAAGTTATTAAAGCAACAATTGAAAGATTACCATTGGGTAACATCACCTTTATTTTTTATTACGGCTGAAATTCTTTGGGGCATAGTGTTAACCAAGTTTTGGCAAAAATTTGGTGTAAAACAATCCCATATTTCTTGAAGCTTTTGTCTCAGTTCGGTGATTGTACGAACAGGATGTTGTCGTAGAACCTTTTTCATCTCGTGCCACAAAGTTTCAATAGGTGACAGATCTGGACTGCTAGAAACCCATTTCAAAAGTGGTACATTATTTTCTTCCATCCATTTTATTGCCTTTTTTGAGCTATGGCATGCTGCACCTTCTTGCTGAAGTACAAAATCAAATCTTGGCCGGATGTCTAACATTCTTAGATCACTGGTAAAAGCGATTCTTCTAAAATTGCCAAATATTTGTTTGTATCCACATTTCCATCAATAAAATGAAGTTTTCCTACTCCTTTTGATGACATACTGCCCCAGACCATAATGGATGCTGGAAATTTCACTTTTCTCTTCAGACAGTCAACATGGAATACTTCATTTTTTTGTGAATAACTCTACTGCGACTGTCACCAACACAAACTTCGAATCGGGCCTCATCACTCCATTGTATTTCACACCATTGTTGAGGTGTCCATTGTCTATGTTCTTTATCCCATCTAAGCCGATTTTTCTTTTGCAGTGGAGTTAATAGTGGCTTATCTTTGGCCTATAAACAAGTTGTGCAACTTTAGGGCTTTTACTTCACTTTTTTATAAGAAAACTTACCTTGCAAGTGCTAAATCCCAGTGTGTGGGCCTCTCTATGAGTTGTGGACCTCAAAATTCTCCTTCCAACAGCGTTACTCCACAGAGCACTTAATTGTAAATAATTGGCAGGCCTGTTTTTCACGATTATTCTTCTTAATGCTCTTCGGTCTGCATTTGTTATATTAATTTTTTTCACATATCGTGGCGTAATATTAACTAAACCAGTTACGTTATATCTTCTAACAATATTTCTCACCCTGCACCGCGATAAGTCTAACAAAGTTTCAATTTCTGAGTTTGATTTCCCAGAATTAAGAAATTTAATTATCAGTAACCGAATTTTCTAACTAATAACCTTTCCTCTACCCATATTGAAAACCTTAACTACCCAAAACTATTTTAAACGTATTCTGACAGCTGTGATTAATCAAAACAATTGTCATGGCTTTTATTTTTCACAGCCACCTATGCGTTATAGACTTATTTTGCATTGAAATGAAAATAGGTTGATATGCTGTAATTGCAACATGTGTTATTTTTATGCTGCAAATTTGATTAGGGAGTGATAAAGTTGGTGTTTACTATATATTATCAAAATATTCATTGTTAATATTTTAAACCTATAACACCCTGCTAATTTTTTATTATTTGTGTTTGATAAGAAAAAAACTAAGATTTCAATAGTTGGGCCAACTGAAGTGGGAAGGGGCTCGTAGTTCCAATTAGTTACCTGTTTATTGCGCTTACTATAGTTGGCAGCGGCCTCCACGATGAATCCTTTTCATCCTTGGCATAGTAGTAACATTGTGTCAACATTTCATCAAAGTCCGAGCAGTACTTCTCAAGTCACACTCGGTTATAAGGTTAACGGATACACCGACAGACAGACCGACGGAAATGAGTGACATGGTTTTTCGTGATACATGTTACTTAACATCCAAAAAACAAAATATCTCATTTACGAAATTTTTCGAGATTACTATACTTCCTCGTCCAGTGGCGTAGGAAGTAAAAGTAAAAAAGAGCTTTTTATTTAAAACTGTCTCATTAACAAACTCTTTGTTCAAGGTTAAAAAATACGTCAAATAGATCAAATCCAAGGTCACTAAGAACGCTCGGTTTAAAGGCGTAAAGACGTGACGTTGATCATAAAAAGTACCTTACCTATAAAAGTCGGTATGTTTAGTGAAGCATTCTGTGAACGTAATTTAGAACAATCTGTTTAAGAGTAGGATGAAACGGGACAACCTCTGTTTGTGTCATACCTCAGCATCTAGCCCGTCCAATCTTATGACATACGTCTGCTGATATACGTTACATCCTCGGTATTCTCTATTATGGAACGCTGGACTAGTCGGATTTTCATTTGTCCACAGATGTCACCTAGCTAACGCAAATTTTGCAGGAATCCTTGTATTTCATTAAATTCACCAAGGCAATTTCACGTTCTGAATAACGCCAGACAGCAAGAATTTTATGCGAAGTTAAAAAGTTTCGCGATTCATATCTACATATGAAGCAACTATCTACTTAGGTTGCGACAAAACGTTCACGTTGTTTATTGAGCTACTCATTCAAAAAGTTCAGAGCTATTAAAATGGTAAATTTTAAGTTTATAAAAGCAAAGTACTAATGAAACTTTTATCAAGACGAAATCTGATTTTGAAGAAACTAACCCTAAACAGGTAACCGAGCTTATCATCAGCATAATATGTAAATATCAAATCACTCTCTCAAAGAAAGTCGAAACAAATAAGCAACCAATAAATTTTTGCACATTATAAGCTTCCTCATATGTTTGGTCATTGGCCAATTTCTACGGGCTTCGTATTTGATTCATATTTTGACAATGATCAAAAGTATGTCTAGATTTTTAAGATGGAAAACTGAACTTATCTTCCACAAATACTATATTTAGACACAATTACACTAATTTTTATCACTTTATATCTGTAATTTCGAACTGAAACATAATTATTTAATATTAAATAGAGGAATAAATCTTTGCCCAATATGGCGGGTGGTTGTGTACAATCATGGCATCGTCCATGTTGTCTTTAGGTTATTAGAATATTTTGGTGTTGCCTGCAGGTGTTATACAGCAATTTGACAAATGCCTGAAATGAAATACCGACAGAGTCGAATGATTTACACAGAATTTGTACCAGATCTATATCTTCTGTTTGAACAGTTGATAAAACCTTTTGAACCAATATGCATGCGTTGTTTGTCTTAAAACATTGGTTATGGCATTTTAACAAAAATATGACAGCAGAAAGTTAGGTTATGGTGAAGTTGTTTACCAACATATTTAGCATATGTACAGCCTTTAACAGTTACTAAACAACAGTTGTATAAGTGGTTCCGTTGGATAAAGTCGTAAATTGCACAGCAAAACAACAAGGCTCGAATTTGTTTTATAAACGTTACCATGGATGCCACAACACAACCATTTTGACTAACTTGCAAATATGCCGTATAAAATAGTTGTATAAAGGTTTATGCAACAGTTAAAAATTTGCCCTATAAGGTGTTGTATAACTATGCTATAAGAATATTTTAAACACCTCATTCTAGAGCAAATATGTTGCAGAAAGCAAATTTGCAATCCACACAACATTAAGCCAGCATTTTGGTGTTCAAGCAACAACAATAGAGAGCTTTTATGGCTGAATGGTTCTTTTACCAAAAGCTTATACCACTACTTTGCTACTTGGGATGAGTATAACTTATTTGCTTCATGTAAGTATTTACGTCATCTTTCTTGAATAAAAACTTCAACCTTACTTTTTATTCAAATTACGGCACTGCTATGATGATGATCTAATATGTAGAGTTGCTTAGGTTTGCACTTTTCGATTCCTTTGTTCTAGCGTAGGTTATAAGTAAGAGATGCATGTAAACCAAGGTGACCAGTACTCATTCGTCTTCTGTTAAATAAAGTCGCTTTTTTAGAAAGTCGTTCGTTGTTTGCACATTCTTAATTTTCATGGGACTGAATGTAAGATTACGTTTTTATACAGACGCAGATATTGCCAATTCTCTATACACTGTACTGATACAGCAAGGAATGAAAATATCCGATGAGGTTCTGTTAAATTTGATTTGTCAATCATTATCCGATAGAACTAAAAGAATTTATTTGTTGTTTAACCTGAGAAAAAAATGACTGGTTCTATTGGTTTTATCTCGTCTATGTTGATGATCAGTAAAGTAAACTCAGCCATACAAAGACTGTCTTAGCTTGTGCCGGGCATAGCAAAATAGGATGGCCGTTCGCATTTGTTTTCTAATAACTTACCTGTTGCTGCTGGACACACAGTGGGTAATACGGTAAGAATTTGTTCTGTATTTGGTATGTGACACCAGATAGGATTTCATTATGTTCTGCTTATCGCAACTAATATCATAAATGAGAAAGTGTGGATGTTTGTTACTAATCACGTCAAAGTGGCTGAACGGATCTGGATGAAATTTGATACAGATATAGATTATAATCTGGAATATACACAGGCTTCATCCCGGAAATAACTTCAAAATATCAATATCTCGGGATACACCAACAATATTTGTTTTTTTTCCAGTGCTATCAATCGCATCGTGCTAGCTGCTTGAACTAGCTCAGTGGGTGACTGGAGCTTGCTCAAGATGATAGAGGTACCGCGGTTAGCACACTTGATATTGCTCCTCGCGGACGTATGATTATCTTTTATGAACGAAAAGAAGATCTCTGAATGAAAATGAAGAAATTTCATGATCAGAATGTGGAAGTGAAGTTGGGGTCTACATCTCGGGAGATAACGTGCAGAGTGGTACTGAAGATAAATTGGTCGAGGAAGCTGAAGATTGATCAAAGTCTGTTCCAAATGATTATGAAATGATAACGCAAATAGTGTCGCCTGCAAAAAGGATATTGTTCATATTGTCCATGGAGATTGGGTAGCAGTAGTGGGTGTCAGAGCGTCGAGCTGCTAAGACTCGCGGGTTGAATCCCGACCTCGGAGGTTACATTTCGAGCCATGGATTTTGTGTTTGTCTATACATGTACGCATCGAATTGGTGCAAGATCAAATAGGTAGATCTCATCGCTGGAGCTGGATTATTCAATAACTAGTGTTTGTGAAGGACATAAAAGTGACTTGTGCCACAAGGTGCATTTTATATGGAAAATTGAAAGTATTAATGGGTAGAACCATATTTATCATAGTTCAATTAAGTTAAAGCGTGTCAAATATTCAAATATAAAGACATATAAAATAAACTCAGTCTTTTGTTAATTTGCAAAGAAGTTTACAATTTTTGTTTGTTGTTTTTAAATAAAAGTTGTATTTCGCCAAATTTCGGTCTTATTTCTTGAAGTAGCATTTAAACAGTTATTTTAAATTGTAATGTACGTCAAAAAATAAATGTATTGAATTAGAAACCTTCATTATTTTGCATACGTCTAATCTTTCTATGGTTGGAAGTTGATGGGCGGTGTACGCGGAAGCGCTCAGTCGACAGAAAAGAGTAAGGATAGGTCATTTGCATATAGGGTTATTGGGTTACGATATGTTGAGATACGCTACACACGTATTATTTATTGTGATTGTGATTGCACATTTGATATTAATTCATTGTTTGATTAAAATGTTGAATAAGAATTGTTTATTTCCAAAGTAACCTTCTCATTACTTTTAATATTGCACTTGTTTCTCCGAAACCAATCTCCTTCACACCAATGCAAAATGAATGACATACCTTGTACTACTTCCAAGCAGGTGGATCTGCTTGCTTAGGTGAGTAAAATATATAAGAGATCAAGAATACTCATAACAAAAATGTATACCCCGCCATTAGCAACTGTACAGCGAGATGCTAGTGACCTAAAGCACTTTTTTAAATTCACAGCAGCAAACAAAGGAATATAAAAAAACGGCGGACTTCGTTGTTTATACCTTTGGGCATAATAAAGAGGTTTTGTAGAGGCCTCATTTTAAAACAAGACCTTCGACCTTTATATTTTTTAGGATTCTGATCATTATAAGCATTTTTGTGGAAAAATGTGTAATTCTAAAAATCTTAGGCTTCATTGTGGACGAGTTCCACCTAGTCTCTACCAACTGTACCCTATGCTATCTGCGCTTAACAGTCCCATCGCGCGTAATGTTTTGAAATTTAATGAAAGCCGACGTAGCAGCTCATCTACAGTACGTAGCCCGCAGCAGTAGCGGTCGGTAGAGTCTCATTATCATTATCACTTGCTCTGCTGCGAATTTTCCTACGTACTTACGGACATTACTTTCGCTCAGCTTCAAGCTGATAACGCAGCCCGGGTTGGCAGATAAATATGGTGCAAATTATATTAGCTAACTTATTATGATCACGATTTTGCAACCATGATTATATTCTACAGAGTATTTGGGAGTGCATGGGGATGATAAGTGAGATCACTTAAAATCCACGTACAACAAATGATGTCGATATAACGGACATTGCTGAGCAGTTGCCAAATAGCACGAAACAGTTATCCATGGTTGGCCGTCTGCGGTCGGACGAACAAGACATCAAGAGCTATGTAACAAGTTATCTTTAATCTCCTGATAGCAGACGCGGTACCCCCAGTATTTAAAAAATTCTCCTTGAAAATACTTGCATTTGTAAGATCCAATGAAAAACCAAAAGAATTAGTTACAATAATTAATACGGCGCAAACCATACGTAACTGAGTACAGTAGAATTGGCCTCATTTGAAGCATCTTGTCCATTATGATTTTTAAAAGTCTCCATTGACACAAAGTTCAATCATGGACAGACTTTAAATCACAGAGGGTCAAAGTTCAGCAATATAGATGTCTGCTGTCGAACCACAGTACATGTTTTCCAGGGGGATATTTTCTCAGTCGAGACCCTTGGATCCTACTCTCACACACACGGTGTCCTGAAAGTTGGGACCTTCCTTTTCCGAAACAACTACGTTGGTAATAATAAAGCTCATGTTCGGTGAAACAACAGAGAAAAAGTAAAAAAGAAACAAATGAAAAAGTATTCACCGTTCATCAAAAAGAAATTTGAAGTGCAGCTCTGTTAATTTGCAGACAGACAGACACATGCATGTGCTCGACATAGCCAAACATCGATGTAGGCTTTTAGAATGAACTGCCTTTCCCGAATGAGTGCAACAGATTGCTAAATTCGCACACCTAGTTCGTCAATTGTGTTCACCTCAGTCTCATACATTAAACATTTCATTTCGCCCCAAACAAAAAAAATCTTGAAGTATTTTCAAAAACGATCTGCATGCACTCGCAAAGCCTCGGTAGCATTTGCAAGACGCTTACCGTAAACTAAAATTATAATGACAACTCCAATATTGCTGTAAGAGAGTACCATTTTTTTAGAATCGATGTGTAAAAAATTGTATACAGACGCGTCCAGCACCAGGGTTGGGTACTAATCCGCGTCATACATATTCACATTTGATCTGACCGAGATGCAAGACCGGATTAGGTTTTGTTTAGGTTTGATTGATTTTTCGGAAACTAACATCTCAGTAATGATGAAACTTTGATGTATATGTTATTAGAAAAAGCCTACTCATTTTTCCAAGATCTACACGCCGTCAAAAGGATAGTCCTAACTTATAGGAACAGTTTTGAATATTTCAGAAAGCCTGCTCAAGCTCTATTCAATAACGTGTAAAAGTATGTATACAATACCTTCCGTTACATACCTATATAAAATCTGTAATGCATGTGCCCGTTTAATCCCACCTTCCCTATTTTGTACCCCCTACTCTTGTAGTAAATCATTCAACACTCACATCACACGTTCAATGTGTTCAACGTCTAAAAGTATCAACTAGATACCATCTCCCTAGTGTCGATCCCTTTTATAATAATAATGAGGCATTACGCTTCGGATATCCCCGTGAGGCACATGTTGTGTGTGTATGGAACCACCTTTATAGTTCAAGAAAAGTAGGAGAACTAAACGAGGCAAAAACGAACTACGCTTGTTGGAACCCATTAACAAAAAATGATGCATTCAGCTTCCAACTTACAGGCCGAAAGTTTGACCGGAGGCCGAAGGTTTTGAAAAGTCTGTACCCACGACAAGATTTGCCTACAGTGAAAGTGAAAATGGACATAATCTTGAGCAACGAATGTAAGAACAATCGAAACTCAAAAGGAACTAAAGAATGTTAATATGTCTATACGCTTTTCAGATAAGCGCAACAGCGAGATTGTTTAGTAAATAACAACTTGGGAGATAGAAAAATGGGCACCGACAGGATTCTAATCCATATCTCCTCCATTTGGAGCCAACCTAACCAACTAGTCTACACCACCAGCTGCCAACCAGTTTTCTGGATAGACTGTTAGAGGAAAATTCGACCTATCCATGCCACTGCTCCTTCGTTTTCTCAAGTTGTCTTATACCTTATCAATCCAGTTATTACACTTGATAAGGAATCAAGGCAGCTAGAGAGAACAAAGAGCGTGGGTAGGGTTGAATGTGCCTCAAACAGTCCATCCTGAAAGTTTGTTGGCAGCTGGTGCTGTAGACTATTGGAGGGGTTTGAGGAAAAGGGGGTTTGAGTCCCGGCGGCGCCCATTTTTCCTATCTCTCAAGATTACTGAATGTCAATATGTAGTGGGCTTTTAGTCCATTTTCTCTGTTGAAACCGATTAGGTACTCTGACACACCATTTGGATTCCAGCTAGTCGAACTGTTTATATTTAATCAGATGTTCAATCGTGCAGGACAAACTTAGGATGAAAGGCTAGTTTAATATGTGCTGTTGGTATCGTGCATTTTTTTGGTGTTGAGCTTTATGAACAGCTATTAGTTTTAGTCAAAGAATGACTTGATTACCATCACTGAAATCGAGATTATATACTTAACGTATTCCTTTGTCAAACACTTAAACGATTCGAATAGTCAGTTTGTTTTAAGGGTTGGCCTCAATGCATGGTATAATTTAAAATTCTTCATGGAATCGTATGTTTCATGATTGACTCTGCAAATGTATTTCAGATCATGTTTCAAATGAAGTTTTTTTTATTATTGTCTTCCTTAACAACATTTTTTTAACTGAATTTTGATCGTCAAAATTAATATCAACATCGCCTTACCGTCATGCCATTGTCATAATAATTTGGATACAGAAATCTGAATGAGGCAAAATTCATTTAAAATCAGGACCCAGAATCGTACATAAATACCACAAATTTTGAGATGTACAGTTCCTGAACTATGTCTGTGTATTGTACGTATTCTGCTTGATGTGTAGTCAGACCCTATAGCCGGGACCTTGTTATCGGATCTCGTTAGAGGTCAAGTCCCCCTTTGAAATGTTAATATCCGTGTTGCGCTAAACAGGGAAGGGCACAAAAGAGAAGCGCGAGAGGGGTAGGGATGTCAGGACCGACGGTGAGAAAGCAAAATGGCGAGCCTCCGATTTTATTCAGATCGAAATCACAAGCAATGATGGGGCAGAGTCTTTACTGGAGTGCTTCCGAATAAACGGGATATTGAATAGAGCCTCAAGTATTTGGAGTATCTTAAAAACGGAGTGCTGAGTTGTGCCAAGTATAATTCGCAGCAAACCCAATCACTTTACCTACATCCGTGAGACGAAATATAATCAGTAAAAAGAAAATGGGATCAAGTAAGGTGACTCTGTACTTCCCTTGCAACGGTGTCATGATTTAGTAAAGTATTATGTTCGGCACAAGTTAGCACTTCTGAGAAAAATCTTAGCTAAGAATATGTATAACAAAAAAATAAATGAGTCTTCCCCCCTGAGAGAAATTCCTGTGTACGCACATGACCGTTGCTATGTGCTTTCGCCTTTTAAACTATATCTATGATCCTTTAAATAGTGGGCAATATACTCTTGCCTTCTTCTTCGACCAAAGTCGAGACTTGCATTAATCATAACCTACTCATTGAAAAGCTCTGACCTGCGGGATTCAGGTCACCAATAGATAAATGGATAAAATCTTTTATATAGAACAGAAAAATAAAAGAAAGAGTGAGTGTTACCACGTCATATACATTTAAAATAAACTTGGGGGTTCCTGAGAACTGGATATTATTACCCCACTTGCGTTGTTTATAAATGATCTGAATAGGCACTTCGTATGTGGGGAGGCCAGAGTAGTACAATACGCAGATGAGACAACTATCAGTATAAGTATAATTTGATAGTAAATATATCCAAAACAAACCACCTACATATATAGTCTTCTATCAAAGGCGAACTGGGTTCTTCACATAGACGAAACACTTTCTTGGGAAACACACATTGGGTATGTGGATAGAAAGTTCACTCGGCTTGCTTTCCGTTAAGAAATCTAAGGGGACTAGTTAGTTGCAGGTGCATCCAGGATACTTATTTTGCAACGGAGTTCTGTCATATGAGGTACTTGATTATATATTAGGACATTTCTTGTGACATACAGAAACTATTCATTCTACAAAAGAGGCTGATAAGATTAGTCTTTGGTCTTTGGACAGCTGTAGACCAGTATTGAAAGACAATAAAATTTCAACGCTACCGTCAATATTGATTGTGATATCACTCACCCATTAATAGAATTAGGGCAGATTTCACCAACATTAATATTATGTACCAATGGGAAAATACCTTATCGAAATGCAATTTGACGGAAGCTGTCAAAGGTCTCTGAATATCAGTGATTTCTATTGAAATATTGAATAAAATCGTGAAAATTATTATAAACAATACCACTTTTTAATTCCAACATGATGCTTTTGTACAGAAAAAACAGGACAACTTTCCTGTATTTTGATATATGTTCTAGGTTTATATTTAACAATCCGTTATCCCCCTCAGCGAATGGGAATCCGGCAAATAATAGGTCGATTTTCTAGCTGTTAAATTTGGCAGCAGATTTGGATGTTTGTTAATGCATGGCACTCTCGAATTTACCAACTTCAATATACTGAAAGTTATCATTACATACCTGTTGAATAGTGTGGATTTGTCTGTATTTTGCCAGAAAATAGAATATAAAATACACTCCATCCAATTCCACATTTTCCTTTACGTCATAATAGTAATATCATTTATTAATTTATGGGTTAATGAATTTCTTCAAAGCAATAAAAACATTATGTCCTCTCCATCCTAAAACACAGATATACGTGTAAGACGTGTCAATCCCTACATCTCCCTGATGCATAGTGCAATTACTATGGACATAGACAAAAAATTATGAAAAATGTTTCACAGATAATGGCTTTTAAGTCCAAAAATCAAAAAAACTAGTAATGTTTATTGTTTGTATATGCCAAGTCTAACGACGATCACGTCCCGTGGTAGAGGGTGCGAAATGAATCTTTTACATTTGCTGGTTTAGAATTTTTTCGTGAAAATTTACTAGGTATCATGATTATAAGCATCTTTGGTAGATTGTTCGATCCGGAATGGGAAAGATATCCTATTTATGAAAATATTTTTGGTATCATCTATCCGTTGCAATCAGTGCCCAAACACTGTGACATATGATTTATAAGCATAACCCGCTGCCCTATCAATACAAATTTAACATACAGGTCGCCTAGCCGTGGGGATGCAGTAGTCGGGATGAATATCACGGCAGCAACTGATGATTTGGGCATATCTGGTAAGAACGTATGAAGTGAAACTCGCTAACTCCACAAATTTGAAGATTTTGTACAATTTCTTTGAAAATGATGAAAGATATGTCTGATTTGGCAGGGTAATGTCGCAGCCAAATTGCAGTCACTCTTTCTGACACAGTCCGGATCGAAAGATGACGATACTCGTGAAATGTATTGATACTTCTAAATATAGGATCGTATCGAACATCCCTTATGTCAAGATGTATAACCCAAGGTACCGACGGAGCTATTTTGCGGCGTCATGGAAATAATTTTAAATTTTCAATTGCATTTTTTCAAGTGTTGTGCAATGATTTTGGGCAAAATGTCATGAATAGTCTTATAAAGCATAGTAAAGTATATTTCAACAGTTGGCGGAACTTACTCCACTGGGACCAGGAGTGTGAAACGGGATATTAATGCACAATCTGGCAACCCTGTCGCACCCTCACAAAATGGCCGCTGCAAACCACACAAGTCACCGTGTTGTCATTGAATAGCATGGAATTAAACCTTCAGAGTATATGTTTTGTGACTGGTACCAAGAGTTGACAGATCCCACACATGTGTCACTCCTTGAAATGCAAATAATCAGCTGTATTCAAATAATGTCTAATATAAATATTACCTAGAATGTGTACTCGTGAAAAAAGAAAAATATGGCAAATTTGTAGTTTTTTTTGCAGGTTTTAGGTTTGCTGGTAGCTTTAAGGCATATATTTGGGAATTTCTTAATCGCTGTGAATATAGTGTTGATGTTTGTTCAGTTCCTGAACAACGAAAAATATTCAACTTTGTGGATGTGTGGATATCAAAAAACCTGAATGGTTTTGTGGGAATATCAATCTAAGGTACCATAATGGTTCTGATGAACGGCAAGTAAATGAATGAATGTTTGGAAACGAGCAATATCTTTTGGTAGAGCCTATCACCAAGTAGGTGCTTAATGGCTATCTGCAAGAGGTTTATAGGAAAAAACACCCAGTATCACATATCAATTGAAGAAAATAATGTAAACATGAATAAAAAATCAGCAATAGGTGGAGAATAACGGACTGTTGTAGGTGTAGTTGGCCCTTATTCCCTCATCGCAGTGACATACACTCCTACAATAATGGACATACAGTTTGTGACAAAAGTTTGGAACGCAGAAAATATCTGACGAATAACTCATCTAACTTTTTTAAAGGTTGGTAGGTTTAGGTTCGAAACCACGGCGGATCCGTTGATAATATCCGCAATGTTGCCAAATTTATAGTTTTTCAGAAACTGATAGCAACTTTTGTTTTTCTTATGGAATAATATAAATTTTGTTCGATATTAGGTATTCTTCGAGAAATTCTGAATACTTTCTATTAATCATACTTTAATGTAGACCTCAAGGTTTTCGAAATATTCGTGACCAAACAATATTTAAACAATAAAAGTTACTTTTTTCACCTAAGCAACGTCCGGTGTCGAAAGTAATTTCCTGTCATTTTTGACATTCATAAGTCCATTGAGTTTTGTTAGGAGAGTTATTGAGGATGTTTCATTTGACTGAATCCGAGAGAATAGAAATTCTAATAATTCTGGGTTATGGCGATGGTCGACGCACACAGCAAGGAGTTTGCGACATTTTTAATGACAAATATCCCAACCGTAATACAATAACGAAGACCTACTGTTGAAAAAGTTTTGAGGAAATTTGAAATAACAGGACATGTAGAAGATGTTCCACAAACTGGCCGGTCCAAAACAGCCACTGACGAAAATCAGGTTTTTTAATATTTTAGTGAGCTTAGCGGAAAACTCCCACTTTTCTACTAGACCACTTGGTGAAGATAACAATACATCATGTCTGTGGAACGCATTTTAAAGAGGGAAAAATTCCATCCTCACAGGGTCACCTTGCTTCAAGAGCTATCAGATTATGGTTTTGACAGGCGTTTACAATTCTGCGAGACCATAATGAGCATGTGTAATAGAAATGAATATTTTTTGTACGGAATAATATTTTCGCATGAGCCAAGTTTTTCTTTGAACGGAACTGTTAATCGCCATACCTGTCGCTACTGGGCCAGGGAAAATCCTCATTGGGTACGGGAACGTCACACAATATCCTCAAAAAATGAATGTTTGGGCCGGAATCATAGGTCAAAAGATAATCGGACCATCATTTCATGGAAGAAAATTTACGCGCTGGAAGATATTTGCATCTTTTGAGGAATCACATGGTCCCAGCTTTGGCGAAAATATTTCCTAATCCGTGTAACTTTTATTATCACAAACAATAAAAAATATTAATATTGTTTTCTTTTAGTAAATAATAGAGTGGCCAATGATAGAATATGCTCGAAATGTTCGAATTATTGGATCAAACATTTTTTGGAAGATGGATAGTAGTGGTAGAAAAGGTACGATTGAATGGCCACCTCACACCCCTCGATTATTTTTTGTGGGAGCACTTAAAAAATCTAGTATACAAAACCGAACCATTTGATTTGGAGGAACTAAAACAACAAATAGAAAATGAATGCAGAAGAATCGAGGAAAGCGGATGTCTTCAATACCGGTCATTGGTTAGGTGAAAAAAAATACCTTTTACTATTATTTCGAAAACTACGAGGTCTACGTCAAAGTATGTTTAATAAAAAGTATTCAGAATGTCTCGCAGAATACAAATATCAGATAAAATGTATAGCCATTCCATAAGAAAAACAAAAGTTGCTATCAGTTTCTGACAAACTGTAGATTTGGCAACATCGCGGATACCATTAGCAGATCCGCCGCGGTTTCGAACCTAAGCCTACCAATTTTTAAAAAAATTAGATGAGTAATTCGTCAGATATTTGATGCGTTCCAAACTTTTGTTACAGTCTGTATATCCATATTCAGATATATAAATATATATATAAATTTCAATCTTAGTGCTTATAAGTCCGATGTATTTATGCAGTGCCATGTATAACAAAGTAGCTTTACATATTAAACAGATTGCCAGCTTATCTCTGCTTAAAAGTAAATAAGTTTAGAACATTTTGCTTAATAAGGCACTTTATAGTAAAAATGAATTTTTGAGCGAGTAACTTGTTATCCTTATATGTTTTCTGTATCCCATATTTTGCAGGTTATGTATTAGTTGTTCATATCATCGATATTTTTTGGCGTTTTGTATTCTGTTCACAGGCTCACACAAATAAAGCATTATTCTGTTCAATGACTAATTCTGCGTGGATGACGATGACGTCAAAAAATTAAGGTACCCACTGCCACCCCCTGCGTTAATCCTTAAGCTATTAATTCCTCGTAGGTAAGTGTGATACAAATCACTACAAATTACAATTCTGCAAAAGTCCTGATCGTCGTCGTTACATCATTTCCATACCATCGAACACGAGAGCGAGCTGTGAGCACAGAACACGTTTAAAGGAAGCTAAACTAAGCCAGATAAAGCAACAGCCGTGTCATTTTGTCTCATTCAGTTTAATGGCGATACGTATTATCTGTTATACCTGGTGCATAGGGAACGACGGGAATATCACCTCAGCTTTGAATACAGATCACGCAGACTTTAGATCGCTGTCGATGTGGATGTCGTACACTGCTGCATGTCACGTGGAAAGTTTTAATGATGCCTATTCACACATCTTATAGTAAAGGCTCTAATTTGGAATACATTTATACCAAACTTGAAATACTGATTTGTAATACGAGATAAAATATGCGATTATGGTATATATCATCACTAGCAACCCAGAAATGAGCCTTGACAGATTTAAAAATTTTCAGTTCCCTCTTGTTTGAACTTTGGTGACAATATCGATGACTCAGATGTTGTTTACAGTTCTTTTTATACACGTTGTTTCGATTTATGTGATTTCAATCGTCATCAGCTGAACTGGCGAACATGCTTCTTTCTTGACTATTTATACCATTTGTTGACGTGGCCGGTGGTTGGTTGTGACGTATCCCTCGTTCCGTTGGGGTATTGCGTATCTTGAAAAGTGACATTGGGTCGTTTTTTTTGACATAACGTAGGTTTTTCTACAAGATGTTAACTTGGCACTAGCTGATGGACACTTGTTATGAACTCGTTTTGTAGTTGTACGTCTTGCCTAAACGTTAGGATGCTTCAGTTATCAATGTTTGGCTCTGAAGTAATCTAACATCTGCTTCAGAGATGGCATTATTGCAGGTCTGAGCAGTAAGTTGTATGCTATAGCTGGAAGGAAATGGCAGTGCATATGCGCATAGTGAAGATTTGTGTGCTAATAATATGTGTTGATGATAATTGCATTGGTTTCTTGTCTCAAATACACTTACTGGAGATTCAAAGCTGGAAATTAGATGCGCATCCACTTTTTCTTATTCATTCTGAAAATTATGCTGAATTGAAAATAAGAGAGATAAGAAAAGAGAATCCTTGGTTGGTGAAGTAACAGGTCAGAAAATATGCCAAGGACAGGAATATTTATGAAAGTGAAAAGGTTCTTACATTATTATTTATTTTCAGTCAATTAAATTTTATAGAAACATATTTTGCGGTGTCAATAGAAAATACAAATCAGCTCCTAGATGGGAGACATTGCGAAAATGTTTGAAGTGCGATGGGTCATTCCTAATTTATCTTTGATGTTGCTTAATTGCACATAATGCGGGCGCGGTGGCGATTTCCCGTAATGCTCCTCAAAGTTTCTGAATACACAAAAAACGGGAAAAATCGTAGTTTGTAACTTCGAACATAACCTGTCTTCATAAAGGACAACATATGAATAACCCATCTGGCCCAGCTAAGAGATATACAGGGTGCGGCAGAGAGGACGGACGTTTTTGGGATGGGTAGTACTCTCCGCCTCCGTCTACGAGAGCACCGCGTTTTCGCCTATGAGTGACTAAGCCCCACCTAAACAGCATGGTTAACCAGCAGAATTTTCGTTATTTTGCTAATGAAAATCTGCAACAGTTACACGAAAGACCGCTGCACAGCCCAAACGTAACGGTTTGGTGCGCTGTCTCGCAAACTTGCATCATTGGCCCTTACTTCTTCGAAGACGGTAATGGTCGTGATGTTACCGTGAACTCAGAGCGCTACGACGACATGATCACCAACTTTTTTCTCCCTGAATTACGACGGCGACGTGTTCCAATCCGACGTGTGTGGTTCCAGCAGGATGGGGCGACCGCCCACACAGCCCGAGCATCCATGGACGTTATTCGCCCTCTCTTCCCTGGTCGCCTTATTTCCAGGTTTGGCGATGTTCATTGGCCTCCTGGGTCCTCAGATTTATCCATATGCGCTTTTTTCTTATGGGGACACCTCAAAGCTAAAGTATACGCGAGCCAGCCCCGAACTCTGGACGAATTGAAGGGCGTAATTCGCGTGGAAGTCGCCCAAGTTGAGAGAGCGATGTTGGAGAGAGTCTACTCGAACTTCCAAGAACGCCTCCAGCACTGCATCAACGATTTCGGCCACCACATGCCTGATGTGATTTTCCATACTTGACTGTCTCAAATGCTATTTCCTTGTGAACCTGATTCCATCAATAAATTTGTTTTCGAGTAAAAATTAACTATTTTATGATTTTTTTAAAACCGTCCATTCTCTCTGCCGCACCCTGTACTTCATTGCAGTATATTCAGTAATAATTTTCTCACATAGCAAATATCACTGATTTGCAGACCAATGCACATAATCATCCAGATGATCTTGCTACTCAACCAACCTTCTTTCGTTCACAGCTTCTCAGAGATAAACACTACAGACTACTCGGATTCACAAAACATATAGTTGCTTTCTGCAACCAACAATGCGTGTAGTTGAGTCATTCCTCCATAGATGGACGCTCACAGTGATCCTAGCGAGCAAACATGGAATAAACTATTTGCACCCTAAAAGCTACATAGTCTGCAAGATGGCATTTCGTTGTTTTTGTTTTCTGATGAACAGCCGTGCCGGTCATTTGAGTTGCAGTTGTTTGATGCTACTTATAATCGTTTGCCACACTGGTTTAATTTCAACATTTGGATTACTGATTTATGCGTTTCTCCTAGTTCCATGTTGGATTTATGCACTGTTATTCTTACTAAGAGTGATCTTTTTGTTTCTCATATGTATATCTCTCCGCATTAACAAGGTACCTGGTATAAACAATCCTTGGTTTTTTTGGTCATAGGTTTTGTCATTGTGAGGATACTGCGAAGTGTGGTGTTCCTTGAAAATCTAGTTTTGATTTGGAGTCAGCCTTCCTATTCTTCTGATAGTATTTTCTTATTACCTCAATATATGGCTGACGTAGTGTATGTTGGATTTCTGTCCTTCGTGTTGTTTTCTTTCAGAACTTCATTTATCAGTCGTCTTGGGTAGCCATTTCTTATTAGATCTTCTTTGATGCAAGTTTCAAAACAATTCCAAATTTTGAGCTTTCCATATTTTTTTAGAATACTACTCTTCATTCAGCACAACAATTCCCGAAGTTCAGTAGAAATGTTGATGCGTTGAATCCAAATACGTGGTACAAATGTCTCAATTGGATCTATTTTTCGATATGCCCTAACCTAAAAGTGCAGAAATGTTTGCCTATATTTGAGGTTATGTAACATGGCATTCGAAGGCTTGTGGTTTGAGTGTGTTTCAGATACTTTATGGATTTAGTTTTGAGGATTTATGGGTTTTATAGTTGTCGGGTTTTGTTTCGTAAAATATGTTAAATGGTTAATGAATTTCTTTTTGATGTATTACAATTCAAACCACAACTTCGATGCACACGTAATCAAACGTATACCTAGAGCATCAAATAATAGGCTCTCAGTAAAAAAAAAGATACCTACGCAAGGTGTTTGAAATAACAAAGGCTTGTACTTTGTACTTTGAGATGATGTATATGGTTTCTTTGAAAAAAAAATATTCGTCGTGCAACATAGCCGCTAATATCGGCAGAATTCGACTTAAGGTTTTAATTACTAGGAGTCTAGAGCCAGTCGAGAGATTTGAACCACGGAGTCGGATTCAGCCCATGAAAAACCTCCAGGAAAGCACACTCTTACTATTGATTAACAATCCTGTTGACCTGTGTTATTCTCCAATGAAAATATTGAAGAATATCAATTTAATAGAGGTTGGTTTTATAGGCAAAATCTATTTATAACCAAAGTGTACAGCCTGTAAGAAATAAAATCACTCTGGAGGAACCTTTTTATGTTTGATGAAATTTTCACACAGGCTACTACTATGCCAAGGATGAAAAGCCTTCTGGTTTTTGAAAAAATCAGTCTAGTAGCAGCGGAGCTACTGGCCAAAACACGAAAAAAATAAAAATCGCTTAAACTTCGTTTTTTTTTGACGTTTCAGAAAAAAAAATTGTAGGAGTTGAAACTTGGGAGTTGGAGATTGTAAGTGGTAGGGGGTTGTAAGTTTTACGTCTTTACTATTAGTCAAAGACGTTCTACCGTTAACAACGTGAAAATTAAATGATAAAGTCCGATGTAAAATGTGCTCATAATTCGAAATAACCTGCAACCGTTGACGTTGCAAGCACAGCGCGATGCTGCATCATCGTGAACGCCACCGCCGACTGTACAATGGGTAACAGGTGAATCTGCGGAGGTGTCGTCACTGATACAATATTTGTATGTTGTACTTTGGCGTCTGCGAAGCTTTTGTGAAAAATGAGCTAACTGTTTTGATATTTAGACATTTGCTTTTGTGAATTCTTAAGTGTACCATTTCGCCTAACCTTTCATTTGTGTTAATCTGTCTATGACTGAATATTTTGTCAAGCAGATTGATCCAGTACTTATAACGCATTGATACAGACTGACAAACCGACATACGAGAAATGAGAAAGACGGACTTTGAAAACTTTAACGAAGGCGTAGGAAGTATAGAACCAATCTACTTGACGCCATTTTTTTGCTGCATATTCCAAAAATGACAAAAAAACTTTTCAAATTTTTTAACATTGCCAAATTGTTCGAAGTTTTTAGAGTATTAATAATTTTCAAAACTTTTAGAGGTTTCAAAATCTCCAAGATTTTAGGATTTGAATGTGGTTTAATTTGATCGCGACGTGACTCCACTATTCGTAGTATCTATACTATGTTTTTAATAAAAGCTTCCAGAGTTTGCCTTCTGACCTATAAAGGGCGGCGACTGCAAGGGAAATTAAGGAAAACGCGAAAGCGACACACAAAAGATGTAACAATTAATCTTGATGTTGGATATGACAAGGAGGACGTCTCTTTGACTTCTGGAAAATCATTAATAGAGGAAGAGGATTCAAAGATATCATTAGGGTGCTTTTCAATACTGGGTGTTTCAAAAGTATACGGACAAACCTTGTAGGTAGGCTAACAGGAACAGAATTAGACATAAGCGTCAAATAAACTCAGGATGTGTTTTACAATTTTTTAAGATTAGATTAAGACGTTTTGGTAGACTGTATACGAACGAAATAGCCGTGAAACATACATATTTATATACAGTAATGGCAGAGAATCATTGAGAAGAAAGATACGAACTGTCACCTGGAAGACAGTTAAATATAATATATTGTCATTTAAAAGAAATAGTTCACCCTCATTATACCATCAGCGGTCTTCCACGCCGCTGGGAAGTAGTGGGTCCTTAGCATCACATTGATTATAGCCACAAGATAAGGATTGCCGCGAAAGCGATTTGATTTTCTCCAGATGCTTTACGTGCCTTGAAGTCATTAATATGAGCTTGAAGCTAAGCTGGTGTGCAATTCGGGATCACGGGAGAATCGGCTGACGATATATGGCTTGACGAATCTTGCGAAGAATTCTCTAAGGAAACATCACTTATTGAGGCGCCACTACCACTGACGCCATTGGCTCTAAAATATCTCTTGACGGATATTACGATGTGTTTCTCCTCGTCGAGGTCATTCTCAGGATTGTAGTTGGGAGAGCGGAAACCTCGAGCTTTTCCTCTGTCATAAAGAGGCTACGCCTTCTGTACAGTGGATGTGCGGGAGTTGTTCTCACTTTCCGTTTCTGAGTGACTTTGTAACTTTCCAGAGAGAAATACTTGCATCAAGCATCTTCACCAGAACGTCGCTCCATTGCTCATTGTGGTACTCAAGGATAGCATTTCTCACCTAATGAACAAAAGTCCACACTCACTATGTTTCAGTTGGTTTGTCTCTAGGACTTTTAGACCTATACCACACTCATGACCTACTAATAAGCACAAAACAGCACTGTCTTCAGTTGGTCGTGGTAAAACAATTTTTTTTCACATGGTAGGGCTTTTGCAGCTGCAATATTATCCTTCAATTCCTGGACAACCTGTATATGTACAAATCAAACTTCCAAGCTCAAGAGATGTACTGTTCAACCTGCCGTTATTAAAATTCAGACATGCCGACAGACATTAACAAGTTGTAAGTAGCGTTTCGGCTGATTTACCGTAAAACTTTCAACTTTAAGCTGAAAAAGAGTTTTTATTATTTTTCAACTGCAGCTATATGCATTTGCTGCAGCGAGTACTGCGACTACTAAAAGCTCCGAGCCCAAACAACTTTGGAAGTTGTAACAGTTTTGGAGTGTGCAGCGATGTCGTTATGAATGACAATCACGATTCTGGCCCTCCTAATATTCAAAAGTGCTTCGGAGGAGGTTGTTATGCATAAATGGACGCCATTACCGGCAACGGATTCAAGCTGTAATTGCCCGTTACTTGTTGGACTTCACTTGTGCTACAAAGTTAACGTTCAGGACGTGTTACCACCTGTGTTGGGAATTCTTCTCGTCGCTCGGATGATATCAGAATTTCTGCAACAACTTAACGTGCTGTCACGTAAGCAGTAAGGATTATGATGACTAAGGGGGAGTAAATAGCACATAACTGCTCCCTGGTCTGAGCGCCATCTGAAGAAAGCGAATTATACTTTTACTTTCCACGCCTACTGGAGGAGAAGAATTGTAGAAAATGGAATACGTTTTTTGAATGTTAAATGACATGTACATCACGGAAAACTGTCACTCATTTCCGGCTGTCTCTGTGACTCTCAGTCTGTCTGTCCGTTAATCCTATAACCGCCTATAGCTTGAGAAAAACCCCTCGGATTTTGATAATGTTACTACTGTGCCAAGGATGAAAATCGGTCCAGTAGCGGCGGAGAAAAAGACCAAAAAGTTTCAGAGTATCCTTATCATGTTTAAAAAAATTTTAAGAGTGGGTGGAAGGTTGTAGGGGGGCGGGGGGTGTTTAGTAATTTTTTGATGTTAGTATATTAATGTACTTCCAACCCCGATAATCCTACGCACCTATTAGACATATTTCAGACATCATAGATCGCCCTGTACGTTTGCCCATAAAACTAGGAAAACGTTTTCGATAAGCGTCCCTGCGTCTGCTGACTTTAACGGCCGCGGCCGGCAACCCTGTGTTAGTATATGTCAATACTACGGGTAGGGCAGAGAAAGGATGTTATGGACAAATTGTATATTGTATGGCTCAAACATGCTGCGTTCGTCCGTCCACCCAAAGGCAGCCAACCACAGATAGCTGTTTCGTGGTTTTTAGGCATCACATCAACTTAGTCTAGGCTAGGTCTATGGGACAACGAACGAAAGCATGAAAATCCTGACAACCTTTAGCTCACAGGCAGGTGCCCAAAATACCAGGGCACCGCGGCTACTACGAGAAACTTTGTTAATTCGATTTTTGGAGTGCCTAAGGTCAACTGTATTAACAAGTACACTTTTAAAAACTTTGAAAAAGTCCGACTGCAGTAACTGAAAAGAAAAATAGAAATTTTAACGTTGATACATGATAAATATAACAACAAAATTTCTGTTCATAATTCAGAAGTGAGTGGAAGCGATAAGAGTATGAACAGGTACTAATAATAGAGGGCGCTAGTCTGGTTGAACAGGGCAATTTTCTGTAAAGGAATTACTGCTTTTGTAGGCTTAGTTAGCATCGTTTTTTTGAGATGGCGCTACCATGGATGATTTAAAAAAGTATAGAAGAGTATCTTATGTGGTCATGACAGGTAGGAGATTATCAAAAATAGTTGCTGGTAATAAGTGGGTGCTAATGTCCCTTGGCGTGATAGAGCTCACGGCGCTTGATTTCTATGAAAAACATAATATCTCATTTTCGAAACTTTTCGCGATTACAATCTTTCCTCGCCAGTACTAACTAAAGAGCTTTGCATTGGTATAGGTCAGTAGAACAGATGATGTCCTCTTGTGGTAGATTATCTATATCCCAGAGTTAATCAGAATAGATAACCTTCCAAGTTCACCAGATATTCCAAATCTACCTATTTTAGTTTTTGATCGATTATTTAAGTCTGGCAATTGTATGGAGAAATATGTATATGTAGAGTACGCCCTGTCTCTATTGTCGTGGATGATGCATTAACAAGCCTAATGCATTGCGTTAAAATTTTAGCAGCTGGGCACATTATTAATTAGAACTCAATGGCGGTCACTGATTAAGCAGCTATCCTAAAAGATGGGAACATGACAGAATTGTGGAACAGACCACGCGGATTACATTGAGGTGATGTTTTCTGAAGTAGTAGACATCTTTAATTCTTAGATGAACATTGAAAAGCTGATTCAGCACGTTACGAGTATTATATGGAAAGAGATACCTACGAACATAGGCCCAAAACGATTTGTTTTCATCATTAAATTGTTCAAACTTCTCAGTATCCGACAGTTCACATTAGAAGGTTGTTCATTAAAGTACTTAAATATACGTCGCTGTTCATTTTACTTCCTAAGCTATAGGCGAGTGAGTATTGTAATCGCGAAAAGTTTCGGAAATGAGATTATGTGTTTTTTGGATGTTATATGATATGTACATTACAAAAAACTATACTACTCATTTCCGTCGGTCTGTCCGATGTTCGCAGTGAATCTGACCTTACACTTTCCTGAAAACGTTTTAAAAACTCTGCACGTGATAGGAAATTGGTCGTATGCTTGCATAACAGTGCTTATAATAATTTCTTTGTTTTATTTTATTTTGGAGTTGTTCACCTAAAAAGTATCGGTATCTATTTAATTGGCCTGAGCTGAGCAAATAGTTACAGTGTTTAAAGAATTTTTCTAACACAGGGTAAAGTTGGGTAAATTGTACCATTTGGCATCTTTTATGCGTCAGCTGCTGGGAAAAAGCTAGGCAACTTGTTTAGGGTTAAGAAGTACTTTTCTCCACATGACCTGCTTATTCTGTAAATGGCCCTGATGAAAGCTAGCTAGCCTAGAGTACTGCTCACATGTTTGGGGTGCTGCCGCCTCAACAACATTATCCATGCTCGATACTTGTCCGACTGATCGATGACTCTTCTTTAACGGAGAGTTTCGAGATCCTTTCGCACGGGCGGACGGTCAGCGATCTAGCTTTCTTCTACCTCTACGCCAACGGACTTTGCTCCTCAGAGTTCTCCTCTATGATGCTGCCGCGCAACATGCATGGCAGACAGACCCGCTTCACTCCTGTCTCCCATCCTAACCGTGTCGAACTTCATACATCCAGAACTGGCCGATACGACCGGTCCTTCATCCCTAGGTTGTCGAGATTGCGGAGGCTTTTCCCAATTTTAATAACCTTGGGCAGTTCAAAAATCGGGTTAATAAGATATATTTAAGCTCCTCATAGCAGCCGCGGTGCCCTGGTATTTAGGCTTCTGTAAACGCCGCTGCTTCCGTGTATAAAAAAAACTGACTTATTTGAATTGAACGATAATTTAAAGGAACAACAAAAGAATTATGTAAATCCTATATATATATATATATATATGTATATTGTATATATATGTTTTATTATTGTACAAAAATCGCTAATATAGTCTAGTCGGCTGAGGAACGAACCACAGCTTTCATGCGTGCAATTTGTGCCTGAAATATCTTCTACATCCCGGTACAATTAACAAGCCCAATGGTGGTACATTTCGCTGCTAGCTCTCTTACGTCATTTTCTTGGAATACTTTATTTCCATCCATCTCAAACCCGTCATTTACCTCTATGTATGTGTAAATGAGCCATGAGGAGACAGGTTGTATTGTGCTAGTCTGAAGCAATAAATTTAGGAGTGAACGGAGCGTCGCCGTGTCAGGATTCATCAGGATTGAAGCCGCACACTTGTATGAATGGCCGTAGTTTGAAGGCAGAAATCGACCGGGACCCTCGGACCGATTTATTAATTCGCTAGTAGAACCGACAGCCGACATGACACCTGAGAAAACTGCTCAAATGTATATATATATAGGAATCAATTGAACATGCTATCAGTCATGGGAGACTGGAAAAGGATAGAGAACAGATGATTAGGGGCTCAAGTGGTAGCAATTTTTAATGCGATTTTCAGTGCTCCTCCCAGCTTACGTCATACGACAATGGAGTAAACTTATCGAGTTAAATGGTGAGGCTCGTGTCGTTGCTTGATATCAAGAAAGTTTTCGATGTTTCTGCAGACTTCAATCCTAAGGCTTCTCGATATTTAGGCTTCTGCCGGCCTTGCTGGTACGAAGAAAACACCTCAGGGGTCATGTTTCGCAAGCATCTTGAATGAAATGCGGATTTTGTGAAAGTACTAAACGCGTTAGTATCAAATTTGAAATATCATCCAATATCCCACTTTAGAGTAAAAAATATAGATTATTTAACTGCGCACGACTAGTAGAACTGTTGAAAGCCTCTTCTTTCTAATTTTTCACGCACTCTCTTTTCAAGCGCTTTGTTCCGGGTGTTAAAGGAAATGCTAAAATAAAAAAAAATTGACTTTAATGTACATTCTCCTTAAGGTCTTGTCATAGACATGAACCTTTCGATCAAAACCTAGTCTTATCAGCACAATTCTGAAACGTGTACATATAAAAAAATGGCTTTGTCTTATTCCACAAATCGATTACTATTATTTTGCATTATAAAACCCTACACAAAAATCGGAGAGTCAGTATCACAATATACCAATGGAAAACATATTCCATCGTTACGCGTTCACAGGATGAACCGGAACTATATCCTCACTCCAGCAGAGAACAAGTAAACAAAAATGTGTCATCCCGGTAGCAGCAAAAAGTCAACAGCATAGCAAACAATCGAACATCAATGAAGCTTAGCTTCATTATATGTTATGTCCCATACTGGAAATCCTATAGTGTATTTTGAGCCTTCGTTATACAGTTGGTGCTCGGTTTATTTTCCATTGGTATCTCTCTATGTTTGTCAATTTTCTGATTCTACACACATTACATAAACATGTTAGGATTTTTATTATCAATAAACTTTGATTTAACGAGTATAACACTTGGAATAACTTGACACCTAAAAGATACTGAAGGATTGTTTTTGGGCGCCTTAATGTGTGAAATTTCACCGACTGTTGATCAGTATAATTTTAATTTTAATAGCTACAATAAGCCTTCAGTCAGTTAAATTAAACAGCCAATGTTTAATATACTGAGTGACAGAAAAAAGGCAAACGGCTACGTATGTTTATCCGATTTTAATAATTTTTCGTATATATGTTCAGTGTCCCTTACTAGTAAAATGATTAAATTTTCAGCTTGATTCGTCAGAGCTACAGACGCTGGTTCAATAATGTGTTGAGATCCATGATTTCTTATACACTCATTGAAATTACAATATTCTAAAAGACAACTATTCGCCAAACCTTTCATCTTGTCATTCTTATTTCTAGTTTTGGAACAAATCACCCTATATATGAGTGTACATATGTGTGTATGCATATATGTATATATATATATATTTTAGGATATATATATATATATATATATATATATATATACGTACTCCTTAGAATAATAGATTATTGTATACTGGGTATTTTTATTTTTTATACTATTCCTTTCCCATCAAATAGACATTAATTTACATGTAAGACATGAAAGTTGGTCATCTTAATGTTAGATCGCTTTTTTCAGGATTTAGTCTACTCCAGGAAATTTCGAGATACAGGTATTTACAATCAACGAAACTTGGTTGAATGATGATATCGGATCTTCGGCTATCCGTATTCCCAATTACAATTTTATACATGCGGACAGAATCGGTAGAAGGGGAGGTGTCGGCTTCTTTCTAACAGAACACAAAATTCAAGTTGCTCCATACAAATATTGATCCCCTTTTGGAAGAGCAATGGATCAGTTTCAGATTCGCTGGCAAAACGTATACCTTCGGCGCATTGTATCGACCTCCTTCTTCCAATATTCCGCAAACATTTGAGAGTATAGAAAATACCTTATCTATATTATTACCATCTGCGGATGTTATTGTAATTCTAGGTGATCTCAATATATAATAATTTATTGATTAATTCATCGGCTACGGATATTATGCTAAATTCTTTAGAATCTTTCAATTTGAAGCGGGTAGTAGATGCACCCACGAGGGTTACTAGCCACTCACAAACAATGATAGATATCTGCTCAGATGGAGAAAATGTAAGAAACTGCAATGTTGTACCAGTTCATAAGTTATCTGATCATTCAGCTGTTGTTTGTCACCTCCATAAAACGCTAAGCAACCGGACGCAGAAGTTTTACACGTTTAGGGACTTTCGTAATTCGACTCATTGGGATGATATTTTTCAATTAAACAGCGTTAATGGCATGGTAAGTTTTTTAAATAACAACATACTAAATTTATTTGATAATTGTGCACCTATGAGAGCACGTAGAGTTACCAAGCCACCAGCTCCTTGGCTAACATACAATATTAAAATGATTGATAAAGCCAGAGATAAAGCTTATCTTAGGTTTAAAAGAAGTAAGTCAACTGCTCACTGGAACTATTATAAAGAACTCCGTAATGACGCTGCTACTGCTCTTCGGAGAGAGAAAAAGGCTTATATGGAATAATATTATCCTATCTGGGAGGAACAGTAAAGCAATATGGAGTTCTCTTAGGAAACTTAATATAGTAAAGTCTTCTATAAATACTCTTCCACATAGCTTCAATGACGCAGATGAAATAAATTCACATTTCTCAAATATTCCGATCATAACCAAGACACAAAAGCAATTAGAACTACTGAACAAATATCAAAACAATAAGTTTCCCAAGCCATTCTGTTTCCAAAAGGTTGCCAAAGAATATATTGCGAAGAGTTTCTCATTTAATAAAACTAATGCTGTAGGAGCTGATGGAATCTCACTCATTATGATAAAATACATTTTCACTTTGCTCTTAGACCGTATTACATTTATCATCAATCAATATCAACATCCTGTTTCCTTGATGCTTGGCAGCAGGCTATCGTCATACCTATTCCTAAAGTAGCGATTCCCACGTCTGTAACGCAACTTAGACCAGTCAGCTTACTTCCAGCATTTTCGAAGCTTTTGGACGGGAAATGAAGATACGAATATCTCAGCATATTTTCAGTAATGAAATAGTTCCATCAATGCAGTCTGGATTCAGAAAAAAACATGGTACAACAACTGCTCTAGCCAATGTCACTGTTGATGTTATAAGAGGCCTTGATCAAGGAAATATCTCTTGTTTAATTCTGCTGGATTACACAAAAGCTTTCGATATGATAGACCCTGAAATTCTTCTACTTAAGTTGTCTTACTATGGTTTTACCGATGCTGCAGTCAATTTGATAAGCTGCTATTTGTCAAATGGACATTAAAAGGTCCTAACAGCTTCAAAAATGTCACAGCTATAAAGTTTGGTATTCCTCAAGGTTACATATTGGGACCTTTACTTTTCTCTCTATATATACAGGGTGTCCGCAAAGTTGGGGTTTTCCTTTACACGACGTGTAGATCTTGCAAAAATAAGCAATTTTGCTTAGTACCAAATACACCAATGTCTTAAGGGAACCGAGATAAAGGGCTCTGCAACATCAAAAATATCTGAATACCGTCCTGTAGCCGCGACATCCCCGAGTGGTACTAGGACACTAGCTCAACCCGACGATAGAACTGGGTCGGGGTCAGTGTGTCAGGTCAGTATGCAACCTTCAAGCGACGGTTACGGTCACGCGTGTAGTGGTAATCGCGTAGACGAGAATCCCTCAACAAGCACTAGAGACGTGGCTAGAGAAGTGCAAGTATCAAAAACTAATGTGTGGCAAACGCTGCGTGAACAGGTGCTGTATCCGTTTCACGTTAAACGTGTAGAAGCCCTTCAACCTGACGATTTTCCAGCAAGAGTGCGGTTTTGTGAGTGGTTGTTGCATCAACATGACAATAATCCGGACTTTTTGAAGTGCATATTGGTGACAGACGAATCTACGTTCACGCGTAATGGGGTGAATAACTTTCGCAACACTCATGTTTGGTCAGTAGAAAATCCGCACGCTGTCCGTCGGACACATTTTCAACAAACATTTTCGGTGAATGTTTGGGCTGGCATGGTGAACGGTATGCTCATTGGACCATTTATTCTCCCAAATCGATTGGACGGGATGCAATACCTAGACTGTTTACGCAACATTTTGCCTTCCTTGTTTTCCTGCGTCTGCTCTTTAGCGCATCAGCTGATTTCATTTTCTGTTGGAGCGGTATGATTTTGGGGAGAGACGTACTTAGCCCTCCTCGTCAACTGGAGAGTGAGTACTTTTTCCTTTATTTTTTTTTACTTGGTCGCCCTCGTTTCACTACACATTACCTTTGTTATTTCAAGGGTAGTTGTTTCTGAAAAGGAAAACCCCAACTTTGCGGACACCCTGTATATATATATATATATATACCGGATTTTCTTCAATATGTCCATAATTGCACAATCCATCACTATGCCGATGATACTCAAATTTATTGTAGTTTTCAACACAAACATTTTAAAATAGCAGAGGCATTCAACGAAGACTTAACAAGTGTAGTAGACGTCTCGTGCTCGCATAACCTAAAAATTAATCCATCTAAATCTTCAGTTATGGTTTTCAGCTCAAAAAACAAAAGAACATTGATCGAAACGGAAATTAACCTTAAAATCTATGATTGCCGGCTTCCTATAATGAATGAGTGTAAAAACCTGTGACTCTGGATTGACACAGAACTAAAATACAAAAAGCACGTAAATTCATTATGTAGTGCATCATACTGCATTTTGAAGCAGTTTTATCAGCATAGGCAAATAATATCTACTTCAGTAAAGCTGAAACTGTGTGAAACATTAATTATATCAAAGATCAGTTATTGTGACAATATATATGGCCCCGCTCTATCATATAGTGAACAAAGCAAATTACAGCGTATTAAGAATTCGTGCGTAAGATTTTCTTGCGGACTACGAAAGTTTGATCATATATCTTATAAATTTAAGGAACTTGGTATTCTGCAGATTAAAGGCATGCAAAAACTTCACTTATTGACACTCACACATAAAGTCTTAGCTACCAAACAACCACAATATTTGCATAATAAGTTAACACGATGTAGTGACATAAATCAACTGAATACAAGGAATAGACATATGTTAGTGATCCTTACCCTTACATTCTAAGGCTGTCTACAAAAAATCATTAAGCTACAACGCTATTAAATTATATAATGATCTGCCTGTTACATTCCAAAACTATACATTATTTAATTTTAAAACAGGCTTAAACTAAAACAAGGTCGAGGTCTGATGATGAATACAAACTGATGGAAATATGAACTATTCTTGTAATTGTTCTGTTTTTTTGTGCTGTTTATTATTTAGTAATTATTGAGCATTGTGGATACATTTTATTGGTAGAATGTTTTATTATATATTTTTTTTTGTTCTTTCAAAGGTTAAGTTGAAAAGCGCTTATCTTAGCGACACTTCGCCTTTTTGTACCTTTACTTAGGTACGAAATAAAGCCCATTTATTATTATTATTATTATTAAATGCCTGAGCATCGTGCTGATAAGGTGGTCGATATACTGTTGGGCTATCTCATTCCACGCTACTGCAACTTCGTGAGTAAGAGATGCGACGTATCATGTCCCAGACATGTTCAATTGGAGATAGGTCAGGCGATCGTGGTGGCCAAGGTAAACGGTTGATGCGATGTTGATTCATGAAGGCTAAAGTCGGGTTTTGGATGGTGTTTGGGAACGTAATAAGATAAGGCTCCAATGAGTGGTGATATGCTACCATAAGCAATAGCAGCCCATATCATTACTCTCACGGTGTGGGTGAACCACTGATTAGCGATGGCTCGAGTACTACTGAATCTGTCTCTCAGTGCCAGAAGTCTTAGTCGGCCGTCTTGCCGCTCTGTGGTCTCTCTGGGACGTCCAGAACCCCTCGCTCGCTGTCCACGCTCGTTCACACTGCAGTATACTGCGTAAGGATCCGTTGGTCCTCCCAGAAACTTCTCTTATCGATAGACCGGCTTTCACGCAACCCGACAATTCGACCCCTCTCAAAGTCACTTAGCTGGGAGACCCGGCGAATTCTACGCACTTTAAGCATTTTGAGAAATCACAAAAAGGCTTCTCAATAAGATACACGAAATTGAACATTCAACTAACACCGTAAATGTACGAAAACTGAATGCTTCTTTGTCAACAAGCAATACACGCAGCCACCACAAAGACTTAACAGAAAAACCTGACCATTTTATCAATTGTGGTTCATGGCAAAATAAATCGATATGTAAAAAATTCTTGAATTCTAATAAGGTGTTTACATTTTTGTGTCACTCAGTATATCTATCACTATATGAAAGATAAACTAGAATGAAAATAAAACTTTTGTATGGAATTAGAGATCAAACTTAACCAATAAAGGTGTGAAAGCAAAGTAAATCGCAGAATAAAGCAGAGTCAGTTCTATTTCAAGTAAAACAAACTTTAAGAATAAAATCGCCATTATCACTGAATTAATACATAAAATTTACAGCAACTATGCTATTTACTACTGACTATTCTCGTCTTACTCTGTACTCTCAAAGATTTCTAGTTAATACCATAATGTGAATCATTCAGCCGCTAAAATGTTAAATCCACGCCTTCCAAAACGTGAAAAAAATCCAGAACATCCACTATGAAAGCAAAAACTTAAAAGGAAACTGATACAGTCTAACGAATGAGCTACCATTATCGGTAATGCTCTATTGTCCAGGGATGATTCCAGCACTTTCATTGTCAACCAGCTAAGCAAAAAACGGGAGTGTAAACACGCCGCAAACATGGATATAGTTGGGCAAAAACTAGTCTTGCTGGAAGAACAGCAGCTTACAGCCGATTAAGCTCATGCTCCGAAACATTGTATGAAAAAGAGGGTCGACTTCTGTACACAGGGGAGCTTAAACCACGCATGAGTGGATGATTCTATACTGCCGTACTTAGGTAAAAGGGTGTGAAGTTAATTTAATGCCTTTTTAAAATTTTTGACGCCAACATAATTCATTTATGATGACAATTACAAAATACGAGTATATCATTGATCACGTTATTAAACAAAAATAGCTTATCTACCCAAAAATGCAGCAGTCGAAGTTCAAACTACACTGCATTTATTCTCTTTTTTACCTTTTTACCCTTTTATAACCGATTGTGATGTCTTATTTGTTTATTTTTATATATAATAGTTCTACTACTTTCAAATAGGTATTTATTGCTATGAATATTATAATCACCTTTGCTCCGAAAGAATAATCATGAAAAATATTCTTCGTTCAACTTAACATATAAGAAAATATGGTGTTTCTAGTTTATTTATATAATTACTTTTGTTGAACGTAGTTACTATATGTAATCATATAATTATTTAGTTGAAATATAAGATGTTGAAAAGTTGTCCTATTTATGTGAATTTCAATATAAATAAATTATATGAAAATAAAATAAAATTTTGCATTGCTGCGTTTTTTCTCTGAAAAAAATAATATAAATAAATCATGAAAACTACGAAAAAAGGCAGTAAATTAGTTTTTGCAGAGTATACAAGCAGTAAACCATGTGTTACTACTTTTTGATTTACAACAATTAAAGACGGAATGTCATTTGTTTTAGGCCTTGGAAACAATTAAGTGTGATCCGAAATAACATTCATATGACACTCTATAGTCATGTAACTTTGCAATACTCAATCACTTTTGTTCTGTCGTGATAATACTATTCATTTAGCTTGGAAAAATCCAGCATTTTGCACTCAATTCCCTCAGACTTTGATTTTTACACTTTATTGTCTTTTACGGCAGTATAGTATGTAAACTCCATCTAGGGACAATTTGCAAATTAAGATTTTTTCAAACATGGACAAATTGAAATTCGCACTTAAAATAATTGTTTGCATTTTGTAGCAATCATGTCTTGACAATGATTTGTCTACCATTTCAAATACTTTCGCAAAATAACATGGAATGCGTACAAGTCTTATAAAATTTTCTGACAGTTGACATAAGTCATTAAATTAAATCTAAATCTAATTTGAAACTATGATTGGTTCGTACCTTACACGTAAGTAGGAAACTAGTGATCTCGATATTCTTATTATCACATGCTAGGCAAAGTTACTGTAGTTTATAATATTACCTGTAAGTCTCCTAATTTAATTTAAAGTTTTCATTTTAACTATATAAATTGTTATACGTTATGCCTTTGGTTGACATATAAACAATAAAAAACAGCTAAGAACGCTGAATTCGTCCGTTCGACCACAGCCAATCATAAACAGCTGTTTTGTGCTTTTGGCAACTCATCAGCGTCGTCCCGATCTTGGATAGAGGATAGTTTGCTATCCTGTCGTTCGTTGTCCCAGAGACTAAACCTAGACCATGCTGATGAGTTGCCTGAAACACGAAACATATATCTATGGTTGACTGTCTGTGGTCGAACGGACAAAATCGGTATGCTTAGTTGTTCAAGTGCCAGTAGACTACATCTAATATACCACCAGAATCATCAGCCTCTAGCGCTCACTGTGGTGACCGGCACGGGTATCACGCCTATTGAAAAGTGACATTATGCCGATTTTTTTTACATTATACTGGTTTCTTTTGATATTATGTAGGATATTCTATAAGATGTTAATTTAGCACTCAGTTGTACGTGTTGCCTAAACGTCATGAGGCTTGTTATCAATCTTTGGCTTTGATGTGATGTAAAATCTGCTGCTGGGATGGCATTACTGGAGGTCTAAGCTGTAAGTTGTATGTGTTGATGATAATTACATTGGGTTCTTGTCTCAAATGCACTTAACTGAGATTCAAAGCTAGAAATTAGTTGCGCATCCACTTTTTCTTATCCATTCTGGAAATTACATATACAAATTTGCTGAATTTCAAAAATGAGAGAGATAGAAATAATTATATTCACTGCACTGAATATACGTATAACCTCTCTTCAGAAAGCACAACATATAAATAACCCGTCATATTCGGCATATTCAGTAATGATTTTCTCACACAGCAAATATCACTGATTTTGTACACATGCAGACCAATACACATAATCATCCAGATGCGATCTTGCTATTCAATCAACTTTCTTGTCAGAGATAAAAACTACAGACCCGGATGATTCAGCCTCACAGATCTATGCAACCAATAAGGCGTATTTTAGTTGAGTGATTCCTCCATAGATGGACGTTCACAACGATCCTAGTGAGCAAACGTGGAATGACTGTTTGTGCCCTAAAAACTACCTAGTCTGCAAATTAACATCTTATATGTTTTTTTGACGTTTTATAGGTTTTTTACGTGATACCCGTGCCGGCTATAAAACTGAGATATTCATAGTTCCAACCTATAGATCTCAATAAAAAATAATTAAAGCAAGCGTCTCTCTCGTGCTGATATACATACCTGGTGCTCTGTTCCCTTACATAAGCAGAGGTGTAAATTAGACAGGTGCCTCAGGATATACCTATAAATGGGTTGAGAAGTTTCCCTACTACACCTCAGGTGACATACTTTGGAAGATGTCACAAAATGATAGTGTGGCAACACTCCAGCACCAAACTCACAAAAAATTTTCTAGACGCATTGAGGAAGAGTGAAGCCGATTTTTATAAAACTCCAATCCAAATATCCAATCAGCCAGCTAAACCAGTGATATCAAATCCAGCCTGTAAAATTTATCCGCCGATCGATGTGTGCATCATATTGCCCAATAATAGATAATATTAAATTGCAAAAAGATTGTATCCTATCATTTTCCCAGTATTTTGATTGTATACAGAATGTACTCTCTAAATAAATGCCAAATAACAGTAACAGTTATTAAAGTATCTCTCTCCGCAAAAGATACTGCCTAGATCTCCAAATAACTTGAGAAACTGCAAACTACAACTATTTATCAAACATTGCCGACCATATCAGTTTCTCACTACTAAAATTTCAACCTGCACTGCAAACTTTGGCAGAGCATACTGCAGATATCAAGCTCCAAACAACAAGCAACGAAATATAGCTCCAATTTATTATATGAGGAGGCAGTAGTAGTTGTAATTAAGGATCTGTTCTCTACCCTTTTGTATCCATTGCGCTGCTCTATTTTGCTCCAAATTGCTGCTCCAAACTGTATTAATGGCCTGCGACTTTTTGTTATCTAAACTTTCTGGGACCGCGCTTACTGTCTCCATAATCGATGCTAAGTGCAGGGATATAATGATACAGTTAAAGAAAACAATAAAGTTTCTGTACTTAGATCGGTTTCTATTTACCAAGTTGCATTTTAAATAAACTAACATCCTCCCCTTAAGTAAGCCTGTTAAGATGAACACAGAACCTGGAAATCTTGCATTCAAACTATGATAGAGGATTGTATCACCGTAACAAATTCAAGATCTTTCCAATATCTGTGAAAATTATACAGGGTGTTACAGAATCTTGTCAGAAATCGACCGGAAAGTTAAAATATGGAATAAGTTTAGATAAACATCTAGTCCTGTTCACTGTTTTTGGCGGTTACGTCACAATCCGATACGAAATAACTAAGCAGGTTGACTACCCGCTACTCGCTCTTGAACACACACACATAAACTGAGTAACAGAAGGCCGTCGTTTTAACTCAAACTTCAAATACGCATTGGCGACGCTGTAGCTGTACCTTCAGGCACTACAATATTTCGATGATCAACACAAGTTAGATGACCATGACAAGCAAGTCATACTGACAGTGGCAAGCATAAATGTGGAAGACACATAGGTTGCATTTAGGCTTCGAATCTCGGCGATCTCAATCTTAACAGCCAACAAACTTAGCTTCTGTCTGTCAGAATGAAGGACCACTTCCGTCTTCTCATGAGCTAATTTCAAACCACCCATTTGGTAATTATCGTGACTCCATATGCCAAAAGCACTCGTTTACCTTTCTCCATGCAATCCAAGAGCCCCATCGCAGAGTCGTTCGAAACCAACGGCACTAGGACGGAGCCTGCAGAACTCTATCTTCATTGTCTTGTGTCCTACCGCAAATATCCTCTCATTGAAAGTAATGCACTACTGCTCTTTGGACTTTATCTCGATCCAAAGAAGCGATGCTGCTTTGGCTTCCCGCACGGGTATCATGTATAAAACCTATAAAACGTCAAAAAAACCTAAAAGATGTCAACTTGCAGACTAGGGCGCAAACAGTCATTCCACGTTTGCTCACTAGGATCGTTGTGAACGTCCATCTATGGAGGAATTACTCAACTAAACTATCGCATTATTGGTTGCATATTTTTGTGAGGCTGGGTGATCCGGGTCTGTAGCTTTTATCTCTGAATAGGAACATCGGTTCTGGATGATTATGTGTATTAGTCTGCATGTGTATAAAATCAGTAATATTTGCTGTGTGAGAAAATCATTACTGAATATGCCGAATATGACGGGTTATTTATATGTTGGGCTTTCTGAAGAGAGGTTATGTTCAAAGTTATAAATTACGAAAGACTGAGGAGTATTACGGGAAATCATCACCGCGTCCGAGTTGTGTGCAATTACTGTTAGCATGTATATGGCTTGTAATTCGACAGTGTACAGTGAATATAATTATTTCTTATCTCTCTCATTTTTGAAATTCAGCAAATTTGTATATGTAATTTCCAGAATGGATAAGAAAAAGTGGATGCGCAACTAATTTCTAGCTTTGAATCTCAATTAAGTGTATTTTAGACAAGAACCCAATATAATTATCATCAACACATACAACTTACAGCGTAGACCTCCAGTATTGCCATCTCAGAAGCAGTTTTTACATCACATCCGAGCCAAAGATTGATAACAAGCCTCATGACGTTTAGGCAACACGTACAACTAAGTGCTAAGGTAACGTCTTGTAGAATAACCTACATAATGTCAAAAAAAAATCGGCATAATTCCACTTTTCAAGATACGTGATATCCGTGCCGGACAGTGTGTGGAATACCGCGTGATGAGAGAGAGCAGAATGTCTGTCTAAGCTGGGATCTGAGCACTCCTGCATCGGATCTGAGCCTAGGTTGGGTATAATCAGGCGCCAGGTCAATGTCGCACTAAATGGATGGCCGTATAGGTACCTGGGAAAAGTGTGGCTAAAAAGAGATGACTGCAGGTAGGCCAAGAGGTTCGCGGGGTCCCCAAAAAACATCAGACATGCTGGCTACAGGATAGAGGTAAAGAATCGCTCAATCTGTTGGTGAGGGTTTTCACAGGCTACCTGCCCCTTCCAATGGTAAAAAGAGATTCTATCTGTCCCAAGTGTAGGGAGGAGGACGAGACAGCGTTCCATTTCCTAGGCTTTTGCTCCGTAAATTTCAATCAGGAGGCTGAGATATTTGAAACCATGGAGCTTGTTAGTGAAGTCGCATACTCAGAGGACTGGTTGAATATCCTGACCTTCATTAACAGATCAGAAAGGTTCGATGAGTTTGTGAATAAGGATATGGACTAGAGTGTTGGTATAATCGGGGTCTACTACTACTAATATTACTACTGCTGCTACCACTACTACTACTACTACCACATTGTGGGTACGAAATCAATTTTAAATTATTCGCGACAATCTTTGGTATGAGATATCCTGGCTTCAGCACCTACCTTGTATAGAATGAGATCCTAGACGCCAGGCATATGAGTCATGAAACAGGACTATTTTTTCTAACCCATCAAGAGTGAATCAAAATTGAAAAAATACAAATATGTTGGCGATCGTGGTATACAAACAAGCTGGGAGAATCATTAGAAGCCATTACAAAGCGGTTGGCAGTACTCGCTCTTTGCTGCAGGACGGTACATCTTATCTAACAGCCTTCGTGTCTTGTGCGGTTCTGTTCTATGTTTTGGAATCTATAACATAATATAATTCCAGTCCCTATTTGTTGATATTTTTGATATTTTCATTTCATCTGGCCTCCATTTTGGTTATGTGGACTTTGAATGTATGAAGGAGCGACTCCTTGGAACTCTAAGCAGGACTGATTACTTTACACGGCTTACAGCTGTTCTAATTCGCCTTGTTTTGCATTCCAAACAGATAAAAAATGTGGAGTAGAGTGTTGGTACACACGTTATCGGCAAAAAGGGTCTGGTAGCCACGCCTTTCATCCCCACTACTACTACTACTAATATTTCTCGCTGGCGAATTTCTTTTTATTATGATTTTTATGCATGGTATCTTTGAATCATATTATGTTGTACCGAATATTGTAAAGTACATATTTCCAAGTCAATAACCTAATAACCCCTCACCGATATACCTGGGAAGGTATTCATTTAAACAACATTTTTTTAGGCAAGGTGGTGCGTGCGTGGAGCCCTTTCTGTGCGTTTCCTGTTGAGTAAGCGCATTAGAAAGCGAAGGGGAAGGGTGCATTTTGTGCGTCACTCTGACGGCTACTATAATTAACAAACACACATACACACACAGCGGTGCAGGGCACAGGCAAAGCATACACGATACTGTACATCAACGAAACTCTCGACTATAAAGACTTTTTAGTGCAAAAAGATAACGAATTGTTAACATGCTATGTCAGCTGTGGCATTCTGCCTTCTTATGCAGACTTCCATCCTATGGCCTTCCAGAGAAGCTTTGCAGATCAGTGACTGACTTCCTCTCTGGCCGCAAGGAATACCTTGTAAGCGACGGGTACTCTTCTTCATCCCAAAATATCAACTCTGGCATTCATCAGGGATTGGTTTCAACTCCGACACCATTCCTCTTACGTATCAACGATCTTTCTTCTATGATCAATCCAAACAACAGCTTTGCTGTTGACGGCATTGTACGTGCAGGAATTCAGAGTGACGAGCCGAACTCTGCCAGTAAGCTGGAGAAGAGACTATTAGCGACTCCCTCTCTGACGAGAGCCCTTGAGGTTATCACTGCTGGGGGACGGAACAATCTGGTACAGTTTATTGCCTCCAAGACCCAGCACTGCATCTTGACTCCGTACATGCCATATTTGGGGTGCTGCCGCCCCGACTACATTATTCATGCTCGATGTTCATCAGCTCCTCCAACGTAGCAGCCACGGTGGTCTGGCATTTAGGCTTCTGCCTAAGCGGCTGCTGCGGTATAGAAAAGGTCATCCATCGTTACTCTTAACAGCGATAGTTAGTAGTGACGATCGAAAAAAGAGAATTTTTATGATCGCTAAAGAAAACCGTGGTAATTTTGTCATTATTTTTTACTAATTCGAGAAGATTGCACATGGTAGCTAGGGTGTGCCGAAATCCCAAGATAACAAAGATTCGCCTAAAAGTGCACCGAAATGTTAAGGTATTTGCGTTGCTGTTTGATATTAGATATGTTGTGACATAGACACAACCCCTTCTCATGTGTATTGGTGCTGCTAGGTGGATACGCTTACACTCTGTATAACTACTATTTAGCCATTATGAGAGAGACAATGAAATTTTTGACAAGGGTGGGGTACATATACGCCCATATGCAGAGGTGCATAAATATTTTTACAGATGGTTGTTCGAAACATGACTGATCCTTTCAATAGGAATGATGTTTGGAGAAAAAATGTTACATAAACGGGTATTTCAAATTCCCACGGTAAAAATTCACAGTATGATGAAAGGAATTCAATAGAGAACCTTCCGATGACTGACGTTTACGGAGTGTCTAACCATGACTGCTCCATCGTCTTCACATGGAGGAAAATGTTGGAGCAAATGGATATGAAGATTATTCGGTATCGAGATACTGTAGGAAAAAAAGAGCGTTGATGCCAACCGGTTCTTCATATGCCGAAACAGTATTCAAACTCATTGAAATGAGGGGCAGAAACCTAGCAAGTCCGTTTAGTAGGCTTGGGATGTAATGGCACCGATGAGTTTTCACAAGCTTAATTAGTTTTGAAAAGTTCTTTCTAGTTCTAACAAAATAAATCAGTTTATTTCCTGATGCTCAGAATGTTTGGGAGCCTTTTAGTATATATAGCCTGCTACCGAAGTTCCAAATTCATTTTTGACGTGGTTCATCTAAACACGCCAAATCTTTAACATCACATATTTCAGGCACTATTGAACCGATTTTGTAAAAATTTGCACGATAAGAAAATTACATGTGAGAAACGTAAATCTAGTAAGCGGATGAAAATTTAGGGTCAGACTTCATTTCTTCTACAAAAAGTTTAACTATTCACAGTAGGCTGTAACAACTGTGATCACGAGCTATCAGCGATGTCAGAAAGATTTTTCTTTCCTGACTGTATCTATTTAGGATTTTGGTGATAAAATTGGGTCGATTTGATTGATACGTGCTAAACATTAATGAATAATGCAAAATAGTAATGTGCTTGCTTCCTCGAATTACAGCACAATCACAGAGAACCAGTTGCACCGAATTGCTGTGCTGCTATGTGTTTGTATTGTCAATGATCCCTTTAAATATGTCTAATATATCGATCATAATTATGCATCATCTCCTCGCTTATATTTTTTTATAGTCACACTTTGTAATTTAAATAATATAAAATTTGGTTATGAAATATATTCTTTCTAAAATACTGTAGTAGTTGAATGTGGTGCAACAAGCTGCCTATGTGCAATTTTTCACTTCTCTGTGATTCTTCTGTAGTTCGAGGAAGCAAACACATTATTATTTTGCATTGTTTATTGACATTTAGTATAAATACCCCAAACCGTCTCAATTTTACTCGTATCATCAAAGTGTTGTCAATTTGAATGTTGATAACGCCATATTACATATTGCAATTTCAAAGGTGCGACGCGAATTTCCCCTCCAAGCGGTGTTTATTGGGAGTTTGAATTGTATCCAGCAAAAAGGATGAATGGTTTGAGAGGGGGTAGAGGAGAGATCTCCGCCAGCTCATTTTAACTAAATTTAAGTTCGCGGCTTCCGTCTGATGCTGATGCTGACAGCTCGAATATGTTCCAGGAGAGCCAGAGGTATATATTGAATAAGTTAGCAGTTTAATAGGGTGAGTTATTGCGGAGATTTGTTTCCAAGAAACTTATTGAACGACTTTTTGTAATGTGAAAGTTTTATTGCATAAATTTTCCGTGAATATCGTTCTTATTTTAAATGCTGGGTGATTCACTTATGTTTTGAGAGAATGTATCGTGATCAGACTTCATTATTAAAGACTCAACATAAAGATATATTGAGAAAAAAAATTTAGAGCCGCTCTTGTCAAGAAAGAAGAGATATTGACTCCTAACTACTTTAGAAAATTTGAGATTTCGAGGAAAAACTTATAATCTTATGAACAATTATTTGAAAATATGAATAACTCAGTTACAGTTAGGTATGGAGTTCCACAAGGAACTGTGTTAGGAGCAGTTTTATATAATCTATATGTAAATGATCTTTTTAAATTAAATAATGATGTTAGAATTATTGGTTATGCAGATGACACGGCTATCATGTCTTCAGTTAACGATTGGGATTCATTAAAGAACAAACTCCAACTGGATTTCCAAAAGGTAATCAATTTTTTATAGAATTTTACAACTATAGGCAGCAGCGGTGGCCACAGTGGTAGACGATTCGTCTCCTGATCAGTCGCCGTGCGCTGCGAGGGTTCAAAGAGAGAAATTTTGCTCTTGGCTATGGATGATGTGATTGTCCGTAGGTGGTAGACGGTCGCTGGCAGTCTTACGCGGAGATACCACCCGGCGGATCTTGTAGGCGGGGCCAGAATGTGTGCATGCTGCATGCACACGTGTTCCCTCGCTAGAGTCCGTGTGGCGTCCCTCCTTTTCCCTTATAACACCACGGTACCCCATGGGTGTTTAGGCCTTCCTGGTAGCTGGAGTATAAAACAAACTAATTTTAACAAAACATACTTCATAACGTTTTCTTCCGAAAAGAGATCTTCTTCGCCATTTAACAAATTCCAAATTCAAACACCAGATGGCTACAAATATATCCAATCAGTAAATAATATCAAATAGTTAGGGATAATTATAGACATAAATTTAATATGGAATATACATCATGTTGAAAAGTTAGTTTAAAAATTAAGATACCTTATTCCAAAAATTAAATATAACATCAGTTTCCTGAAAAATGTAAGGTGTCTCCATGATTTATCACGCATTTATATACCCACTTATTTCTTATAGAATCTTGGCATGGGGTGGAGTCATGAATACTTCACTTATAAAAAGATCGAAGTGGATAGTAAAGAGTACGTTTAATAAAAATAAATTATATCCAACGGAAAATCTTTATAGCGAATCACAAATTTACTTAACTTAAATTCGGCAATATAATAATATACTTAACTAAACATACAAATTTATTACAACATGTAGATCATAATCAAGAAACACGATTCAAAAACATATTAGCAACTATATCCATATTAAACAAAACTTTGAGGCAACAATCATTTTATTTTCTAGGTCCAAAATTTTATAATATTGTCCCACCAAATGTAAAACATATACAGTCCAAAAAAGTACCAAAATTAAATCAAAATCGTGGATTCTAAGTCAGCAAAGACTGTTTATAGATACACTCACAGACATGAAAAATCATTTGTATTTTAAAGTATTTCAAGTTTGATTGATCATATCTCAAGCCCAAGCACAACAAGTTCATACTTTTTTGGATATTTCATATTTATTGGTATATTTTCATATATTGTTTATATTAGATTTTATATTTTAACCAATAAACATTATAATAATATTATTATCTTATGCGCGTTGAACATAGTATTTAGACTAAACATCATGAAAGAATGCACATAGTACTGCAAATCAAACAGAACAAAGGCCCGTTGGTAATGGAATATCAATATGGATACTAAGAACGGTCCAGTATCATCAGATTTAACGCAACGTCAACACCGATCGACGAAACCTCATCTAAATCAACGTGGCATTTCATTGGATGAATCCATTAATAGTTCCATTACATCTTGTAATACCTTGTCGGAGTGTTTCAACATTGACCGTCCGTCGTTCAGTATGCATCCTTGCGAAATAATCCAATCCCACCACCCCTTATAACCTCTAGTCGTCCCTTAAACCAGTCTGACCAATTCTCCTGGCAGTTATAGTACAATCATTCGGCGTTCAAAAAGGACAGTTATAAGGAAGTTTTGGAAGCTGGTAACGCGACGTACGAGTAGATAAACATCAAACAACCTTTTTTCTTTCTGCGATATAATCTTCAACACCCAACAGATCGGTCACTACGACGCTCGAGTAACTAGCCATTTAGCTTCTTAGGGTGCCTTACCGTCATCTTTTTCCCTATGCCGTCTCATTGGATACAAGGGCGTCAAGTAGATTGACTCTGCACTTCTCACACTACTTTGACATCAGTTCATAAACCACTGTGAGCTTTTCTGGGGAAAATAATAATAAATGGATCAAGTTAGCCAAACAGGCCTACAAAATTAGTCTATAGTGCGTTGCGATCTAGAAATTTCTTTCCAGCCCTGCCGATGGTATCAACCATCTGGGAACGTTGCTATGACTAAAGCCACAGCAGCCACCCATCGTTCAGAGACCAAGAAGACAGGTACACACAGAAGACAAGTGTGTTACCATATTCAAAATCAGCGTTCCAAATTACCCCAGTGCATCGATTTTTGTTCGTTTGTAGCCACTGGGAATGCGAGATACAGGGAATTAGTGGCATTATTTTATCAAATAAAAATATTTTCGGAACTGTTCTTTTCAAACCGCGCAATTTTTCGAATTTTACCTTCAATTTGCTACAAATAATTACTCTTGTTTTTTTCTAGGCTGCACTGTTTTCGTAAAAATAAACAAAAAAACAAATTAGATCTTTCATGAAGAGCCGAGTTACAATTAGTTTCAAAATAAAAGAGAGTTATGTGTTATACGGTTGTTATCGTTACTAATACCATTTTATTTTTTGGTAAAAGTCAAGTCAAAAGTTTCTTTTTTCGATTTTTTTGTGTTGTGAAATGGAATTTAACAATGATGAGTACGCCGATATTATTTTTGTGTACGAGGGATATCTTTTAAGTTTTGCATATGGTAACAAAACAACACGGCGGGTGGTTATAAATGACTTTATTGTTTGTCGAAGTAGTCTCCACAAAGATCAATATACATCTGCATGCGCTCGAACCAATTTTCGAAGCACTTATTCCACTCGCAGATCTAAAACGGCATTTTTGAATGCGTCAACTGCTTCTTCTGGTAACTGGAACCTTTGACCACGCAGTCTGTTTTTAATTTTCGGGAAAGTAAAGAAATCGTTAGGGCTTAGATCGGGACTATATAGAGGATGGTCCAATAATTCCACGTTTTCTTTCGTTAAATACTGCCTTCTTTTTTGGGCTGTGTGCGTGCTCATTAAGAGTAGTTGTTGCAATATGACCCGCTTTTGACAAAAATGTCGGGACCATCTTTTTCGAAACACTTCGAGAACGGATGACTTTTGTTGGCTTTTCTTTGCCTTGGAACACCCAAACAGCCGACTGCCGTTTTATTTTTATTATTTGAATTTAAGTTTACTAAAGAGTGAGGCTAAGATTCAGTACTGACGTTCGATCCGCGCGGCCTATTATGTTTCTATATGCAAAACTTAAAAGACATCCCTCGTACGGGTTCTGTAATGGAAATGCTTTAGGAGCTTTTCGGGAGTATCAACGTAGATTTCCTAACAGACGCCAACATACACGAATCGTTTTTACGCGTTCATTTCTAAGGCTTCGGCAATATGGAATTGCCAAACCTCCCGGAGATAGAGGCCATAGTGTACGGCATACTGGTGAAACGGAACTGGAAGTGATTAATTTGGCGTTGGATGATCCTAGTACAAGTACTAGATGGATTGCAGCCCAGTTACCATGTTCCCAAAGTCTTGCGTGGATAATTTTAAATCGAGAGGTTTTACATCCTTACCATCGGCAAAATGTGCAATGTCTACAACCCGGCGACGAAGTGCAACGGCAAAATTTTTGTGAGTCGTTTCTGAAAATGCTTAATCAAAATGCAAACTCTATTGATTTGGTTTTCTGATCAGAGGAGTGGCACCTTTAATTCTCATAATGAACATATTTGGTCGTTAGAAAATCCCCGTTCTGGAAGACTCGTTTCAACCCAGATTTTCTAGAAATGTCTGGAACGGCATTTTCAATGGCCAACTGTTTGTGCACGTATTGCCACAACGTTTAAATGCAAACTCATACTTAGCTTTTCTAGAGAGTTACATAGCAAATGTGTTAGATGATGTTCCGTTAGCAATGAAAGTACGAATGTGGTATCAGCACGACGGTGCCCCACCGCATGTTCCTCGTAAAATAACCGCGTGGTTAAACAATCCTTTTAGACAACGATGAATTGGCAGAAACGGACCCGTACATTGGACTGCGAGGTCTCCTGATTTGAGCCCCCTGGATTTCTTTTTGTGGAGCGCTTTTGAACTGAGCGAAACTGAAATGCTGAACAAATTAATACTGTTGATCAGTTACAAGATATATACGAATAGATAATGATGCGCTTCATCAAATTCAAGCCACAAATTTTGCGGAAATACGTTTTTCTTTATTAAAAAGATGCCGCACTTGTATCCGTCAGAATGGTGGTATTTTTGAACATTTATTGAAATGAAGCTTTGATTATCTGATTTATTTTTTTTATTTTCACAAAAACAATGCACTTTAGGTAAAAATACAAGGGTAATTATTTGTAGCAAACTGAAGGTATAATTCAAAAAATTGCGCGCTTCGAAAAAAAACAGTGGCATACAATCTTTATTTGAAAAATAATGCCACTAATCCCCTTGTATCTCCGCCACTGGTGCACATTAATTTTGAGCAAAGGCTTTTGAATAACGACAATACTTAGGTAAATCCACATACCAAATTTTAGTTCATTCCAGTTTGGAAGATATTAAAAAAAGTGTCTTTTATTTTTATCTTTTTAATGAAGCCCTCGAGTAAAAAATGTCACATAGAAGACCCCGCTTAAAATGCGGTTCGGTGCATGATGTTTCATTTTTCATGACTTGCGAATTACCCTGTATTATAATAATCTATAAGAATGTCAACATTTCAAAACTGGGTGTACTATAAACCGATCTGACCAATACTCCTGGCCGATATGCGTTCACAAGGCTGCCAAGTCAATTTCCTGCTGGTAATTACCATAGTACAAAGCTGCAGGGTTGAATGATGGCTCTATGGTCCCATTGCTTGCACACAACATACTCACCTATGTTTCCTTATCTCTTTCTCTCTCTCCCTCTCACTCTATCTCTCTCCTCCACTCTCTGTGCTTGCCCTATGCACACCGGATTACGCAAGTAATTGGGTTTTACGGCACAAGGGATTTGTCGATTATCATTAGATAGTGTATATACAGGGTGTCTGGAAATTGAAGGCTAATTCGGCAAGTGTAAATGGCCTACTGTTTAGCAAAGTTTTGTTTAGTCTCAATTCTCATGATTGTTGAGGTATACAGAAATCATTTTTTTTAGTAAAAATCGACAGTTAAATTATTGCCGTTTTTATAAATATTAATTTTTTGGGCCAGGTTTGTTTCAAAATGAGAATTACTCTAATGCAATATTCCATGAAAACCAATTTATACTTCTGACTGACACCCTGTAATAACAAAGAATGAGCTAGTATCACCGTGCCAAATAAAAATTTTAAAAGTCGGTTAATACCATTCTTGCAATCGCACTATTGTCCAGCATTTTGCTGTTTTTTTTTCTTTATAGCAATTTCCATGACGCGTACAAGAAGTTATGGCAGGATTAACTTAAATGCTAGTAATTTTTATTAGATTCAGTAGAGCAGGTATCCAGATTGACCACCATTTGCTATTATGCGTGGCCTACATCTCTTAATAATAGACGAATTCCTTAGTTTGCGCCACTATCCTGTAATTCTTTGATAAATTTTCCGCTGATACCGGTCATCGTCATCGTAAGTAAAAAATTGAATGCCGCATCTAGGTCTAATGACTCCATATTTGCATTCTCTTTAGCCATTAAAAAAATTAATATGCTGGTTAGGTGATGCTCAAAACTATGGAGGTATCAACTTTTCAACTCAAAAATTTTAAAAAGTATACGCTCATCATCAAATATTCCTAAATATATCCTCAACTTTCAACAATAAAAACAAATATGAATTGTACATGCGTTTCGGGTTGGTATGTACTACATGAAAATGATAAACTTACAAATACTTAACATATTGGTACTTACAGTAATGGATAGACATATCGATTATAAATTCGTTTGCAAATTGTCCATAGTCTTCATGCCATAAATTTTATTCACTGTTCATTCCACACTTGGATTTTATAAGATTTTGTATATATTTTCAGAAAATATAATATAGTAGAAAAAAAAGGAAACATTCAAATAGCAGATAATGGCTAACAAAGAATAATTAAGCAAATTAAGTTGCAATTAACAAAATATTAACTAATATTTATTATAGAAAGAGGCTAAAATATGCAGACTTTTTGAACCTTTAGGAAATAAATTTCACTATTTTGGGATGAGCAAAGTGTTTCCTCTGATATCACCCTCATGTGAGTGTAAAATTACCTTGGTAACCGATCTGATTGTACCACACAACTGTATTATAGAAGCCAGTTCTATTCAATACACAATGTTATTTTGGTAATCTCATTAAGAAAAACTCCAATGGATTCTGATCCGGAGACCTTGGTGAAATCATCAAATGAGGTTAATGGTAACAGAAGAGCTGACAGTGGCAGACTGAATGAATGTAGACAATGAGGTTTTGGAAGAAGTGAAGGATGACCTCTCCACTTCACTTAGGAAAATAGCTCGTAGGATTGGTATTCTTGAAAGAACTATTCATGACACCTTGAAAAGATACCAGCTGAAACCTTTCCTCGTACAGCAATGGCCGACTGACCGGTTAGAAGTTTTTCAGACAATCTTAAGAAAAATTGATGAAGATTCTATATTTTTCGACAAAATTCTATAGAGTGACGAGCTTTCATTCAGAGAAGACGGTTATACGGGGTGTTCTCAAGATAATCGGCTCCAAAGAAACCGACGTGAGACTCTCAACCTGACATCAATCTTTTTATTTCCACCACCGCACCGATTGGGATCTCGGAGTCTCCAGCCGGCCTGCCTGCCTAGGAGTTCATTAATTTCCACTGCCGACGATTGAAAGCAGTTTGGAGTTGCGTGTTGCGATTCCTTTCATAGAACTGGAATGCAGAATACAACAAAAATAACAGATCAGCATCTAAATACGGGTTTAGGGGGACAAATATGGAATATAAGCTTGAAACACAATTTTAATAGGAATAAATAAAATAGATACATGCTTGAAAACAAGCTTTTATTTAGTAATAAAACGAAATAAAAATTTAAAAATATTGAATGAATTCCAATCGGAAAAAATATTTTTAAAATTTTAATGTATTTTATTATCAGCTAAATAAAAGCCTGTATGTAAAAATATATTTCTTTATTTTATTTGTTACTTCCCACGCCTACTGGCGGGGAAGTATTGTAATCGCGGAAATTTTCGAAAATGAGATATTATGTTTTTTAGATGTTATATTTCATGTACATTTTCAAAACCATGTAACTCATTTCCGTCGGTCTGTCTGTTTGTCGGTCTGTCCCCTTATATTATAACCGCATATAACTCAAAAACTACTGCTAGGATTTCGATTAAATTGCTACTATGCAAATCACGCAAAAGCCTTGTAGTTTTTGAAAATTGGTCGATGGCGGGGGAGAAAAAGGCCAAAATAAAAAAAAAATAAATGAGAAGATCCGGATAATTTTGAGAAAGTTTTTGTGTTGGTTTAAAATTGGGGGTTAGGGGTTTCAGCTGGTTTGACGTTTTGACGGTGGTATATTTATACTCCTCCAGCCCCAGTTATGCTACGCACATATTAGGCATATTTCACTCATCATAGATGTCCTCGTACATTTAGCCTTACAACTTATATTATTATAAAATATCTCCTACAGTCGGGTGTCAATACGTGCGACGTGGTGCCCGGGAGTGTCGTCGCCGGTGATCGCACGTTGTAGTCGGCCATCGCTTCCACACCACTGTGGGCTGCGCGGACTTTACATGGTGAAGGCCAATATCGTCATTCACACGGGATTGGTCATCGCAACGATCATGTGCACCTGCAGCAATTTCTCTTAGGGGAAGGTGGAAAGCTATTAAATTTTTTGTTATACATGATCGTTGCTATTTTTTTCTCAGACGGGCTAACTTGTGCCAAGCATAATCCTTTACGAACAGATGACACCGTAGCGTGGGAGGTACAGCGTCAGTGTACTTGACGCCATATTTTATTTTTTACTTTTCAGTACGTTTCGCTGTATATAACTAGTTTGGTAATTTGTATCTAATTTTCATATCTTCCATCAATAGGACTTCATGAAACCACCACCAACCAAAAGAAAAACTGAATTATTATTGCTAAAATTATATGAAATTGATGACTTTTGTTCTGTCGTTACCGTTGACGTTGGTCATTCAACTTATAATAACATTAGAAAAGCATTGACTGATACGTTCGTTTCTTGAATGCATTTCAGTTAAACTTTCACAAACATTCTCGCACAAATACTTGTTGTGACCATTTTGACTTTGGGATTCTAAGTTCCTGACAATTGAAAGTTCCAGATGGGTGTTTATAAATTTCTACTGAACTGCAAGCCCTTTTATTTGATACCCATACCATAGGGGTTACTAGAGAAATTATAAATCGCCATTTTGTAGCGTCCGCCATATTGGATTCAAAATGGCGGCAGTTATTCATTTTAAATTGTCACGCAAACCAAAAGTGTGTAGAAAATTTCAGCTCAATTGAGAGTAATATGAATACCATTAAGCTTTTTTTTAGTAATTGGTTACGTTGTCTAATAGACAGGCTAAGTAAATGTTATGATTACTCCGAAAATGATGAGTTGTCAAAGCTATGTGCTCCCTGTCATTTCTGCGTATTTCTCTATAAGAGGATTTATTGATGACTGTCTATCTTTTAAGTTTTGTTACATCATTCGAAAAAATCAGCCGAAAGGCATTAAGAATGTTCCTCCAGACAGGCATTGGAAAAAATGGTGTCAAGTAGGTTGACTCCCACGCAACGTCCTTACCAGTAGAGAAAGGAATATGTTCAGCAAAAGCTAGATCATCTGAGAAAAAATCAGTGGAACAGGTCCTTACAATCAGTCCATAGACATTCTTTTCCTGCCCTACCAGTAGTGCATCTGTAGACGTCGGCTCTTCCCGAAACTTACCTCCAGGTCGGACGAGGCGGCGCGGTCAGAGCCTGGGATGCTATGACGTGGCAGAAATACGTGTGATTCCACAACAGAACAGTCATCATGGTCGGCGTATGACGCCAGCAGCAGCCGCGGCGATAGGTACGTGATCCGTCTCCCGAGAAGTTTTCAGGGCTACTGTACAGAGAAGCCTATTATGTTGGGAAGTATGCCTAATAGATGCCTTGAATTACCAATGTTAGGAGCGTATGAATTTACCAGCATCAGAAAATTGTGAAAAATCCCTCCCTACATCGTAACAACACCCGTCCCCAAGTTTTTTACCTCTAACATTTTTTTCAAATATAATCAGTATCCTCTGAAACGTCAAAAATGAATTTTGAGTCTTTTTTTTGTTTTATGCATTTTTCTCTGCCGCCACTAGACCGATTTTCAAAAACTACATAGCTTTTGCGAGCTTGGCGTAGTAATAACATTGTGCAAAAATTTCATCGATATCCGAGCGGCACTTCTCAAGTTATAGGCAGTTATAAGATTAGTGGACAGACCGACGGAAATGAGTGACATGGTTTTTCGTGATGTACATGTCATACGATATAACATCCAAGAAACATTATATCTCATTTTCGAGAATTTGCAACGACTACAACACTTCCTCGCCAGTAGAAGTAGAAAGTAAAAGGGACATGCAACGCGAATTATCCAGTGAACCTATTCCAATTTTTGAAATGCCCAGCTCTATTTTGAAGTTCGAATCTGGAATGAGTTCACGGCAGAGCGAGTTGCGTTCGCGCGTGGCCAACATTGTAAACAAATTACAAGAAAAAAAGTTGAAAGCAGTTCCAGCGTAATGTAGGTGTGAAATGTTTGCGCGGCAAATGGAACTGAAAAAATATATGCGGCCAAATGAAGAATGGCTAGAAGAGAAACGGAAAAGGTGTTTCCTGAATAAACAGTCCTCCAGGAATTCTAATTCCCACGCAAGTGAGGGAAGTAGGTATTAAGTACTCAAGAGTTTTTCTCATTCAGGTTAATGCTTCTTTTTGGGGTTGTTGCAGAAGCTTTATTCAGAAAATGGCGTCAACCAGGTGGATTCTGTATTTTTTAAGCCATATTGTCATCAATTTGATTATGTGCGGTTTATTTAAAGAACATACATGTTTCAAGGAACCAGCCATGGCTATACTCGTATATATACATATATATATATATATATATATATATATATATATTATAATCATAGTTAATTGCCTTAACTGTTAGGAGAAAATATCCTTGAATTTCTTTGGTTAGAAGTTTTGTATAAGTAATCTATTATAACTTGAACTCGAGCTTTCGATGGTCTATGCCGTTATCGTCTGGAGCTAAATAACAATTTTTGAAAAACAGCAACAATAAGCAGTTAGGAGGAAAAGTAAAATTACTTACTAAGTCGGCGAGATTGTTGCTGAAATTGTTCTTAAACGACCGTGAAAGGGAACACATAGTCGACGAACAAAAACTGGACCGATGAGATTCGATTAGGACGGAATTATTCAAATTTTATTGAAAAATGGCAAACCGTAGCTATGTTTTTTTAAATATTAACCACTGATTGATTTGGAAGAACTTGAAAATCTATCAACTACTGAAAAATCCTTCGAGATTTCATCCAGAAAGATGTGCTCTGGCTTCCCATGTCAACACCACAGGGCATCAAATGGGATACAATGATATAGGTGCTAGCTAGAGAAAATCATCTGTCAAAACGTTTGTTCCTGGATTAGGACTGATTGATTTGGAAGAACGTAAATATCTATCAACTACTGAAAAATCCTTCGAGATTTCATTTTTCCTGATAACCTCCACATTATCCAACACGTGCCGCCCGACTGACACCCTACAGTGGCATATGAAGTGTGACATTGAAGTTATTGAACCGTTATCGAACTGTGAGTACTTGTGATGTGTGTTGCCTACTATGCAGGGAGTTCCGTAAAATAGTCCATAGTGTTTTGTTGTCCGATGAAGTTCACAGTTATTTTCAAAATTGATAGATGTTATTGTGGAAGAAGTGTGATTTGGATGTTATCCTACCAGCGAGCTAGCTAATATGAAGGAACTCTCAAAGTTGAGGAAAAATGATTTGGAGCAAACTTATTTTGATTTTATTATAGATAGTGAAGATTTATGTAATTTGAGCGATTATTGAGAGAGGTCGATGTTAGGAGAGATATGTTGCTTTTCCAATTTGTCGCAATTCAGCAAATATGCATAAACGACGCTAAGACGCTAAGGTGATTGACATCTGCTTTTTTGTACATGCAATGGTGAAGATATGTGACATTTCCAGGAACGAACGTTTTGACAGATGATTTTCTCTATCTAGCACCTTGATATCATTGTATTGTATGTGAAGCCAGAGCACATCTTTCTGGATGAAATGTCGAAGGATTTTTCAGTCGTTGGATAGATTTTCAAGTTCTTCCAAATCAATCAGTGGTTAATATTTAAAAAAACATAGCTATGGTTTGCCATTTTTCAATAAAATTGGAATAATTCCGTCCTAATCGAACCTCATCGGTCCAGTTTTTTTGTTCGTCGACTATGTGTTCCCTTTCACGGTTGTTTAGGTACAATTTCAGCAACAATCTCGCCGACTTAGTAATTATATTTTTCCTCCTAATTGCTTATTGTTGCTATTTTTTCAAAAATTGTTTTTTAGCTCCAGACGATGATGGCATAGATCATCGAAAGCTCGAGTTCAAGTTATAAGAGTGTACTTATGCAAAACTTTGCCTTCTACCCAAAGAAAGTCAAGCATATTTTCTCCTAACAGTTAAGGCAATTAACTATAAATATATATATATATATATATATATATATATATATATTAAAATATATATATATATATTTTAATACAATATACGTATACTTAAAAATGGCGTCAATTCATAAAAGATTATATTCGACAAAGAGGCGCATACAACAATTAAATACAGTCCCACAAATTTGACTAGATTGCTTAGCCCTACCGACCGTACCAGCCACCCAGCAACGTGGCTACCCAGCACGGCATTGCATACAAGGATAAACGCATCACTGCTCAGTTCAGTGAGTTATCTCTCAGCATTTGAAGTGGACAGACGGACGATTGTTGGGTTATCGGGCACGTATGTTGAAAATATATCATTCTAGTGGTAAGGCCAAATGTACCTTCAAATCGATGATGTATGAAATATGTCTAGTAGGTGCGTAGAACTACCGAAGTTGGAAACGTATGAAGTCTCTCTACAACATTTTTAACTCTTGCAAAAAAAATTTCTGAAAATGATCAGGATCTTCTAAAACGTCAAAAAAGCTCCGCCGATTTTCAAAAGCTACTAAGCTTTTTCGATCTTGGCATAGTAGTAACCATCCGTGGAAATTTCATTAAAATCCGAGAGGTACTTCCAAAGTTATAGACGGGACAAGGATTAGCGGACAGACCGGCAGACAGACATACCAACGGAAATGAGTGACATTGTTTTGCTTGATGCACGTGTCATATAAAATCAAAAAACTGTAATAAGCTCATTTTCGAAATATTTAGCAATCACAATACTTCCGCTAGTGGCGTAGGCGTAGTGACATTGCAACTGCATTCGCCCGATATTTTTCGAGAAATATCATTGTAAGGTATACTTTATCTGAAGTCACTTGAAATAGCATAAAAACCTTTGGTCGGCGCGTCCTTTGTAATTTCATGACGTATCTTAGGCGTGCGGTCATTTATTTAGAACGATAATAATAATGTTTTTATATCACAATAAATGGATTTTACTATCTTCTTATTTTTTTCATTTGGGATAAAAAATACTTATATTGGGAGTTTAATTTATGTTGACTGAAAGTTAAGAAATGGAAAAATTACAGAATTCCAACGTTTGACATAGGCAAGGCAAATATTTACATAGCAGGTAGGTATATAAAAAGGTATATAAAGACTTACATTATAGGTATTTATATATCATCCTCGCCTTCGGAGCTGTCGCTAGAGTCATCTTGTAGAGGAATTACAACGGGATTTACAGGAGGCAAAACACAATATTCATTTTCTTTTTCAATAATATGCCTAGAACACTGCTTCCATAGGTCTGTGGCAGCAATATGAGATACTGCATCTCTTATTGTGGCCAATAGCGATTCACTTAATTGAGGGGTCTGATTATGTTATCTTACTTTTTTTTTAAAGCAGCCCAGACCAACTCAATCGGGTTAAAAATGCAGTAATAGGGTGGTAGTCGTAATACTTCATGGCCATCTTGCTGAAGCAGATTGTCAACAACATACTCTTTTTCAAATTTTTGTCTTTTAATAAGATCCAATAATATGGCTTTGGTTGATTTTTGTGGTATTTCCATTCCCTTATCCTTCATAAAATCAATAATGTCTTGTTTTTTTGTGCCTGTATTCGGAATTTTGTTTTTCTGTCGGGAATGGTATGGGGCATTGTCCATAATAATCACTGAATTTGGGGAAATGTTTGGTATTAACTGCTGCTCCATCCACTTTTCAAATAAGTCGGAGGTCATGTCCTCATGATAGTCGGCACATGATTCTTTGATATTCTTGGCAGATAACAGCAAGGCATTAGGTATAAATCCATTTTCACTGCCAGCATGGAGAATAATGATTCGTTTTCCACGGTTGCATGGTGCATTTAAAATGCACTTGTTGCTGTCGTCAACCCAGCCGTACTGCACAACATCAAAACGATTTTGAGAAAATTCGATTTTTTCCTTCCCTCTCCTGAAATACTTTGAATTTAAAAACTTTCAAAATCGGCATTTTGTTAGTAACCTAAATACACAACTTCTCCAAATGGTGAATGTCGAATTATCGGCATATCCAAATCGATCAAAAAGTCAAAATCATCAACATGTTAGTTACAACTTTTTTTAATTCATGTATCGATGTTGTGAGCTTATTTTGGGGATCACTCTGTATACTGCAGCAGAAATACCAAAAATTAATTTCTGGGTAAACAATTATGTGAAAATCCGGCAAATTTAAATGACATATAATGTCACTAATTGTATATTCCCATACAAACGGTTTCGTATAAATGATTCATTACTGATATGTTTTAATAAAGCCAACCAAATCAAGAAATATGAATTAAAAAACAGTGGAATGTTCATCAAACTCGCTTGGTGCTGCATAGCCTTTAATGAAACTAATTGCAATGTTTTAAAATATGCATGAACGGCATCGATGGTATAATAATTAGAGTACGTAAGTCAGATTAAAATATAGAGTTAATTAAAAATTCCGATTGCCTCTAGGCCAAGGAAAATCATTTTACATCACTATCCAGTATTACTACGGTACTCAGGAGGAATGCCTTATTGCATTGAAAGCAAAAAATGGCGTCAAGTAGATTGTACTTCCCATGGAATTCTGGACAAATTAACTTTGTATATATCCATTATGTATATATGTATAGTATCTGATACAACGTTTGTTGGCACTAGCATCTTTAGTGTTTGCCGGATATGAAAGTCATTATACCCTGACATGAGGCCTTAGACTAGAAACCATGATACTGTTACTCGAGAAGATGTACCCACGCACATGCGATAAGTTTATTTCTTTCGCACGCGTGACGTAACTCGGTGACAAAATTCCTCAGACACGAGTGGCAAACTATGGTCCTTTAGCACGTAATTTGTGATTAGTTTCGTTAGTTTGTTTTCTGGTGTGTTTCAAATAAGTCTCTCTGTGAAATATAATAAAAAACACAATATAACAAATTAATATATATATATATATATATATATATATATATATATATATATATATCTGATGCACAAAGGTATAATTTGAGAGCAATTTACTTCATTAAAAGAGTAAGTCCCTTTATTTGGAGCTCTAAAGAAAATTTAGTTTGGAAAGCTACAGGCGTATTTTCAATGATTAAATCTTACGTTATTTAGAACATTTCAACTTGTTAATCTTTTCTTTTCTTCGTTAAATAGTTTTGGAAAAACATCAAAATATAAATAAAAGATTCTATATAATACGCTCTAATATAATCACCCCCCCAACTTTCTGCATTATCTGCTTGAGGAAGAGATACTAAAGCTAGATGATATTTTCATTCAAGAAAATATCTTCATATTCGCAAAAGACTGGTGACAGAGTTTTTTTTACACCGAAGCAGCCGCGCAGGCAGAAGCCTAAATGCCGGGATACCGCTATGAGGATCCCAAAGAAATTTTGTTAATCCCATTTTTGAACTGCCTATGTTAGTAGAATAGGGAAAGCTTTCTCTTGTAGATTGTTCCACAATCTCGACACCCTCGGGACAAAGCAGCGGTCGTATCGGCCAGTACCGGATGTACGAAGTTCGACTGTTAGGATGGGAGGCCAAAGTCAGGCGAGTCTGTCTGGTAGGCATATCGCGTGGCGGCATCATGGAAGAGAGCTCTGAGAAGCAAAGCACGTTGTTATAGCGGAGAAGAGAGCTAGATCGCCGACGGCCCGCCGGTGCGAAAGGGTCCCGAGACTGTCTGTTATAGTAGAGTCATCGATCAGTCGGACAGCCCTCCTCTGGGCAGCATCAAGCATAAATAATGTAGTCGGGGTGGCAGCACCTCAAACGTGTGAGCAGTACTCGAGGCTATGCCTTATCTAGGCCTTTTATAGAGTGAGAAGGTCATACGGTGAAAACTACTTCTTAGCCCTAAGCAAATAGCATAGCATAGCCAAGCCTCTCTTCAGAGAGGAAGTTCTTGCTAGTCTTCTTTTTTCCAGCTCAGCGGCAGAGATCGGCTTGCCACTCTGAATTCCTGCATGTAGAGTGCTGTCGTCATCGAACCTGTGGATTGGGTTGATCGTGCAGGAAAGAAGGTCGTTGATACGGCGAATATCTTGCGGCCATCTGCAAAGCTTTTCTGGGAGGCCATAGGATGGAAGTTTGCATAAGAGGGCAGCGTGGCACAGCTAATCTAACGCTTTCGTGATATCAAAAGCAACGACATGAGCCTCACCATAAGACTGGTTGAGTTTACTCCGCAATTGCTAGGATGGTTCCTGTGGATCGCTGGTACCGGAAACCATACTGGCTGTCGCTAATCAAGCCGTGACGTTCGAGGTAGTCCAGAAGCTCGCGATCTATGCACCTCTCCATCACCTTACTTATAACAGAAAGCAGAGCTATAGGCCTGTCGTTGTAAGGGTCGGTCTGACATCCTTTTTTGGTATGGGTTGGACATGAGCAAATTTCCAGTTGTCTGGGAAGGTGCTGGATTCATAAGATATCTGGAAGAGATGCGAAAGAACTGGATCAAGCGCCGCTGCAGGCCTCTTCGGTGCAATGGGAGGGATCAAGTCCGGACCAGAAGATTTGTTGATGTCAAGCGCACCCATCTTACGGTCTTATGCCTAAATGTTACTTCCCGCATAGTGTAGGGAACCCATTTAATCGACGGCACTGGCACATGGTGGAGTTGGCAGCAAAGATCTTGACAAGCACTTCCGCCTTGGCCTTTGAGTCGGTTACAATCGTTCCATCCTGACTTGTAAATGGTGGAAGGCTACTGTGTAAGAAGTCCTTTTCAATCTGCTTGGCCAGCGTCCAGAAAGGTCGACTGCCATTGCGCTGTGACATTACCCTGTGCCTAACTTTCATATCGTGCTGGTTTTTAGCATTGCGAACCGCTTCGCTATATTTGTTTCTGAACTCGATGTCTACTTGTCTAATCTCTGTAGTAGGGTTTGCGTAAGGAGGTTCTGTGTGCCTTGATCCGTCGTTGGACCCTGGCTTAGGAACTTTCACTGTATGAGGAATGTATTGCACCATTCCGACGCGGATAATTTCGGTTATCAAAGAATATACTGCCGACGCATCCGCGTCAGCGAAACAAACATCTCTCCAAGGAAAGGTAGAGAAGAAGTCTCGGAGCCCCTCCCAGTCGGCATGTGCGGCCACTGCGGGTTCTGACCGAAACCTAACCTCCACAACAGGCAGCAGCGGTGGTCGCAGTAGTAGACTCTTCGGTCTCCTGATCAGTCGCCGTGCGCTGTGCGGGTTCGAATCCCGTCCCAGGAGAAATTTTTCTCTTGTCTATGGATGTTGTGATTGTCCGTAGGTGATAGATGGTCTCTGACTGTCGAACGCGGAGGTACCACCCGGCGGATCTCGTCGACGGAGCCAGAATGTGTGCATGTTGCATGCACACGTGTTCCCTCGCCAGAGTCCGTGTGGCGATCTCCCTATAAGAAAAAAATACCGTGGTCTGAGTTACTCAGGGGGAACACGGTAGTGGTGCTTGCTGTAAGGGACAGGATGCGTGGTTAGAAAGAGATCCAGCAGGCTACTGGCGTGTGACGAGACGCGGTGGAAAAAAGTAGGGCTCGTCACCAGCTGGGTCAGCCCTTGAGTAAGAAATAACGCTTCAACTGCGCGACCTGCTGCGTAATTTGAGAAGCTAAGACGGTTAATCGGTGCAGACTCTGAGATTTTTGTCTCCGCAAGAAAAGCATGGCGGGGCGATTGGACTGCAAGTAGTCAATGTTGCTGTTAACCCCGCAGATGTTCGTGAAACAAATTTTATCTTCGATGTTCTTCCCTCAAGTCCAACCTCCACTCGGACATTCCGAGAGTGGAGTGTGTTTACCTCCGGAATTCTAAGTACTCGAGGGATTCATCACCATTGTTTTCTTTGTTGGGGAAGATAACCGACTGCATAGCTTAGGTGTGGAATCATGCGAACATGTATAAGATACCCTGGAAAAGCTAGCGGGTGGTACCTTCTTTTTGCGTGTTAATGATACAACAAATTCCGGAACAAGCATTTGCCACGGCCTCGCTTAGTAGTGTATGCATGTGATTTGCTATTTTACACCTGAATAACTGCAGCCCTAATGTTGTCACTCTATCTTAATATTTATATTTAATAAGCTATAGTGCACTGATAGCCACAATTGTTACATTACCGAGGCATCGCCCGCCTTTTCAGCCGTTCAGGTAAATTTGTCGCGTGAATCGTGAGAACAGACAGCGACTAGTGCTCTTTGAATACAAATATATCATTCTAAGTGTATGGGCAAATATTCGTGGTAACATATGTGTAAAATATTCCTATTAGGCGCGTAGAATTATTGAGGTTATACTACGTCAAATTTTGTCCTTTTATTCCTGTATCCCGCATCCCCGTTTTAAATAAATGCGGCAGCAGTCGATTCCACTCACTCCCAGAGGCTATGATGATTGGTAATTGAGGGACTATTTGAACTGTTATATCTGGATGGATGCTATTTATTCGGCAGATGGTAATTGTATAACTGGCACAAAGGGTCACAAATAAAAGCAGAAAATGTACGCTGAGCTGCGCTAAATAAGCTTTTGCACTGTCAAATTGGTTGAAATGGCTGTTCAAGTCACATGTAAACTGAATATACCACCTAGAGCCTTTGGTATGTTATATTAATAAGGCGTATGTGATGTTGGGTAGACGCCGAGGGAGTGGCACCAGTGTTCGCCAGGGGTGGAGTGCATAGTGGGGGAAACCAAATGGCTACACAGTAGTTGGACAAAAGGACGAACATTATCGGACTGTCAGTGGAATATAGGGGTGATCTACATAGTGAAATATACGTCATGCTATAACTGTCTTGTCCAGAAAAGATTTTGAATGCCTGCGTTCACACAGTAAAGAGGCTATAACTAGCTCAGATGGAGGTTTGGGGCTCAAAAGTACGATATGTAGCTGAAGTTGACAACGGAATGGCGAAAAGGGAAAAAACAGAATGGAATACATTAAAATCTTATAAATTTTATTACGCAACAGCATTTCATTACATGTTTGAAGAAAACCTACAAACCCATTGAAAAAATAGATTTTCGGCACATAAAGTAAACAACGAAAAGATATGACTCATCTTTGCAACTTTTCCTTTGAGATCTATAGACGCCATATGTTATAGGCCAGCGCTTGATGTATAGGTACCTGTCTGTAAATTGAAGTAAGGCTCGAGTTAGAGGAGTCTTGGTACGTAGATCAAGTAAAGATCCAAAAAGGGAAGTCCCAAAAAGAATAAGCCAAGTCTATAAAGGTAAAAGGTTGAGGCCAATTAAATGACTGGCCCAAACCTACAGGCATCCAAAAAATAAGGTGCAAAGAAGGAGGTCCAAAAATAGATGTGCCAATAATTTTTTCCTAATTAGACACACACACACATAACTAGATTCAGCACGCGGTGCTATAAACTTTACTTGACACTACAGAAAGGTTTTGTTATGACGGTCAGGAATCTTATCAGAGATCGGAATGAGTACAGTTACGCATGGAGATAGATTGGATATTCGGATCTCATGGATGGTGGAACTGTTGCAATATGGGGTCAGGACAAGACGATTTTTGTAAATGGCACCCTATAATTTTAGGCTCGGTGTAAACTTCTTTGACCATGAACGTCCTGTTTAAGATCCCCGTAAATATCTGTCATTTCTGAAGATAAAGCAAAAATAAGTACCGAGTGGAAGCAGAGAAAATTTAATTTTTCTGAGCCTGCTTATTGATGACGTTGGAAGTGAGATCTACCACGACGTCGACGGTCAAAAATCAATGTCAAGACCATTTTTGACCCCGGAAATGGAACCAACAGAAAATTTCACGTGTAGATATGGTAAAAATTACTTGAACCTTGAATCTTCTTATCAAGGTCACCATTAAAAACTAACATTGGACAAACCTTCAGGGTGGTTTCTGAAGAGAAAAGAAAAATAAATTTCACGGGGTGCTCACGATTGATCTTGAAAATGACCTTGACGGTCAAATCAAAGCTTACACAATTTATTGGCGTGGTTAGCTATATCCCCAAAAGGACTAGGGCGGATCTTACTTTTAGACGTGACCTTGACGACTGACGTTCAAGGTTAGCACAATTTACAGAAAATGCTATATGTAAACGTACAGTTTTTAGTTTTTTTCTATTCCGGGATCAAATGTAAACGGTCCCATTAAAAAAATAGCCTTGGTTTAACCTTCAAGATCATGCTCAATGTCGAATATGAGGTCACCACTGAATAGCCAGAGCGAAAACCAGGACTTCTACCATTCAGTGTTTACCATACCTCTTGAATATTTCCAAATATCTTATTTTTCCGGCCTTTTGGATCACCCTATATGAAAAGAGTGCTTTGAGCTTCAGACACTTTACATACTAAGTATCCAAAACGGTATGGCAGATATGCGCGTATACTCCTAAAAGCATTCAGGAGTTAAGCGAGTGTTTAGAGCGTGCGTTGCAGTTGGTAATTCTCCATTCCCCGGGCTGAATATTACATAAACACCAAAGCAGGTTGCAATTTATCAGACTCCAAACCACCAACCGTATGCTCTCGCTGCTGCTGGGACTCTATTAAGGGACAAAATGTACCTAAGCTGGATTTTAAATGGCATGGTAGAATGGCTTAGTTTGGTGTCAGTTGGAAGCGTTTCAGTTCCATGTCAACTTGGTTAAAGCAGACAGTACTAGAGACTGTCAGTAATCGTGCACATTGAGTTTGATATAATTTCCGTCACTGTTACTGTCACACATTCTGACAGTAACTTGGAAAAATGGCATCAACTAGTTTGACTTTATACTTCATATGCCTTCGTTGGGGGGTTTCAAAGAAAATTGATGAGATTTTTTGTCCGTACTTTAGCCGCCTCTGAACCAATTTTTCTAAAATCTAAAACTACCTAATTGATGGAAGTAGTTTGGAAGTTTTCTGTTGCTTAAAGATATTTGCATCATACAAGTCCGTGTTTCCTACTTATGTCGGTTTGTCAGTCCGTTGTATATTAATGCGTCATAAGTACCGGGACAATCTACTTGACGAAATATTCAAAGCGCCATCATAGACGGAGTAACATAAATTAAAGGTTAGACGGCGAAATATTTAAGGATCATAAACTTCAGAAAAATATATGTATAGATATAAAAACAATTAAGTCATCATTTACAAAAGAATCGCAGATCGCTAAAGTGGTACGTACTCCTAATATCCAAATATTGCTAAGATATATAAATGTTCTCCTTCACGACAACACAACCCCAGATCCACCAGTTGGAGTTCGCTATCCATTGCACAGTCGGCAGTGGCCTCCAAGAAGATGCTGCAGCGCGCTGTGCACGCATCGCCGAGTTAAGTATTTCGAATTATGGGTACATTATTAATCCGACTTTTATCATTTAATTTTCCCGTTGCTACTGGGATTAGAAGCTTCTCAATCAATGGACGTCTTTCACTAATACTATTTAACATTTACAACCCCCGACCTCTTACAACTCCCAACTCCAAGTTTCAACCTATAGAAAAAAAATTCCGACAATGCTCACGAGCTACAAAGCTTTTTCATCCTTGGCTTAGTAAGAACCTTATGCGGCAAGTTCATCAAAATCCGGACAGCACTTCTAAAGTTATATGTTATATTAGCGGACAAATCGACAAACCGACAGACTGACTTGAAATAAGTGACATGGTTTTACGTGAGTACATGTCATAGAATATCAAAAACATACCTAAATTTCGAAATTTTTCGCGATTACAATACTTCCTAGCCAGTTGGCGTAGGAAGTAAAATCATATCAAGCAATAAAGACATGTGTATCTTTCAGACATTTTTTTCCAAGAGATTATCAGATATAGGTTAGTATTTTTTAGTATAACGCGATGACACGGTATTTAAGTTTTTGCTTACATGGCTGCTTCAGTGTTAAAATAAAATGACATTTTCGTTATTTTAGATTGTGTTATGGAGTCGAAAATTACATGTTTGTCACTTTTTCACATACTGAAGCGCTTATATTTCTCTCATATAAAATTACCTTTTTTATTTAGAGTGACCCAGCAAATTCAAATAAACTTTGTCCGCGGCAAAAAAATTAATTTTTAGACTTTGTTGGAAAAAATGGCGTCATGTAGGTTGGCTCTGCACGTCCCACGCAATGCCCTGCATAAAGGATTATGTTTAGTACAAACTAGACCTTCTGAGAAAAAAGTCAGTCAAACAAGTTCAAATAATTAGTTCATAGACATTCGTTCCGTCCTACCGGTAGCGCGCCTTGCAGCGTCGCCTCAACCCGTTCAGACGTGGCAGCGTGGTCTAGCATATCGTGTAACTCCATACAGAACCACAGAACTGAGCGTAGCTGCTGGGAATAGTTTTAACGGCTAACGTACGGATCTATGATGTATGCAATTGACCTAATAGGTGCTTAGAACGACCAAGGTCGGAAGTGTATAAATGCACTAACATTAAAAATTGATATAAATCCTCCTCATCCCCTACAACCCCCACCACTAAGTTGTTTCACCACGAAATTTTTTTTCAAAAATGATCATGATTCTCTGAAATGACTTATAGAATGTCAAAAAAACTATAAGATGTCATCTTGCAGACTAGGTAGTTTTTAGGGCGCAAACAGTCATTCTACGTTTGCTCACTAGGATCGTTGTGAACGTCCATCTAAGAAGGAATCACTCAATTAAACTACACGCATTATTGGTTGCATATGTTTTCTGCGGCCAAATGGTCCTCGTCTGTAGTTTTTATCTCTGAGAAGAAAGTTGGTTGAATAGCAAGATCGCATGTGGATGATTATGTGTATTGGTATGCATATGTATAAAATCAGTGATATTTGCTGTGTGAGACAATCATTACTGAATATGCTGCCAATGAAGTATATCTATGGGCTGTGCCTGACGGGTTATTTTTATGTTGTGTTTTCTGAAGAGCGGTTATGTTCAAAGTTATAAATTACGAAAAACTGACGAGAATTATGGGAAATCATCACCGGCCCGCGTTGTGTGTAATTACTGTTAGCATGTATATCACTTGTAATTCGACAGTGTGCAGTGAATATAATTATTTCTTATCTCTCTCGTTTTTTAAATTCAGCAAATTTGTATATCTATGTAATTTCCAGAATGGATAAGAAAAAGTGGATGCGCAACTAATTTCTAGCTTTGAATCTCAATTACGTGTATTTGAGACAAGAACCCAATATAATTGTCATCAACACATACAACTTACAGCTTAGACCTCCAGTAATGCCATCGCAGCGTCTATGTCACTCACAAGCCCCATAATAATGCCTCACTAAATCCTAGTAATTTATTTGTCCATTTTCATCCAATTCATCCATTAAATCACTAAAGGGTAAGATGACATCTGGTCCTTTATACTCAAAGATTGTGTGGAAGTGTTTGTTGGTGTTCTAACTAGGATTTTTAATATTTGTCTTATAACAAAAAGATTTCCAGATATTTGGAAGATCGCTAAGGTCTGTCCAGTGTTTAAGTGTGGGGATAAGTCAAATATTGAGAATTACAGGGCAATCTCTATATTACGCATGTTCTCGAAGGTCTTTGAAATAATCTTGTACAGTCGCATTTACACTGCCGTCCAGCGTCAGCTGTCATTGCATCAACACGGATTTGTCGCTAATCGCTCAACAACCACAAATCTATTTATAATAACGCAGTACCTCTCGGAAGCCATTGATAGTAATGAGCAAGTTGACGTTATTTATACCGACTTTTCGAAGGTTTTCGATAAAATTAACCACAAAACTTTATTAAATAAGTTAGGTGCACTTGGTTTCACAGATGATGCTAGGGAGTTGATGAAATCTTACTTATCCGATCGTAGACAATTTGTTAGCTATAATGGCTTCCAATCTGAGACCTACTTGGCACCTTCTGGAGTTCCTCAGGGGTCCAACCTGGGACCATTACTATTTTTGATATTTATTAATGACCTCTGTGACTCAGTTGAATGTGAACGCCTATGCTTTGCTGACGACCTAAAAATTTATTCGCAGATAAATACTCCTGATGATTGTATCAAGCTACAACACCAATTAAATTTTGTGCTGTCTTGGTGTGTAGAAAACAAGTTGGAGCTTAATGTGAGGAAGTGTAAAATAGTCAGCTATACCAGGAAAATTAATGTTGCGAATATCCGTACTCTATTGATAGGTCTGTGCTAGAAATATGCTCTGATGTACGTGATTTAGGTATAATCTATGATCAAAAGTTCACTGTTAGTCAGCATATAAATAAAAAAGCATCAGAAGCATTGGCGGATTATGGTTTCATAGTAAGGAATTCGAGGAATTTTCATAATATAAAGTCTATTATGCTTATGTTAGATCCAAAGTCGAATATTGTAGTATTATTTGGAGCCCTTACTATGAATGCTATAGCACAGCTATTGAAAGAGTACAACGGAAGTTTATGAAGTTTGTTCTGTTTAGCATTGATGGGACATATGCAGAGAGAGGTACAAGTAATGAGGAACTATGTAGTCGCTTAGACATGTTGACTTTGAAAAAATGTAGGTACTGTGCCTCAATAATATTTGGCTACAAAATGATCAACAATTTAATTGATTGCCCCTTGATCCTGGAACAGATCAAGTTTCGTACTCCAACGTTTGCATCTCGCAATCATAAAATATTCGGGCTTCCTAGAGCTAGGACAAACATTCTTCTCAAGTCACCGTTATATGTAATGTGCTCTAACTTAAACAGAATTGGATGTTACTGTGATATATTTACGACAAATGTTAATTACCAGCTAAGGCTTATTCGGACCAATAGCTCATGTAACAAATTTATACCTGTGTTGCATTTGTTGTTTTCTTTTCGCTTTTTTTTGCTTTTGTTTTATGTTTATAAATATTGTCCTATAAATGGGAAACTGTTGGACAATAAAGCTATTATTATTATAAAGCTATTATTATTATAATATCAAAAAAAAAACAGCATAATGTCAATAAAAATTGGCATAATGTCACTTTTCAAGATACCTGATACCCATGCGGCTTTCCATTATCTCCATCAAATGTGTCGACCTCTACAAAACCACCTGAAATCCAGTTATCTGGACGCTTTATAAAGCTCCGAAAGTGGATGAAGCTAGGAGAGAGGACGTTGGCCGTCACTTCTCTCACCCTCGATTGAGGACGTAATTTCTGTGAAGGGCTTTCCGAAGCATCTCGCCACTTCGACGGTCGAATCGACAGCTAAATTCTGTCGACCCCAGCAATTACGTAATAAGGGAAGATAGACGGGGGAATACCGAGATAAATATCCTTACGAGGCTTTTGTAGTCAAGATGAAGTTAATGCTTAGATTGTTTCCAGACACAGTCAATGGGGCTCTCAATTTTGATCCAATCATCTCATGTGATACGCCCAAGGGAGTATGTTTTTGATAGACCCTAGTTGGTCGGAGAATTATTTGTAGAGTTGGCCGATATGGCTGTTAATGAATGTCTGTGATAGCTGATATGGTTACTTTTTGGTATCAATGATTTAAAACAGTGACCCAATCACAACTTTCGAATTTCACACACATTCAAACGTTAACGCTGTGATCCTATGATACCTATTTGCCGTTGCCGTGAAGCACCTACTCCCCGAATTTTTAAAACATTCAACATTTTTCAAATATTGAAGACTGAATTTTGGAAATATTGAGAACGTCGAAATCCTAGAAAATTTTGAAAATCATGATCATTTTGAAGGTTTCGAAAAACATGAAAAGTTTGAAAACGTTTAAAATTCCAAGACTGCTGAAAATTTTTAAAATCTGTTTTAAAAATTTTAAAGATTTTAAAAAAATTGAAAATTCTGAACAATATGAAGGTTTTGAAATTTTTTTTGATATACTTGAAATACATATTTGAAATTTCTGGTTTTTGAAATTTTTTAATTCTTCGATAATTTAGAGTTTCTGTAAATGTAGAGAATTTTCAAAATAACTAATTTTTTGAAATCCTGAAACCCTCTTCAAAATATCGACAATCGCACTTTCGAAGTTGCTAAAATATAAAAAATTTTGAAAACCAATGATGGCAACTGTTACAGCCTACTGTGATATGCACATATTCAATCCACCCTTGCATATCCAAGGAAGCGTTATTTTATATTTGAAATCCATCCGGAGATCCTTCCTCAAATGAAACTCCTCCCTCAAGGAACGTCTAGAAATATGACATCCAGTGTCTCATAGATGGCGGTGTAGCTATATGCCCATATATAGTTGGCTACGGCGCCATTTATAAGACACTAATCTTTTCACAGTAGATTTCTAATTATTGCGGTGAGGAGAAACATAGCTGTGCAGAATTCTCATAGATGACGCTACGGTATCTCAATGAATTACGTATAATTTTTCGGAGGTGCAAATATAATATTAGGTTGACTATCTTTAGGTTGAATACGTTATTCAATGCTCTGACTGATATACATGGTTTGTCCGGAAAGTAATAGGACCAATTTTCTTCCGCCATGACTGGGCGCGCACCGACTGGATTCGGTAGAGGGCGTTCCTAGCTAACGAATGAGCGGCTGGTCAGTTGTCTCCGAGCACTTGGAGAGTCAGGACAGGCATTTTCGCCCTGTGAGTGGTGCAAGCAGAAAACGCAGCGTTCGTCAGAGCAGAGGTATGCGATTAAATTCTGTGTGAAACGCGGTAAATCTGCGACAGAGACGTTTGATATGATCAAGCAGGCTTACCCAGGTGTTGCTTTAGCAAGAAGTGGTGTGTTTCGGTGGCATCAGGCCTTTTTGGAGGGCCGGGAAGAGGTCGCTGATGAAGACCGTGCTGGAAGACCTTCGACTTCGACAAACACCGATAATGTGACTCGTGTGCGCAAAGTTTTAAGCTCAGACCGTCGACTAAGTATTCGTTTAATTGCCCAGATGTTAAATTTGACAAAATCTGTGGTTCATGACATTCTGACACAGCATTTGAACATGCGCAAGTTGTGCGCGAAGATGGTCCCAAAAGTGCTCACTGACGACCAGAAATTGCAACGAGTGGAAGTGTGCCAGGAAAATTTGAACATGTGTGAAAGTGAACCACCATTTTTGAATAACGTAAACACAGGTGAAGAGTCGTGGATCTTTGAATATGATCCCGAGACAAAGAGGCAATTTTCCGAGTGGCACACGACGGCGTCTCCTCGCCCAAAAAAGGGAAGAATGTGCAAATCCAACGTGAAAACGATGCTCATTGTCTTTTTTGACATCAAAGGCATCGTCTACCATGAATTTGTTCCTCTTGGACAAACCGTCAACGCCAAGTTTTACGTGGAAGTGCTCAAGAGACTCAAACGAAGGGTCAGTCGGGTCCGACAAGACATCGCAGCCGACTGGAAGTTGCACCACGACAACGCCCCGGCTCACACCGCCTTTCTTGTGAACAGCTACCTGTCCAAGGCCGGCATCCCAACGCTTCCGCAGCCGCCCTACAGCCGATGGCTGATGTGGCCCCCGGACTTTTTTTTTGTTTCCTCGCCTGAAAAGGCCGATGAAAGGCAAGCATTTTGAGACGACAGAGGGGATCCAAGCAACATGCACCGCGGCTCTCAAGGCTATTCCGGAGTATGCCTTCCGTGACACCTTCAATGCTTGGAAATCGCGCTGGCAGCGCTGCATCGACGCAGAAGGAGCCTATTTTGAAAGTTTTTAAAGAATTGTAATGATTGGTTCAAATTTTTTTAAATCGACTCAGTCCTATTACTTTCCGGACAAACCCTGTATTTAGTTGGCTACCTATAGACTTTTTTCTTTGTAAGCACAGAAGCGGTGGCCAACTGAATGTAAAAATTTTTTTGACAATTATAGAAGAGACGGTTATATTCGTTACATTGGAAGTGAAATCCTACGCCTACTATCATAACACTCATTTGTACCGTTTAGGAAAACGTCGTGTGTAGATAATCCCACAACACCAATTTTAGTACGTGTTGTTTCCTTTCTTTAGTGACTTTACCATCCGGAGAAAATGATTCGTTAGAGCACAACAGACATGGTGTTAGCAAAATGAACGTTATCGCGAAGCAGCGTTGTGTGTGTGTGTGCAGCGCCGCGCAATTTCCATTAGGAAAATTGTATCCGGAGAGAAGGAGGTTTTTTCACGTTGGAAATTTAGAGTTCGGTTGGTTGGAGTGCAACTCCGTTCTATTAAACGCATTGTGGAACACCCTCACACTTGTTATTACCGAATTGAACTCGGCTCGGCTAGAAAAATACAGTCGAACTGGCGATTGTGGAGAAGCGAAAAACTGCAGGATACTTACGCCTATATTCCACTATCAGGCTACTGATGTTTCCTTTTTACTTCCTACGCCACTGGGCGAGGAAGTATCGTAATCGCGAGAACTTTAGAAAATGAGATATTATCGTTTCTGAATGTTTTAAGATATGAGATTTCATTATTAGGCGAGGATGCAGAATTGATTTAAATCAGTAATTTTAAGCACATAGCACGTATTTAACACATCGAAGATTTTCCCGTAGATTCGCCCTTAGTACTAAGCCACCACCACTTAAATGCAGGCTCTTCAAAATAATTGCTCCTATTATGGTTTTTATATAATATAAAGTTAATATATTCAAAATTGTTACCCATAATATGTATGTTCATAAAATTCACATCTGTAGTTTAGTAGAGGTGAAAAATGGCATTGCCAACCTCCAGCCTTTTGGGGTATTATATGTTTTTATTTATGTTATATATATACTCCAATACACATTATTATTTTATTGTATTTCGACACGCGTTCGGTCGGAACGACGCAATCCTGAACTTTGTCCGCTTCTAACTGCATTGCACGGATGATCTATGGGGCTCTGAATTTAGAGTGATAGTAACGTAGCTGGCGCTGACATATTTGACTGGTGTGGATCAGCAGCGTTGCTAGATGGTCGATACTTAGAGAAGAAACTGGCGTTCGCGTTATCAAATGGGTAGGGTTTACGGAGTGTGGACTAATTGTATATGGGCGTGCTTGGCTGACTTAACATATTTGATTTTTTTGTTATATATGTTTGTAGCTAGCCCGAAGGGACTGACTTATTCCGAACATAATCCTTTATAGGAAATGTAGAGTCAACTTACTTGACGCCATTCTTTTCCACCACGCGGCGATCGGTTCGATTCCTCCACTATGTACTAACGCTCCTGATATACAGGGGTGCTACAGTACTATTTTGGAGGCTGTATAGAGTAGGTATAACGATAGGTTTTTATGATATACAAGTTCTACCTTCAGTTATGATCCCTGTTGATAAGCTGCACAAAACAAGACTAGTAACGACCTTAAAGCCAACATGATGCTTTCATCCATCTGACCAAAACACAGCCAACGATGGACAACTGTTTCGTGCTTCTTGGCTACCCATCAGCATGGTCTGTGCTTGGTATCTTGTATGTGGACAAGAAACGAACGGATCGTAATTATCCTCTATTCAGGAGGTACTGTCTATCGAAATAAGACAGTACAAACCGCCATCTATCACACCAGAATCGACCACTGCGTAAAGCGCTTAGCTGCTATTAGTTTTAACTATTAGGGATCTCAGTTCAAGTTTAAGAGCCCAGTTACCATGTGACTGCTAGACGGCTGACGATTCTGGCCGTAGCTGTAAAGTAGATGTGGTTTACTTCCCGCTCTCGTTTGCTGTCCAGATACGAGAGACCAAGCCTAGACCATGCTGATGAGTAGACAAGAAGAATGAAATAGCTGTCATCTGATCGGACAGACAAAAGCATCATGTTTAGTTTATTTCAGTCATCTAGCGGGCACCTGGTGACTGGGCTATTAAACGTCAGCTGAGATCCGCAGTGGTCGACTCTGGTGTAATAGATAGATTTCTTATTTTGATAGCAACGACCTATTCTCGGAAGACAGACCTGAAGGTTATCACCGCTTGTGGATGCAACCATCTGGTACTCTTCAATGCTTCCAAAAAGCGCTGAACCATGAATAACAAAAATCACCCTAGCACTGATCCGGTTTAGACGGACGAGTTCTGATAAAGAGCTGGGTCCAGATTACAGAGAACTTGATTTGGCTTGACCACATCCCGTCAATCGCACAGCTGTCGGTGAAAATCTAGGTTATTTGCTTAGAGCTAAAAAGTACTTGTCACTCCGTTCAAGGCCCAGATAAGACCTAGCCTCGAGCACTGCTCACAGTATGTTGTTCAAAGAAGAGATGTTCCTCTGATCAATGAGACTTCACTAACGGAGAGCCTCGGGACCCACTCGCACCGACAGGCCGTCGGCGACCTTGCTCTATTCTACCGCTTTGTATAAAAAAAATAAAGAAATGGAGAAATTTTCAGAAAGATTCAGAATATTGTACTGCAGACATTAGTCTTCATTCCATTTTCTACCAGCTAAGTGTAAGCAAACATATTTTAAGGTTAAACTGAAACCACCGAGCTAGAATAAACAGTGAAGGAACACAGTGTTTAATGAAAGAGAAACACGAAAAAGCTTCTATGGAAAAAGAACGTTTCCAACAGGGTAGAAAGATGCGCTGAAAGCTGGTAGCAGTTTTATGAAAACCGACCATGATTTATGTTTACGTAGAAAAACATGCCGCTGCAAATTACGAGGATGTTTCTATGTTTTTACTGGACAAGAAACTTCAAACATACTTTTATGGTAATCGAGAGTCGTGAAAAGCATTCTATAATAACAAAGTTCAGTCTTTTTTCCAACTAGATCTTTTTTTGTTGGAAGGACATGCATCAATTTATTTTTTTACGCCAAATCTCAAAAAAAAAATTTTTTTTCCAATCCACACAAAATTTGGTAAACACAAAAGCAACCTTTTGACAGGAAAAATAATAGTAAACTGTCAGGAAAAATGAAATATATGACCGTAACAGGAAACATTCCATAGCCACGATCAATGTTGATTTGATTTTAACAATTTTTGCGACATGTAATGAAGTTCTTTTCATTTTTCTTCGAAGACTAAGTAGGATATAAAGGAATACCAAAGACAACAAATTTGTTGCATAATACGAAAAAATATATATTTTTTCAAGTGGTCTGTGGCATACATTATTTGGTCGATACTGTTCGTGAGACAGTCCCCGATGTGCCACTGGAATGCATAATTAGCGTCTTATTGTAAAGATCAACAATGGAACGTCTCTACATAAATTTGGCTCAGGAATGCGCTCTTGTATTTGTATTTACGACATATCATTCCATAAGGTTATACCAAGTGAGAACCTAGACTCGACGCTTTAGTAGCCAGGTAACTACTCTACAAAAGGTTAATAGAAAAATAGAGCAAATTTTAACAAAATAAACTTGGCAGAATATAATATATAATGTTAGCTACAGGAACAGACGAGCTTAACAAACCAGAATAACTGCATCGCACACGTAACAGTCACGTCCAGTTTGAACGTGAAACGTGGTATCCATGAAGGGATGCCCGCCAGAGGGACACTACATTCTGGCCCCGAGCACTTTGTGACCCCACTCATTATCTCTCCGGTCTTAATTATATACGTCCCCAACAGCAGCTGCTCTAACACTTTCTACTACCAGACCGACAACTGAGTAAAACATAAGGCTGTGATGATCTGTTTTCCAGTCTCTTTTCGTTTATTAATTAATATCATTGATATTTTACCAGAATATACCCAATTCAACTAAAAGCCGTGCATACATCTATATACCTGTCGTCCACCATATTTAGCGACCATTATCCACGTTCCTTGAAAAACTAATTCCGCAGCAAAAAGGCCAAACTCATTATTAATTCAAACGCCTTTTGTTCTCTGAACACATCTATCCATCATGGAGTAATAACGAAACGTTGCCAGAACGGCCCAAGTTTGTGATAGGAAAAAATATTCAACTGACTGATGGTCGTCCCACCGGATAGAGCAACCTTTTTCTATTGTCACCTTCTGAAAGAACCACTGGTCACAGGAAATCCAAGTCATCAGGTTGCCGCTGTTTCTGTCGCGTCCCGCTGGGTTGAAAACTCGACCTGGCCTAGATGGGGAACTACGGCATGGACTTTTATTTCCAGAGCAATTATATAATTTCGGACAATGTGAGCATTTTTCTGGATGTTAATACACAAAGGATTCAAATTTTGGCTATTGTTCAATATTTTCTGAAGTGCGTCTTTTCATTTACCCCCAAGAGTATATTTCTGATGTAAAATCCTTCTACATTATTTTTCTGAAATTCTAGAAACCAGTACCGCAGTATCAATCATACGTCCAGCTTGCAGGGGTCCCAACGTACGAAAAAAAAATTCGTAAAGTGCTATTCACAATATCATGCAAGTGTTTAGGGGTACGCTAAATTAAAAATTCTCAAGCGCTAAACCTTAGATTGTACGACTAAGTGACAGTAGCATGCTTCCTATTTTTAACCCTCTAGATTACAACCTCAACGGCTGAAAAAAGCTTCTCGAAATTAAAAGTAGGCATACATGACTATCAATCCTGGTACAGTCCTCAGAGGCTGAACATTTCGAAACACCAAAATCTACTTCCGGTATTGATAGTTTAATTAAATAAATTTTGGAAAACAATAGTGGTAAGTAGATTGACTCGGTACTTCTCAAGCATTCACCTCCACGTATATTTCCAAATTTTCCATGAGTAAATATAAGCCTTGCTAAAGAAACAAATGTTTTTGAATCTGAGGCAATCAGAAACGATGAGAGCAAATTTTTGAAATTTAAACCATTTTCAAAAATGAAGTAATATCACCTATTATGACCCCACATGGATATACGTGTTATAGACATCACAATATTTCTTAAATTTTCGCATTCCCAATACTAACCTCCACCCACCTCGTAAAACTGTACTACCCCATGCTCTTCAAAAAGTTTTGAGCGTAGGTACACTTTCACAGAAAGCTATCTCCTGCCGATGAACCACCTCGTCTGACTGAGAAAAATTCCTGCGGGCGCCCATGGTCAATACGTGACAATTCATATTATTCAATGCAAGAGTTTGTTCCTTTTGTAAAAATCTGTACTTCAAATCTTACCGTCTATTTAGGATTCACCTCATTCGGGTGGTCCCCTACAAATTTTTATATGGGGTCCCTCAAAAGCAAGCTACGCCACTGCTAGATACCCTGGTCTGTAAGCTTCATTTCCGATAACCCATTTTACATTTCTTCCTGCTCGAACTGTTGGGATTCTTTTCGTCTCGGGACAGCGTGGTGGCTTTATTCGCAGTGACACTTGTCAGATTTCACCGCTCGTTGTGTCTGTGCGCTCTGTTCTGCGATTGAATATCCACTCTGCTTCCGTGTGACAATGTGGATCCACACAAAACGGAATCAAAGAACTACGGAACAAATGTGAATCCGTTTTTGTGCATTTTTTTTTTATTCTGTTATCTGCTGAAAGCTCCGATGGCATGTCAGCCATCGCTTCTTCTCGTTACAAATAGTGAGAATGACGCAATGGAAGAAACAGGGATTTGCAGGGTTCGGTGAAAATAAAGTCTGACCATCATGACTAGGATCAAACCCGAAAAGTTTAGCAATGACGAGGTATTAACTATTCAACATGACGCTATCACTCAAGAAGATGAAATCCTCAGAGACTGTTGACAAACGTACAGTTTTAAATAACGCTTTAGTGCAGAATTTGTGATTAGTTTCATTATATTATCTTATTATGATTGTGGTTGAAATGTGAAATATAATCAAGAACCAACAAGAAAAGCAAAAACGTTTCAGATTGGCGTTTTCCAATGCTCCAAAGAACAAACAAGTTTACGAATTATGGGTGCTAAAGTGTTGGTAGAAAGTGACTACTATTCAAAAGAAAAAAGTTTGGTATTACCTCAAAATAAATGGAATTTGAAAAGTGATGCAATATCTTCCCTTCATTCGATGAAATCACCAAAGCCAGTTAGTGTAAGTGCAGATGCTAAGCATCTTTTTTTTAGATGTAAAATGTATTTTAGGTTCAGATATAAAAAGAAATATAAAAGGAAAGTCCAGAAATGGGAAGAGAAAAATTGTAAGATAAACTGTTTACTAATACAAGATACTACAAAACTCATACCCATATAAAAAATTACAAACCATTTACACATAGCATTTTAAATAAAACTATATATTATGCCCTGTTATCCATCCATCCTTATTAAAAGTTAATATAACAAACTAATATTTGTCACCGATGCGCAAGTATATTTTTTGAAGCCAATTTACTCCAATAAAAAAGTAAGTTGCTGTGTTTGGAGCTCTAGAGAAATTTAATTTGAAAAGCCACAAGCGTATAATCAATGATTAAGTCTTGAGTCATCTAGAACCTTTCAACTTAAAATTAAAATCGATAACACAAAAAATTTTGGGCAAATATTACAAATATTCAGAAAAAAATCGCCCAAACTTCGTTTTTTGACGTTTCCAAGGCTCCTCATCATTTTTAGCAAAATTGTTGTAAGGGTTAAAAGACGAGGGTAGGCGGTTGTAGGGAGTGGGGTAAGGTGTGCCTTATTTTGTTGGCAGCAGTATATTTATACGCTTTCCGCCCCAGTAATTTTACGAACCTATCAGTACATATTTTACACATCAAATTTCCCCGTACATTTGCCCTTATAACTTAAGGCCGTATCGTCAGTCGTTCCCACAATTGTAGGACGCCTTTATGCCCTCCTTGATCTTCATAGTTTTTACTTTTCCATGTCAGAGCTCCATTTGGAGGTTATGTCACAAATATGTATTTGCATCATATTGCTCACGCTTTTGATTTATATCACGTTTGATCAGCCCGAAATGTCCTACAATTCAAAAAGAAAAGATAACTTCACAATAGGAAAGCGCTGACGCTGACACGGAACAGGTGCAATCTAGACATTTTTGAAGGAGAGAAAGGACTATGACAATCAAGGAGGTCATAAAGATGTCCTACAGTTGTAGGAACGACTGACGATACGGCCCTAGAAAAAGATTTATAGACGGGATACACGATTGGTCGGGACGATACTAAGCAACAGCGACTTTCATACGCCGTACCCTGCGTTGCGTCTGCCAGTAACGCCGGCAGGGATGTGAGTGGCGCTTATGACGTGTGTGACTGGTGTGGTCCAGCAGCGTTGTCAGTTGGTCGATACTTAGGTTAAGGAAGTAACTATCGTTAGCGTCATCAAATGAATTGGGACTATAAAGTATGTACTAATTGCATATGGGCCTGTTTGGCTGACTTGACCCATTTAATTTCTTATACATGTTTTTCTTTAGTAGTCTAAAGAAATAAAAGTCGGACAGAGCCAAGTCCGGAGTTAGACCATTGTAGGGAGAATGGTCTAACTTAACAAAGCTGCAATCTGGCACAACTGTTTTAGTAATGTTGAGTAAGTTCGTCATTTGTTGCGGTTTTGAATCTTCCATTTCTGGAATCGTCTATGGATTCACGCTCCCATCGAACCTATTTTGGCCAAAATTTAATTGGGTAATATGATGGCACATCATCCCCATAGACGGCAGATGGATCTTCTTTGGCAGAAATTTTATTATACTGCGATTTTAGATTACTCGTCTTTCTTCACAATTCACTCTGAATACTGGCAAGTAATTATAAAAATTAACTCAAATTTTACAAATAAGGTTTGAACACATGCCCTTCTTTGACATATTATGGTTGTGCGTCTCAATTGTTTCTTTCATGACTAGGTAGATTTCTTTTCTAGTGTCTGTCGAATTGTATGTTTAGTTAAAGGTAATTAAATCTTAAGCAACGCAAATCCAAGTTCAAGAAATCGTTTCCTTGAATCAACATTTACTCAGTTCGAAATACCTGTTCTTGATTCAGGGACACCTCTAGTATAGAAGTAAAAATGGAATATATTGGCTGCAAATGTACTTTGAGTTCTATTCACCTATTTCATTTGGCTATATTCAGTGCCAATAAATTGGATTACCTGCAGTATTCCCTTTCATCGATCAGGTTTTGGCCTAGTTTCAGATGCACGAACATACCTGAAAACAGAAAGAAACGTACATTTTAATCCACAGAGAAACCGAGCGAGTTTATTGTTTAAACTGTGACCTGTTTAACGGGCTGTGTGAGCTCTAAAGAGTCCTTTGCGTGATTCGGAAAATTTCCAGCGGCTTCACTTGTTTACCACCGCTCTGTTATAATCATATGGAATTACAACGCCTGGGCGCATATTATACATAGTACCGTCAAAATATGAATTCGAATATAAATAAGCATACAGTAGCTTCCTTTAGGTGCGCATATTTAACTCTGCATTTAATAGAAGGCTGTAAGGGTTGAAATCACGGGTTTCCAACATTTTCGATGTTTGCAGGATTTTAGGCGTCTTGACAGTTCTCAAAACTGCCAAATTATTCAATATTTAAAATTTTTTCTAATTGACGAAATTTAAAATTCTTAGTTTTCAAAATTCTAGAAATTTTCAAAGTTTACAAATTTATTAAAATTATGAAAATTCTGAGAACTTCGAAAAATGTGAATGATTTGAAAATTTTGATAACAATGTATTTTTTAAATTCTGAAAATATTGATTATCTTGGAAATAAGAATTTACAAATTTTAAAATTGTGAGAATAATGAAATTTTTGAATTTTTAAAATTTTCCAATTTATAAAAATTACGAGTATAATCTTACAAAATATTCAATATTGTCAAAGCTGACAAGATTTTCAACATTCTCTAATGCTAAATTTTTTGTAAATTCTCAATATTTCCTAAATATTCGAAACTTTCTAAATTTTAAAGATAGGATTCGACCTACTACCTTGCGGTACTCTTGCGTTTCTATTTAGTTTGTTTGTAATATAGATAGATGGATAGATAAATATGCATTATTTTCTGAAGAATACGATTTTTCTTAATGGGAATAATAATTAGTCAAATGTTTTAAACTAGTTGAGTGAAGCTCCAGTATTCATATTATGGATTTTCAGTTATGTCGAAGGTTTTTTACTTCTTATTCCTACCGGAGAGGAAGTATTTTAGCCGTGAAAAATATCAAAAATGGAATATGATGTTTTTAGGGTGTTATACCTATAACATTTATATTACGAAAAACCATAGGACTCATTACCGTCGGTCTGCCTGTCTGTCGGTCTTTCCGCAAATCTTTGACCCGTCTATTTTAATTATTCACATTTTTCGAAATTCTCCTGCAAATCTTAAGAATATGTAAAACAATGAATATTCCTGATATTTTGTAAATTTGAAGATTTTGAGAATTCTGGAAGTTTTGAAGGTTTTTAAGATAACCAAAATTTTATAATTTTGATACTTCGTAAAAAGAAAAATTTTAAAAATCAAAATTTTTGTAGTTCTTAAAATTTCTAAAACCCTGCAAATTTCAAAAATTCCTAAACGTTTCTAGATTTTAAAAACCCGCGATGACAACTGCTACCGCCTAGTATGAAATGCAAATATTGACTCCTCCCTTGAATGTTCCTCAAGAAGCCTTATTCTTAGTTAAAAATCCAATCACCCCTAGAATATCAATTCTCCAGGAACCTCTACAGAATGTCCCAGTTTTACGTGGACATAGAAGTCCTCAGAATTAGTCAATTGAGCATGATTTCCTTCTATGCAAAAATGACTTATTTGTCCGTTACAGGGTGTCAAAGATTTCTTTTTAACACATTTTTCAAGATATTTTAAGAACCGATAGTCCGATTTGAATTAGATTTGGAACAATTACGTTTTGATAGACGTTCTAATATTTGACTTTTACAGAGTATTCTAAAGGGTTCGAGAAGGGTGGAAACAACCCCCCACCCTTACATAAAATATAGCAGATTTTTTCCGACGATTGTTTTCATTTGGCAGTTCTTTTTATTTACTTTATTTTCTATCTCCTATAGAAACAGGTCATATCGAATAGTTTTCGAGAAAAAAAAAGAGTTGCATTAAGAGGTTCCTAAGCGTCTTATATACAGGGTTATCCAAATTAAGTGTCCACCATTAGTAACTTTGTTATTAGTGAAAATACAAAGTTGTTTGAATTAGCAAACTAGTAGCATTTTTAACGCTGGTAAAAATGAGAAATGAAAAAAAACAATTGAGAGTCGTTATTTTGATTTTTTTCAGTAAAATAACATTTTTTTAAATGGAAACCCCTGTATATTATATTTTTTTCTGTTAAAGCATCAAATTTTAAACAAAAAAGCTTACAATAACTTTTCTCCTAGGTTACAAATTGTTGAAGTTATGGCCTCCAATCTGAAACAATTAAATTGTATCGACAAACTTTATTTTCAACATCAACTTATAATCTTACAAAATACAATAACAATTTTTTTTAAAGAAGATGCTCGAAAACACCACCTTGTTCTTCAATACATTTTTGGGCACGTTTTTCGACTGCTCGAACTGTCTTAAGTATGGTCCTACCATCTATCTGGGTTATCTTTTCCCTAACTGCAGTCTTTAACGCGTCAAGGTTATCGTACCTTCGCTTGTAAATTTGGTTCTTTAAGTAACCCCACAAGAAGTAATCAAGTGGGTTTAGATCTGGTGATCTGGGAGGCCACTGTATTGGGCCATTTGTTCCTATCCACTGATCATTAAAAGTAGTACTTAGAAAATGATAAGTACCTCTGGAGTTGTGGGCAGGTGCGCCATCTTGCTGAAAATGCAGGTGATGTCTACTTATAAGATCCAATTCGTCTAAGAAATTAGTCAGAATTTCTGACATAAATTCCACATATCTTTCACCAGTTAGGGTTCCCTCATAAAAGAACGGGCCAACAATTTTTGAACCAATTATACCGCACCAAACGTTGAAACTGAAACGGACTTGTGGGCCTCTTGGATGTACTAACAAAAGATTTTCTCTTGACCAATAATGGTGGTTTTTTCTATTAAACATTCCAGAATTTGAAAAATTTGATTCATCTGTCCATAAAAGGTAACGAAAGTTATTTACATTTTGGCGACAGAAGCTAAGATACCAATGGCAAAAGACAAGTCTTCTCTCTGGATCCCCTGCCAAAAGCGTTTGAACTGGTCGGTACTTATACGGAATAAATTTGTATTTTTTTAAAATCCTTTGAACAGTACCATAACTGAAATTAGAGTCCTTGAGAATATCTGCTATTGAATTCTCACGATAAGCTTCAAAATATCCAATAACTGCAATTTCCGTGGCCTCGCTTATTATGAATTCTTTTTTTGCCCTTGTTTTAACAAAAACATTTTCATTGCCCCTAAATTTTCGATAAAGTCTCAGAAAATATCGTTCATACGGTTGAATGCGAGCGGGATATAATTCACTGTAGTATTCTCTTGCTCTCAAGGAGGATTTTCTGCACACTAAATAGCATTCTAACATATCACACTTTTCTTCATGGGAGAACATTTTTCTTTAAATTAATGACACAATAAAGCTTATAAACAAGTATTTACACTAATGTTTGACATTATTTGATTTTATCATTGTTTTCCAAAGCCTTCTAGTTGCGAGTATGTCCAGTTTAACAATTTGTCGCTTATCTTAATGCTGTCAAATCGCGAACGCCATGTTGTTTTCATAGCCGTCTTAATATTATAATACTGCAAATAATTAAAAATATTCATCGTTATTTTGACTTTATTTTTGACTTTAGCGGAAAAGTCATTATGAACTTTTTTGTTTAAAATTTGATGCTTTAACAGAAAAAAATATAATATACAGGGGTTTTCATTTAAAAAAATGTTATTTTACTGAAAAAAATCAAAATAACGACTCTCAATTGCTTTTTTTTATTTCTCATTTTTACCAGCGTTAAAAATGCTACTAGTTTGCTAATTCAAACAACTTTGTATTTTCACTAATAACAAAGTTACTAATGGTGGACACTTAATTTGGATAACCCTGTATATTCGAAGTATTATTTTATTAGTTAGCGAAAATAAACAAGTATGACATTACTTATTACAATTCCATTACTATAGGGAATAATGCGAATATTTCGTAAAAGGTGTTCAATATGACCACCATTTTCATTTATTCATATAACAATACGGCGCAAAAGATGTTTGCACTTGATGTAATAAGATTACATTTTCTTAGCTCCGGAAAACATGAGTGATGGCCTTTTATAATAGACAAAAATTTAGTAAATATAAGGTTGTTTTTAATAAAAAAATCAGAGTCGTTGGTGGACTTTGATTCTGCTTCACATTTCTCGAACCCTTTCAGATTTTTTGAACAAGCCAAATATCAGGACGTCTAAAAAAACACACGTGTTCCAAATTTCATTCTAATCGGACTTACGGTTTCAAAAACATCTGAGAAAATATGTTTAAAAAAAACTTTGTCGCCCTCAAACGGACAAACAAAGCACTATGAATAGAGGTAAATCATGTCCAATCGACTTATTTTGAGTCTAAAAATACGTGGTATTTTTATGATCACGGAATATACCTGTATAAATGTGAGCCCTAATATTGTGGCACTTCCAGTTATAAAGCCTTGGTTGGAGATAGGTTAATCTCTCTCAGCAATGTAGCATTTAAATAATCTAGCCCTGAGAAATTATGTTCTTAGCAATTCAGTTACTGGCTCAATGACGATAGCGCCAGCATATTCCTGAGAGGTCACCCTTGGAGTAGCATCAGATAATTATTTTACGCCTAGTTCCACTGCACCATGTAAACGTAATCAGATGATAGGATGCGCTGCAACTTGACTGCAGCCTAAGTATACAGACTATAAAGAGTAGGATCACTGGTGAGGCAACATTTTTCGCAAAGCAGTGTTTGAGAATACACACTCATTTCTGTTTGAGAATACACACTCACTTGGTTACGGCTAGTTCTTATTAAAACACCTAGATCTGCTGAGAAAATGATGTACCAGTGGTACTTTGGCAAACAAATTTAGTGCCTTTTTCCAACGACTTCACCTAGAAACATTATAATGCTGATGTGTAATTCAAAAATTTGACCAATCAATTCGGGATTATGAGTGGCACAAGAACGCACCAGAGTTGTGCAAGCTGGCTACGACTGTAGCCTCTGTGTATCTTTATTTTATTTCCCATGCCATTGGAGATGACTCCAGCTATACCAGCTACCCAGCAACACGCGATATCTTTCATCTGTGGAGAGTCTGATCCAAATTCAGCCACCCCGGCCGCGTTTCAGCCGCAGCATCATCGATGCGTGACGTTGTAAACATACCAACGAATTAAGACTAGGTAGAATGAGTCAGTGAAGGATTTGTTTGTCTCCTAATCTTCATAGTCTGTAGTGAGGATCAAAGTGCACTTAACGTAAATCGATGTTTTACAGTTCTATCATTAAATTCTTAATTTTTAAAAGTGCAAGTGTTTAAAGATAATAGTGGTGTTAGACGACTTCTTACTTACTTGCAAAGAACGACACATGCCAAATGAAGGTCACCGGTAACTAACATTATGTTGATACCACGCTGCCACTTTGTTAGGTTATGGAAGAAGACAAATGAGTATGCACTAAAGTATGCAATTTTGACGACAAACAATGCTGTGTAAACATATAGGCTTGGTTCCTTCTAATGTAGTCGAATTCTTTGAACGATACACCACCTGTGGAGAAACAGCCGTTTTGCTGATATTTGCCTAAACTGCCGCTGACACTCTTCGTGAAAATACATTTGGAATAAGATCTGATGGAGGACATACTACCATGTATAAAGATCGCATTCAGCCAGATGTATGCACAACAGTGAGCATTTGTACAGGATAGCCCTATTTGACCATGTGCTATGTGTGAGAGGTACCATGTCGTCCATGAGCCGGAAGGGGTTCGATAGGTAGCGCACACAGCTAGTTGCAAGACTTTGATAGCTAATATGCGGTATGAAGTTCGTAAAAATCGGAATCTGTCTTATAGGTAGCGCTAGGACCTTCAATCAAAGCCTTTTTTAATTAGGTATCTTGAGGCATTGGTTAATGTTTTCTACCTAAAGGTACTTATTTAATACAAGTATTAGAGAGCCGACAGAAAGTGACTCAAGGTCCCAGCGCGCTAGATTTCTAAATTCTCGTGTATGTTCTGTTACGGCCACATAGATGGCGCTACTAGCTTCCAACCTTCTTTTTGGATGCCGAAATACAGTACATTGTTGGCTATCTTCAGGAAGCATACGCTAATCATTGGTAATGAACTTGAAGTACTCCTACTATTTGTAATCTGTATGTGTGGGCTGTAGCATCCAGAGTCCGTAATTATAAGGGCGTGGACGGAGAGGTTTTTTATGAAATAATGTCTACCCGTATGTATACCTCTTGGCCCTACTGATGACGATGGACTTTTGTGTGGCGTGCATGTGGAGCCGAGGAAGTGCTTCTGTTTTCTAGACAATGGCCGTCACTTTTTATTTATTTTTAAAAGCCCGGTGGCGATGCATCTTTTGTTATGCATCAAGAACGTCCAGCGTATCTAATTGTAGTCTGTCAGTTCTCTCGATCGTGATACATAGGTAGGGTCTCATTTTGCTGTTGATTCAAAAAAATATAAAAAGGAGCAAAAAGTATGTTTTCAAAGTGTGTGACATTTACTTCGTAACGTCTTGCATAGGCCATAGTAGAAAACTATTAATAAGATATACAGTTCTATTATCTCTGACTTGACAAAGCCAAAACCCCTGACAAAAAGTGACAATAGTTAATCAAGATTTCATTATTAAGCGAGAATGCCGTAACTATGGTCAAAAACTTCCGGGAATTTTTAATTTCAGCAAACTGGGCATGGCAGAAAAGAAATGGTGCTCGGAAATGCTCATATCAGCTTAAGAGAAATTGTTACTGAACTTGGCATTGCATATGGAACCGCTCAGCACATTGTGGTAGAAACTTTACGCATGAGACGTTTCCAAAGACCTGAATTTCCTGCAAAAACAACATCGAAAGACGGTTGCTGAGGACATGATTTCTGAAGCGAAAAATGACTCGACCTTCATGAGACGCATAATTACTGGTGATGAGACTTGGTTCTACGAGTCTGACATGGAGACAATTCAACAATCGTCCGAGTGGCGCTTCGAAGAAGACTCGAAGCTGAAAAAAACGCGCCAAAGTCGCTCAAAAGTGAAGGTTTTATTGACTGTTTTCTTTAATTATCAAGGAATAGTGTACTACGAGTATCTACCACCGGGCCAGACAGTGAATAAAGAGTATTGTCCGTTTTGAACCGTTTGAGGGATACCGTACGTCGTAAATGGCCGGAATTGTGGGCCGATAATTCATGGACTTTGCACGATGATAACCCGAAAGAGATTTCAGTCCATAGAGACATCAAGAAGAATGCGACGAGAGAGCTAAGGCCATACCTTTGGCGGCCTACCAGCGGTGCATGGACGAGTGGATGAAATGCTGGCACATATGTGTTGGTGGATGTTATTTTGAAGGCGATAAAATAAATTTGACTGAAAATTAAGCCGTTTTTTGTTTTATTAATTAATTCCCGGTACTTTTTGATCATAGGTAGATGCAGATGCAAACTTCTTTTTCTGCTTCCTACCCTTATTATTCCAAAGGCGTCCTCAATTTTATCCATTCTTGTATGAGTCCATTTCCTTTTTTATTTTTTCCCATTACCATTTTCCATCTTAAAAAGATATTTCAAAGAAACAGGATAGGATAGGATTAGGAAATGAATCAGGTTGTGTTTTTTATTTTTCTATGCCTCTGGGCGAGAAAGTATTATAAATGCAACAAATTTCGAAAGTGAGATTTTTGGAATTTTCACACAAGATCACTACTATGCCACTACTAGCCTTATTCAACACATCATAGATTTACCCGTACATCTGCCATTAAAACTTGATGATGTAATGTTTTCGCTCCGCGAATTCCTGCTATTCAAGCTCACCACCCGGTGTACTGGCCCAGCTAACTAATCCGTCAGTACTGCAGCGCACAGAACATATATGGAATGAACGATAACTTGCTGCAGCAACGATGGATGCTGCCTCGTATATGTGGAAAGGAACAACGATGCCAGATGAATAGTGACTACCGGTAGGGCAGGGAAATAATGTTTATGAGCTAATTGTATGGGCCTGTTTGACTGACTTGATCCGTTTAATTCCTCTGTTGCACATCTTCGTGACTGACTTTTTTCTCAGAGGATTTAAATTGTACTGAACTTAATCCGTTATCAACTGATGACGGCGTTGCGTAGGAAGGGTCTACCTATTTAACGCATTTTTTGCATAATTAGCATGATGATCCTACGAACGCTGATCAGTTCAAAACTCGAAAGATTATGGATGATTGGTTTCGAAACATGGAGATTGAGAGAGGAGGAGGATGGTCTTGCCGGACTAGTAAATATAGAAGTACATAGATGTTGAGGTTGCAGTCACAACGCATATAATGCAGGCCAGAGAGTGTGACATTTGTCCATGTCGAGCAGTCGAAAATGTTGAAATACGCTTCTTGAGGATTTCCACACTTTCGAAAGCTCGACAAGAATCAAGAACAAACTCTTCCTGGTCTGAGTTCCTTGCGTTGTGACTGTTACCGCCATATCCTTGTAGTAAAAGATGCAGCTGAAATGAACATAGGTTTGCTTCCGTTCTTTGTAATGATGGCCGACCGTTGACAGCGCTTTTTTGTGTTCATTAGCACCCCATCGCCAGTGCGCTATAGGGCTCAGGTCTAGTCGTGGAGGCAGATTGATGTAAGGTTTCGTCGGCCAAGTATTGCAATGTGTTAAGAGGAAAATCGGCGGCCTCTGGGTAGAAAAGAGAAAAAATGGAGAGAAATAGAAAAAGAAAGGGGAAAAAGGAAAAAATAAAAGAGGACAACAAACAGAAAAAAAGTAGGTTAACTCTACACTTCTCACGCAACACCGTCGTCATTAGTTCATAATGGATTCTTTTTTTAGCTAGCAAACATGTATAACAAAAAATTAAATGTGTCAAGTAAGCCAAACAGGTCCATATACAATTAGTATATACTCCGTAGTCCCCATCCATTTGAAAACTCTAACACTAGTTTTTTACTTTCCCTAACTAACTATAGACCATTTGGCAATGCTGCTGGACCACACCAGTCAAACACATCATAAGCGCCAGCCACGAAACTATAACATCCCTGTGCCCTGCCGGAGATGTTGTTAGACGCAAGGTACGGTTCGGCGTATCAAAATCGCCGTTGCATCGCATAGTACCCGACCACGTGTCTCGTCTGTAAATATTTTTCTAAGTTATATGTGCAAATGTACGACGAAATCTTTGATGAGTGAAAAATTCCCTGATAGGTGCGTAAAATCAATGAAATTGGATTCGTGTAGATGTACTCCCACCAACAAAATGAGATATACCTCCCCCCACCCCCTATATATATATATATATATATATATATATATATATATATATATATATATATATATATGTGTATATATATATATACACATATATATATATATATATATACATATATACAAATTGCCTTTCTGAAAATAATCAAGAGCCTCTGAAACGACAAAAGGCGAAATTCGAGCGATTTTCGAGTTCTCCACCAGGGAGCAGAGTTTCAAAAATCAGTAATCTTGTGTAAAAATTTCATATCAATCCAGCAGTATTTCACAAGTAATAGACGGTCCAAAGACTAGCAGACAGACTGACAGACCGAAATGGATAACATGGTTTTTCGTGATGAACATGTCATACCAATAACATCCAAAAAACATAATATTCATTTTCGATTTTTTTTGCGATTACAATACTTTCTCACCAATATGCGTGGGATGTAAAATTCCATGAAGCACGGGTCCTTTAAAAAGCTGGAAAAAAGTAAGTGATAAAAAAGTAAAGAAAAAATGGGAAAGTGGAAAATGTTTTTATTTCTATACGAGTATATAATTAATTCTCTTTGGGAATATTTTTTTGTAATCATTTTCAGTTCGACGAACTTGTTATTTTATTTCTTATATCCACTTTTAATTTTTGTAACGATGTTCATTTTGATTCTGTTCTGGTTTTGTTAACAAGTGTAAGTTTAATTTGTAAATATTGTCAAAAGGGGAATAATACAAAAAGGGGATACGTGAAACTCAGAAACTTTTTCAGCTAATTTCTGAAAGGTGGAGGCGTGGTTTCCTTGATAGTGATTTCACAGAAAACAGTGAGATGTAAGGAAATAAGAGAAAAACAACAGCGTTAGGTCGGGAGGTAGGAAGCTTCAATCATGAACAGTCGTAGAAAGCCATTGCTCGTTTGCTATGTAAATACTTTGTGCTCGGACCACTTAACAGTCGGCCGTGATAGTGGTGCGGCGCGACATCTCTGTGCTTAGGGCAGAACGTTGAGCGGTTTTGATCCAGAGGATGTAAGGGTCTCTCTGTTGTCTTCATCTTATGGGATGGTGATGAAAATCTGTTTGGCAAAACGATAGGTGTCGATCGTCATATTTTCATCTACTTGCGCACAACCCTAAAAGATGTACCAACTGTATTAGTTTTATTCATTTATTTATTACATTATATACACTACAATTCATTCTCCTGAAGGCAGTTACTTTCCATGATTCATATTGCATGCTTTCATCACAATAATGGCGGATCCAAATATATAAAATTTATTTTTATCTTTTCAGCAATAACAGAAAGAATACATCATGTGTCAGATCCCAGTGCGGCATCCTCGGTATCTTTTTGATAAATTTGGCAACATAAAGAACCCATTCTCTCGTAGTCCCGCTCCAACTTGCTTGCCATAAGCCATTCTATTTCGCAAATCTATAATTTATGCTGTTCTTACGCTTTGCGCGGCACGCTCTTCTTCATACGGGGTGACCAATGTGCGAAAATAGGTGTCACTTTCACCTACAAGTTATTTGCAAAATGCGGTAATATCGACCCCACGTCGCTAGCAGGAAATTGCACTTTCCCGGCATCTGATTTTATTTTTCTAAAAACTTTACAATACTCGTCCGCATGATGCCCGTCTGCTTCTTCGCCTGAGTCATTTTTCATTGAGCTCTCCGAAAAAGAGTAATATTAATTTATTTGTGCCAGATATCATTATAATTGTGCGAGCATCCAATGGTCGTAAGGCAGCTACCATCAAATATGTCCTGTCCGCGTGGCTTCATAAAGCGTCCTCTACAGGTGGAGGAGGGTGCTAAGGCATGAGGAAATTCACCTCCAGTCCTTGTGGAGGGTTTCAAGACATTGTGTGGTAGGGATCCTTGCCAAGAAAATTGTTTCGATGGAAGACAACGCAAAAACCTCCATGGAACATTTCAGAGGCATCTGATCATTTTCGGAAATGTTTTTGTAGGGGTTGAAAATTGGGGATTTGAGGTTGTAAGGGGTAGGGGGTTGTAATTGTTACATCATCGATTAAAGACGTTATATAGTAATATGAGAAGCTTCTTATCCCGAAAACAACAGGAAAATTAAATCATAAAAGGCCGATGTACTCGTACAATGGATAATTCGAAATAACTTGCAATCGTTGGCGTTGCGTGAACTGGACGCTGCGACGTTACATCGTTTTGAAGGTGACTGCCGACTGTGCAATGAGTTAACAAACTTCAACTGGTAAGCCTGCGGCGGTGTCGACACTGACACACTACAGTTGGCCCAACTATTGAAATCTTAGTTTGTTTCTTATCAAACACAAATAATAAAAATGTAGCAGTGTGTTATAGGTTTAAAATATTAATAATGAATATTTTGATAATATATAGTAGAAAACACCAACTTTATCACTCCCTAAACAAATTTACAGCATAAAAATAACACATGTTGCAATTACAGCATATCAACCTATTTTCATTTCAATGCAAAATAAGTCTATAACGCATAGGTGGCTGTGAAAAATAAAAGCCAGGACAATTGTTTTTATTAATCACAGCTGTCGAATACGTTTTAAATAGTTTTGGGTAGTTAAAGGTTTCAAACTGGGTAGAGGAAAGGTTATTAGTGAGAAAATTCGGTTGATGATAAATACATTTTTTAATTCTGGCAAGTCAAACTCAGAAATTGCAACTTTGTTAGACTTATTGCGGTACAGTGTGAGAAATATTGTTAGAAGATATAACGTAACTGGTTCAGTTAATATTAAGCCACGATATGTGAAAAAAGTAATATCACAAATGCCGACCAAAGAGCATTAAGAAGAATAATCGTGAAAAACAGGCGTCCAATTATGTACAATTAAGTGCTCTGTGGAGTGACGCTGTTGGAAGGAGAATTTCGAGGTCCACAACTCATAGAGAGGCCTACAAACTGGGATTTAGCACTTGCAAAGTAAGTTTTCTTATAAAAAAAAGTGAAGTAAAAACCTTAAAGTTGCACAACTTGTTTATAGGCCAAAGAAAAGCCACTATTAACTCCACTGCAAAAGAAAAATCGGCTTAGATGGGCTAAAGAACATAGACAATGGACACCTCAACAATGGTGTGCAATACATTGGAGTGATGAGGCCCGATTCGAAGTTTGTGTTGGTGACAGTCGCAGTAGAGTTATTCGCAAAAAAATGAAGCATTCCATGTTGACTGTCTGAAGAGAAAAGTGAAATTTCCAGCATCCATTATGGTCTGGGGCAGTATGTCATCAAAAGGAGTAGGAAAACTTCATTTTATTGATGGAAATGTGGATACAAACAAGTATTTTTCAATTTTAGAAGAATCGCTTTTACCAGTGATGGAAGAATGTTTGACACCCGGCCAAGATTTTGTGTTTTAACAAGATGGTGCAGCGTGCCATACCTCAAAAAAGGCTATAAAATGGATGGAAGAAAATAATGTACCACTTTTGAAATGGGTTTCTAGCAGTCCAGATGTGTCACCTACTGAAACTTTGTGGCACGAGATAAAAAAGGTTCTACGACAACATCCTGCTCGTACAATCACCGAACTGAGACAAAAGTTTCAAGAAATATGGGATTGTTTTACACCAAATTTTTGCCAAATCCTGGTTAACACTATGCCCCAAAGAATTTCAGCCGTAATAAAAAATAAAGGTGATGTTACCCAATGGTAATCTTTCAATTGTTGCTTTGTTAACTTCGCGCATTTATTCGCACATTGTTTATTTGTTCAGGTGTTCTATTAGTTATAGGTCTAAGTGATTTCAAATATGTATTTTTTACGACTAGAGTGTATCTAAAATGTTTTTGAGAAAATAAATTGATTTAGAAGTAAATGTTTAGTTTATAAAGGCATACTTTGGTACAAATCTTGAAGTGGGCCAACTGAAGTGGGAAGGGGCTCGTACAGGACAATAATTATTTATTTTAGCGTCCTGTGATGCTTTTGTAAATGATGACTTAAGTGTTTTTACATCTACACACATATTTTTCTGCATTTTATGATCCTTAAATCATTTCGCCAAACCTTTAATTTGTCTTACTCAGACTATGAAGGTTCTCTGAATATTTTGTCAAGTAGATTGACTCAGTACTTATGACGGATTGATATACTACAGACACGGACTGACAACCCACATAAATGAGAAACACGAACTTTTGAACTGAATTTCGAACATTATCGGGAGTTTAATACTTCCATCGTTTAGGTAGTCATTGATTCTGATAATTGACGCAGTGTCGGTTGAATGACGGAGAAAACATGAAAATAGCTGGAACATAGTGTTACATCGTTTCAGAGATTCCCGCTCATTTTCAGACATTGTTTAGAGGGGCTGAAAATTATAGGTTGGGAGTTGTATGCTGTAAATGTTTCTGAATTGTTACATATTTGGTGCCAGTGAAAGACCTTCTATTAATAAGAATCTGCTGATCTCAGTGATACTAAGTATCTGTTAGACGTAAGTCACACATATATCTGGCATGTAAACAGAAATATGATAGATTGAATTTCTAAAGCATGATCACAGATTCATGGTGCCTACGTGAACCTAGATGTACATAATCACGATTAGATTTCGCCTTTGGAAACGACTTGACTCATCCCTTTTCTTTGAAACCACCAACGAAGGCGAGTCAATCTACTAAACGCTATTTATTTACGTTTTCGCAGTTGTTTTACCGCTCATTACCCTTGTTGTCTCAGAAAAGAAAGGTCCCAACTCTTAAAATAATCTGTCTATTGGCCGCCCTATACAATTTATGCTTCTCTTACATTTTCTGCCGCCGGCTTTTCTTTGTGTTTACCTTTCTCCATTTTGAATGAAAATTTGTCCGCAGGAACATCGCGACGCCTCGATTTATAAAATGTACCTCCGCCTATTATCTTGTTCCGTCGGAAACATTTTTATAGAAGCTTGCTGAAAAGCTATTATTTCTTTTATACTCGTACGACGAGTATCGATATGACAAAAGTCACATTCAATACTTTATAGTTTAACATCTATTTCTTAAAGACTCGGCGAGCATTTAAGGTTTGACAATTTATTACTTTTGTTAACTGAAAATTGTACTTGCACTATGGGGACGTCATCTGTTATGTAGTTACGGAGAGGAGTAACAGATTAGTCCTTTAATACAGGTACAAAGTGCTGTTGTCACAAGAAGTACCAACTCTCAAAGAGACGTTGAATAGAACTAATGGAGTCTGATGAAAAGTATAAGTATAACATTTTCAAGTGTCTCCTTAATAGCTTATTTGGAATCATGAATATGCCAGCACCCGTTTTGCAGTTTCTGTCTAAGATGCTGTGAATAACAGAGTACATATTTATGTCCTATGGTCCTAAACATATCCACTCAGAGCTGACTTTACAATAGTTTTCTATAGATATGCTTTGTGTTATTGATTACAGACTAGAAACAGGGGCAGCGGCGCTATAACCAAGCGGTATCGCATAACAGCTTTCTGTTCCGCAAGTCAGTGGACTACACAGTCGAGCGAGTTCGACCGCTATAAGGGGCTTAAAGACGCCTCATTAATCTGATTTTCTGACTGCCCAACTAGAAAAATCTCCTCAGGTAGACTGGAACAAAGGAGCGGTCGTACAGGCCAGTTCTCCATGTGCGAAGTTCGACTGAGTTGGGATGGGAGTCAGAAGCCTGGCGGATATGTTCAGCAGGCTCAACGCGCGGCGGCATCATGACGGAAATCAGTAAGGAGTGGTAGAACAGAGCAAGATCACCTACCTTCCTTCGGTGGGGAAAGGTCCCGAAAATGTTCGTTAGAGAAGTGCCATTCATCAGTCGAACAGCACTCCTCAGAGCAGCATCGAACATGGATAATGTAGTCGAGGCGGCAGAACAGGTGAGCAGTACTCACAGCAAAGTATTATTATCTGGGCCTTGTACAGAGTGAGAAGGATATGCGAAGAAAGGTACTTCTTAGTGATAAACAAATAACCCAACTCTTTACCTGGAATCTCGAAAGTTAGAAGTAAATGGCGCTATCGAAATAAGATTATATTACCAGAATCGACCACTGCGAACAGGGGATAGCAGCTACCGGTTGAAACTGTGAAGATCTAAGTCCGCAATGGTCACCAATGTGACGATTCAGCTGATTTGTAGATGATGAGAACTTCACAGTTCGAACCGGTAGTTGCTACAGTGGTCAATTCTGGTAATAAATGGCGCGTTGCGCTGTTTGATTTCGATAGATAGTGGATAAATGCTATACTTTTGTTCGCTGTCCCAGAAAACAAGTCTAGACAATACTGATGAGTCGCTTAAAAAGCACGAAGCAACTGTCCATGGTAGGCTGTCTTTGATCGCACAGATGAAAGCCAGTCTGCTTAGGACATGGCGTTAGTTAGGTTGGCGGTCATGTCTAAGGTTATAAACAGACAAATATATCAAATAGTACAATTGACATCGCTACCATTGCTTTGAACGGCTGCCCAAAAGACTCGCATACTCATTGAACGTTTCCACATTTCTCTTTCCGATCGGCAATAGTCGAAAACTTCAATGGTCCATGAAAATGAATGAGAGCAGGGAAGCGCACATTATGCATCGCACGCATGACTTCGAGTGGTATATAGGTTGGAACAAATACAATAAGCTGGTGCAGTACATATGCAGGTAGATGTATAGCAGGCAATGTCAGGCGGAACATTGGATACTTCACGGTCATTTTTCTTTCAGGGCTTCAAGAATAATGGGTGGTTAAGTGTATCGAATGCCCGTGTGTGGTAACCTAGTTCGTTATGGTTAATCAATAGCTTCTTCTGAAGCTTTTAAAACGATATTAGATAATCAAGTTGGTATTTATTATTTTTGAGTTTAATTTTATTACTTGCCATGCCAAAGATTACTCTGATCAGTCAAGTCATCGTTGTTTGTCAGAGCGGTACGTGAGACCTTAGCCACTAGTGTCATAGCGTCAGTTGGTGAGTCCGTCAGGTCTGGTAACCCAGAAACGAGGCAATTTTAAGGAAAACAGAGAAGGAACGGAGAGATGGAAGGAAAAGGGCAAGGGGGAAAAGGAGAATCTTTTAGGACATAGAGCGCTTAGGCATTGTTAAAATCACCTGACAGATTTTGATATGGTTTAAAAATAATTAATGTTTGGATGGATTTTGTCAAAACACTCTAATTTTGATTTTCCTGACTAACTAACACGAATTAATTTAAATTATAGCGCGAGCCGCGGCCTTTTGTGCGCCTGTTGCTTAATGTCCCTTAGGTGAGGGACATCGAGATTTCTGTGAAGGGTTTCGTTAGAGACATGCCACGGAGCGTCGATAATAGTGCGCAACGTCCTGCTTTGAAGAACCTGCAGATTTCGCATGTGTGTTTTGGCAATAAAACACCAAGCCGCACAAGCGTAAGTCATTGCTGGTCTTATGACCACCTTATAGAGCCGAATATTATTAATCAAACTTAATTTTGAACATTTACACAATAATGGTAAAGCTGACTAAACGTATCTGGAATTTAGTTTTTAACGTTTCGATATGATTCCGCCAAGCCATCCCTATGTCCAGAGTGACACCGAGATACTTAGCGGAGCTTTCCCAAGGTATACGAACTCCATTCACTGAAACCTCAGCCGGGGCGCCGCGGCGTCTTTTCGTACCATAGATTGCCTGCGTTGTCGAATGATTAATTTTAATCAGCCACCGATCCGCCCACTCTGATGCTTCCTCCACCGCATTTTCCAGCCTGTCGTGGACTCGGTCACCAGACCGCGACTGGGCGACCTTTTTTTGAGGAATCATCAAAGGTAGTAAATTGTGATAGAACGGGATTCTGGACAATCAGACAAACTTGATCCCATCATATAAAATAAGTTCACAATCAAAGAAAATAAAAATTATCGAACTTTGTTAGGGTTATAAAACTCGGAAGTTTTCATTTAGAATCGAAGATATAAACTAAAAATATCAAGTTTTCCAAAATTTTTGATATCTTAAATTTGCCAGAGAACAGTTATAATGAGCATCGTTCAGCAAAATGCAATTTGTTCTTTTAAATTCCAAATATTGTCCAAATATACTTTTAAATCTAAATTGTATATTTCCTTAAGACTAGGCAAATACTCTTACCTAAACTAGTAAAACAAATGTAATCAATATAATTAAATTGTTTTGCTAGCATCAGGTAAACTCATTTCAATAGTTCATTTATTGTGAATAAATCGGTGTACTCAACTTAAGTAAACAGTTTAATACCTTTAATTAAAAGATTGCGTTTTGGTTTAATTAAACTAGTTTCATAGATTCAAGTAAACTTTTTTAGAAATCGAAGTTTTGTTAAACTAATTACACTTAATAGCTGTTATACGGTAAATTAATTTTTTTAATTGGGTCGATAAAAATTTCAATTTTCTTAATTGTTTTTTCTCAGTGTAGTACAAACAACCTCTTATCAGTTCCTTACAGCATTTGCAGTATTAAGGCTTCTTGTATACATAAAAAATGCAAATTATGAATTGTAGCTCACGCATTTAGTGACTCAACAAACAATGCTCGCTATCCCTATTTTATTGAATTACAGGATACTTCCTCTTCGCATCCCCCGAATATTACCTGGCGTGGCGTTGTGGCAAACAAGAAAGTTGCGTTAAGCAAATACCCGGTGGCATCCATCTATTCATCCTAAATTGTACACACGAGGATTAAAAGGTCCCTCATTTCGACCCCTCTTGGTAAATATCATCTTCCTTGCCTTTAAACAGTGGCGCACAACACAATCGTTGCCCTGATGGCTATAAGCCAGTGTTTCTCAACTTTATATTAGTTTCGACCCAATTTTTCAATCGAACTTCTCATCACCCCCCCCCCTATTAATTTTCGTATTTTGCGACCCTGATAACAAACCCTGAAGATTAGCTACTTCGGCTGAAATCTGTTGCAACAAACATTAGCGTACAACATGGTATCTTTATGTCTCAATTATTATCCGAGATTTACGAAAAAGTACTTTTTTATAGCGAAGTAGCCGCGTAGGCATAAGCCTAAATACCAGGGCATCGCGGCTGCTATGGGGACCTTGAGGAAACTTTGTTAATTCGATGTTTAAACTGCCTGAGGTTAGTAGAACTGATATAAGCCTCCTAGGGACAAAGGAGCGATCCTATCGGCCAGCTCTGGATGTACGAAGTTCGACACGGTTAGGATGGGAGGCCGGGAGGCATATCGCACGGCGGCATAATGGAGGAGCAAAGCCCGTTGTCATAGCAGTAGAAGAGAGCTAGGAACGCCGACGACCCGTCTGTGCGAAAGCATCCCGAGACTCTCCGATAAAGAGTCATCGGTCAGTCCGTCAACCCTCCTGTGAACGGCATCAAGCATGGATAATGTAATCGGGGCGGGATCACACCAGACATGTGAGCGGTACTCGAGGCTAGGTCTTATCTTGTACAGAGTGAGGAGGTTATGTGGAGAGAAGTACTTCTTAGCTCTTAGGCCCGTATCGTTAGTCGTCCCTAATTGTAGTGCGCGTTTATGGCCTCCTTGATTGTCGTACTGCTATCTCTCCTTCAAAAATTTCTAGATTACACTTGTCCCGTGTCAGCGTCAGCGCTCTCCTATTGTGAAGATATGTTTTCTTTTTAAATTGTAGGAAATTTCAGGCTGATAAAACATGATATAACTCAAAAGCAAGTACAATTTGATGCAAATAGATGTTTGTGACATAACCTCAAAATACAGTTCTGACACGGAGAAGTAGAAAACTATGACAATAAAGGAGGCCATAAAGGTGCCCTACAATTGTAGGGACGACTGATGATACGGGCCTAAACAAATGGCCTAGCAGCTGCCTCTATTAACGAGACGTGTTCGTGCCAGATCAAGTCCTCGATGATGTAGACTCCGACCAGTAGAAATGAAGGGCTCCTTGGACCTGAACCTAACAACATATAATTCACAAATTCTATTTTTTAGAATACTCGCAGCCCCCTTTGCCGTTATCGCGTACCTAAGGGCAGTAGGCATATTGAGTAACTTTCAACCACAGTCGGTGAGGAAGTTGGGTAACCAGGCGTGCTAAGCCATCGATCTGCTAGCACATCGGCTCGACATTTCAAGCCATAAATGTTATTTTGTATATATCTCTAAAGCAGGAGTACAACCCAAAAATATCAAAGAGAGTTAATATAATCATAGGTCTTACAATGTTCCATAACCAGCATACAGCGTGTTGCAAATTTCTAGCATACTGACGATACTGGATGAGGATAAAAGAAGAACATTGTTCAAATCTCACTGTAATGATGGGATTTCTCACCTAATACCCTTCATACAATTTCCAATATCATCATTCACTAACATCAGCGTATTTATGCAGTAGAACAAGTTGACGCTGCCAAAAATTTCTCAAGAATACCTTATTCAAAATGCAATAGATGTTTTAAATAACGTAGGAAATAATTTTCGTTTTTCTTCTGTAAGGGGTAAAATTTCCCAAATTTTATGCCACAAAATTTTCTATTTGCTAATATCGACTAAGAAGGCTTTTTAGGACTTTGTGTCATATTTGCTCTACTTTATGCTCTAGAAACGCACACTTTCTGATTTAGCCTATATAAGCTCATGAAGGACTAATGCCTCCTTCTTTTTAACCGCCTTTGTGGAGCATGCATAAAGGTGACTAAAAAAATGTTATCATTTTTTTTGACAAAAATGCATTTCTTGTAGGTACATTTTATTGTACATTTTTTCTTCAATCGTCACTTGTTAACAAATATTACTCTGCAATACTACTCTACAGCTCTTAAATTGTATGTCAAAATTTAACTTTTATAATAGAATTGAGCGGGTGATTACTTTTATTCTTATCACTTTAAATATTTGATTTTCTTCATAACTCATTTTGCACCAAATTGAGTTTTCAAGAAAAGCAAATATTTTCAGATATTATCTGCTAACCTAATACGATTGGAGGAAAACTTCATAAAAATGCGTTTTTTGACAAAAAAGAAACATTGTTTTTGAATGATCTCTATACGCAATTCGAAAAGATCAGACAAAAAGTATTGAAAATCCTTACAGGCTAATGAAAAAAGGGACATGCCACATTATTGGCAAAAATATGAATTTGCCTTGTTGCGGGAGGTTACTACTTACTAGTTTATTGGCTTCCAGCTAAAGTATACAACCTACAGCTTAGGCCTCTAATAGTTGGATCTCTGAAGCAGAAGTTACATTACATCAGATCCAGATCCCATATAGCTCACGGGTCAACATGTTTAGGCAACACGCCCAACTACTACAAGTGAACATGAAGTGAACGACATCTAGTTCCAAGTTGACATTTTGCAGGAACCCCTAGATAATGTCATGAAAATCCTACATAAAAAAAATCAATACAACTTCACTGTTTAAGTGACGTAATATACGTGCGGTTACCCGTTTCCTAACAGATACACACCACTGGTTGATATACTTGGCTGAACGCACGTTTGAGTTATAGACTTTACACTTTTTCACCCTACGCTTGGTTAGGCAGTATTCGGTGTATGTCAGTATCTATAAATCTACTTTCTGTGCTCCCGACAGGGTTCACACTGGCACGAATGTGTAATAAATTTTTTAGTAACGTATTCTGGGCTCTAATCAGATCAACTCAGTTTTTTATTCGGTATACAGATGAATATGGCTGCCAAAAATGTGATTACATATTTCATAGAGATTAGTTTATACTTCAGTCCTCCTAAATTAGTAAGTTTTACCGCTGTTTTATATATTCGTACGAAATACATATTGCCCATGGCAGGGTTATAACGTAAAAAACCTATATGTCAATAAGACCCATATTAGTCAACTTGCTGACTAGTGTGCAAATAGTTCATTCCGCACTTGCTCGCTAAGATTCAACGACTAATGCCGAGATATCTTTGAGAAGATGTGACAGAAAGAAAGTTGGTTGAGTAGAAGAGTGGCAACATCGCTCCCGGATGATTGTATGGTGATTGTGTGTATTGGTCTGAATGTGTATAAAATCAGTGATATTTGTTATGTGAGAAAATTATTACTAAATATGCTGCCCATGAAGTATGTCTATTAGCTGTAACCAGTAGAGTTATTTGTGTTGCACTTTATGAAGAGAGGTTAGGTTAAAAGGTTTTTCCCGTTTTTTCGCGGTTTCAAAAACCTTGAGAAGTACAATGGGAAATCACCACCGCGTCCGTATTGTGTGTAATTAAGCCAAATTACAGAAAAACGAGGAATGACATATCACACAAAAAACATTTTCGCTGTGCCTCATCTCTAGGAGCTAATTTATATTTTCTGCTTGACATTGCAAAACATATTTCTATAAGATTTAAACGACTGGAAATAAGAAAATCTTTTCACATTCCACAAATATTCCTTTCTGTAGCATAGTTTCTCAAAATTAGTTATAATACACTTTACCAACCAGGGATTTTCTTTTTTACCTCTTTCATTTTTTAGATTCAGCAAATTTGCATATGTACTTTACAAGATGAAGCATACATCTTAAGTAAGTGTATTTGAGACCAGAAACCGAAGAAATTATTATCAACACGGATTCTTAGCACACAAATCCTTACTAAGTAGCTATGCACCGTTTGCTTCCAGCTATGTAGTATAACATCTTACATCACAGATCTCTAATCCCCTCACATCACATCAGAGTCAAACCACGCTCAAGCGAACGACGTTTAGGCAATTCGCACAGCTATACAACGAGTGAACATTAAGTAAACAACAGCTACTTCCAAGTTGACATCTTATAGGAAAACCTAGATAATGCTACAAAAAGCCTATACATACTCGTATAATGTAAAAAACTGACATAATGTCACTTTTCAAGATACCTAATACCCCTGCAGATCAGAATGCAACTCATCCAACATAGTTAGAGATCTGAGGTCATGACAGCTTGCTGTTTTCACTTTCTCAGTGGTCGATTCTGCATTAGGTTGGCCATTATCAGAAAAAATACTTTAATCAATAATTGCTTAGTTTCTTATGTATTTTGTTCCATTTCGTCTTTTCTTGGCGACATATCAAAAAGTAATCGGAGAAACGAAAATATATAAAGCTTCCGAATATTTTTCTAAACTTGAAGCTATTTTTTATGTCTAGTGGTATCGACGAGACACCTAGTCTATTTCACATAAAGCTGAACATAAAGATACGCTTCACTTTGAAGCTTGTAAAATGGTATAAGTAGAGGAATATTCTGTGGAAAGCCCTTCAGCGGTACATTCAGACGCATTGACTGTAAACAATTCTGTAAGGCAAAAGGAAGGACGTTCTTCCACTTTGCCGAGAGTTGTTAGCAGGGGCGTATATGAGAATAGTGTAAAGTCCTGATTAAGTTATGGGCGGATTCGCCATTCTTTTGCAAACCATTACTTCTCGTTCTCTATGGTTACAAGAGGACGAATTTTGGTACGCTGAATTAAATTGGCACACTGATTCCGAATATAGCCGCCAAATAATTCTAAAATGTTGCGAAGGCTTATTCGAAGTAGAAAAATAAGACTATTGACAGTCTCAAAAATAAATGGATAATATGATCTACGCCGCCGATTTACCTAAAAGATGAGTTAGTATGGGGATTAGAGATTCGCAAATAAAGCACGAAGTGCATTCATTTGGGAAACTGGGTTTCGGCGAACAACCTCTAGAACCGTCGGACTGTCTATCTGTCTGCCTGTCCGCCAATCTTTGACCCGTCCATAACTTGGAAAGTATTACTTGGATTTTGATGATGCCTCTTGGTCATATTTCACTGATATATTTCCCCGTATATTTTCCCTTAACACTTAGAATGATATGTTTGTATAAAGTGCGCTAGCAGGGCAAACAATCACGCGATGAGTTTGTTGCCTGAATATGTGAAAAGAAGTCGTCAACCAAGCCCCGGCGATGCGATGTCACATTTACGACTATCAGGGCAATATAATTTATTGAATTCAAATAACCAGATAAGGTGGGATTAGGTCTGTAGTTCTTTAGGTGTGAAATAGCTACATAATAGACGTTCACAAGTCTTCTGCAGAGATATTTCGAGGAATGTAGGATGTCGTCTATTTTCAGTACCTTTTTCTCGAGCAAATAATGCCAAGGAGTACGAAAGTTGTCTCAGAGTCAACCTACTTGACGCCATTTTTTCATGCTATCCAAAAGTGTCAATGGGTACAGTGCTCGAAAGACTCGTTTTTCAAGATTTATCAAGCCTCTCAAAGGTGTACATTTTTCGAGAAATAGAATTAAGAAAATGACGTTAGGTGTATCAGGAATGCACCTGCTGTCAAGTGATAGTGCCAATCTCTTTGATTATCAATAAACGGTAATAGATAATTGACACACACTTGAGTATGTACTTACTGTGCTCTGACAGGGTTTGTCCGGAAAGTAATAGGACTCATTTTCTTCCGCCATGACTGTACTTCGGAGCGTGCGCGCACCGACTGGATTCGGTAGAGAGCGTTCCTAGCTAACGAACGAGCGGCTGCTCAGTTGTCTCCGAGCACTTGGAGAGTCAGGACAGGCATTTTCGCGCGACGTGTTTCTGTGAGTGGTGCAAGCCGAAAATGCAGCGTTCATTAGAGCAGAGTTACGCGATTAAATTCTGTGTGTAACTCGGTAAATCTCCGACAGAGACGTTTGATATGATCAAGCAGGCTTACCCAGGTGTTGCTTTAGCAAGATGTGGTGTGTTTCGGTGGCAACAGGCGTTTTTGGAGGCCGGGAAGAGGTCGCTGATGAGGACCGTGCTGGAAGACCTTCGACTTCGACAAACACCGATAATGTGACTCGTGTGCGCAAAGTTTTGAACTCAGACCATCGACTAAGTATTCGCTTAATTTCCCAGATGTTAAATTTACCAAAATCTGTGGTTCATGAAATTGTGACACAGCATTTGAACATGCGCGAAGAAAATTTGAACATGTGTGAAAGTGACCCCCAATTTTTGAATAACGTAATCACAGGTGACGAGTCGTGGATCTTTGAGTATGATCCCGAGAAAAAGAGGCAATCTTCCGAGTGGCACACGACGGCGTCTCCTCGCCCAAAAAAAAGAAGAATGCGCAAATCCAACACCAAGTTTTACGTGGAAGTGCTCAGGAGAGTCAAACGAAGGGTCAGTTGGGTCCGACAAGACATCGCAGCCGACTGGAAGTTGCACCACGACAACGCCCGGGCTCACACCGCCTTTCTTGTGAACAGCTACATGACCAAGGCCGGCTTCCCAACGCTTCCGCAGTCGCCCTACAGCCCAGATGTGCAAGCATCTTGAGACGAGAGAGGGGATCCAAGCAGCATGCACCGCGGCTCTCAAGGCTATTCCGGAGAATGCCTTCCGTGATGCCTTCAATGCTTGAAAATCGCGCTGGCAGCGCTGCATCGTCGCAGAAGGAGCCTATTTTGAAAGAATTGTAACGATTGGCTCAATAAATTTTTTTAAATCGACTCAGTCCTATTACTTTCCGGACAAACCCTGTAACTATCTGGCCATGCTTTTTCGATATGATGCCGAAGGGATGTTAAAGGTTAATCAAAATTCTAATAGTGACGAGCATATCCCTGATCCTATAATACTCCGGCAAGGTGGGCACATAATCCCATTGTCATGACTCCCGAATTACATGTGCAATCGTAGCTTAAGGTTGGATGCTCATCTCCGTTAGCCTCCATATCTGTTGCATAAGCTAGCCATAATATTATTCGAATTAGCCGTATCTCTACAATTTCCGCGTCTAACTGAAAGATATCTCCGACATGCCATCTGGTCCTGTTCTGAACATATGAAAAGACATTCAAAAACTCAAAATGTCGTAAAACTCAATTTTGAGTGCCCATCTACTGCATTCGAATAGATACTCAGACATATCCGCCTTGACACAAAAATACATGCAGTTTGCGTATTCTCTCTTTCCTATCTGTCAGATAGTTTCCAGTCCTCAAAAAAGTGCCGCGAAGTAAACGTTTTCAATTAACTACTAGGTTAACAATGACGATGACTATGGCCTCTATGACTCGGTGCTACATACGGCACTGGCTGCTGCATATATAATTGAGCCTTCGGCTTTCACTTTGGCTCTAAGTCTGAAACTTCGTTCGCTTTCATTTCGAATCCTTTCTAGCGGAAGAACTTTGCGAAAAGAATCGGGAGCCGAGTGTGGTGCATAATTGCCAATTACGCTATTATACGCTTTTCTTTAGCTTGAGTCAAGTAGCTCTTGTTTTCCTTCAGGGCAGTTCTTGTAAGCGGGCGGGCCATAATGAGATACGTAATTAGAAAGTAGTATGATCATGGTTTAGATGAATTCTTATGCGGTGAGCCAAAGCAACCTTAGACGACCTTTTATTGGGATAGTGATCCAGGTAGATTTACTCACAACTTTTTACACCGAAGCAGCAGCGCAGGTAGAAGCTTAAATGCAAGGGCTGCTACGACGAGCTCAAAGAAACTTTGTTAATCTGATTTTTGAACTGCCTAAGAACACTGAGAAGCCTCCACATGTAGATTGTTCCACAATCTCGATACCCTAAGGACAAATGAGCGGTTGTAACGTCCAGTTCTGGATTTACGAAGTTGTACATGACTAGGATGGGAGACCTAAATAGGCACATTGTGGGGCGGCATCATGGAGGAGAGCTTTTAGGCCCAAAGCCGGTTGGCGTAGCGGTAGAATAGAGCTAAATCGCCGACGCCCCTCGACTAGGTTCCAAGATTGTACTTCAGAAAAGAGTCATACATCAGTCGGACAGCCTTCCTCTGAACAGGATCGCGCATGGATAATGTATTTTTCATCTATAGCGAGACCGAAAACTCCTCCCTTTGCTAGCTGAGCACATAGTTTATGATTTGGTTGAGAAATTCTCATTCTCTTGACGAAAAAAAAGCGTCCTAGCGCTCATCCGGTTTCAATGGATGGCCGAGTTCTGCCAAAGAGCCGTTCATTTCGGCTGATCGGAGTCCAGATCACTGAGGACTTGATCTGGCACGAACACATCTCGTCAATAGCGGAAGCCGCTGGCAAAAAGCTAGGATACTTGTTTAGGGCTAATAAGTACTTTTATCCGCAAGACCTTTTCACTTTATTCAAGGCCCAGATAAGGCCTAGCCTCGAGTATTGCTCTCACGTTTGGGGTGCTGCCGCCCCGACTACACTATTTATGCTCGATGCCGTCCAGAGGAGGGCTGTCCGACTGATCGATGGCTCTTCTCTAACAAACAGTCTCGGTACCCTTTCACACCGGCCGTAGGCGATCTAGCTCTCTTCTACCGCTACACGCTATGTTCCTCAGAGCTCACCTCCATGATGCCGCCGCGTGATGTACCTGCCAGACAGACACGCCTGACTTTGGCCTCCCATCGTAACCGTGTCGAGCAGCGTACATCCAGAACTGGCCGATATGACCGCTCCTTTGTCCCTAGGGTGTAGAGAATTGTGGAACAATCTACAAGAGGAAGCATTTCCCAGTTCTACTAACCTTAAGCAGCTCAAAAATCGGATTAACAAAATTTCTTTGTGATCCTCATAGCAGCCGCGGTGCTCCGGCAAAAATGGCTCAAAAGGATTGATATTGTAAGTCGTATCAATCTTTACTTTAATTTCTGTCTTTACTACCCTTCAAAGTCGAAAAAATAGGGGGGTATTTCTCGACAAGTAACAACTAAGACGAGATCCAGAACAGTTACTCGCGCTAGACGAGATCCAGGACAGTTACTCGCGCTCTTTCCATTATTATCATTGATGGACTGTGAAGACTGACATTTCAATCTTTTAAAACTCGAACACTGTATTAAGCCCAAAGGATTACTTTAAAGCTTTTCTACTGGCTCCTAAATAATTCTACGGTTTTTGCAATGACCGATTGAATTTATTTATACAAATTGATAAATCTACTTTTTCCAGACTTTAAGGAGTATTCTGAAGTAAAAAGGTCCTCAGTAACTCTTCTTTAAAGTTGCCGTTTTAGAGCCATCTGTCCATTTTTAGGGACGTAAGTCATTCAGATAATGGTAAAAAAACATTTTTGAGGCCGCCAAGAGTATAAATTGAAGTCCGAACCTTCTACTACAAAACCTTGAAGAGTACTTTAGGCTTATGCAGGGTGCTGAAAACCAAGTTAGCAGCTTCAAAGGCGTTTGGATGTACATAAAAGAATTTCTTTCATTTTAGAGTGAGCAGTTTATACCAGTATATACGTTTATAAAGACTTGAGGATAATGTCTTCAGGATGGCGACCGTTTATTGGAGACAACTCCTCATGTTCAACTCAAAAACAACTCGTGTGGACCTGTCGTGGCTTATACTTCTACATCAAACTATCCTCTTAGCGATAATATTGTGTAAGGAGGATGCCTTAGAGCCATTTTTCTAGATATGCCCAGACAAGGAAGTCACAGATTTTCAATTTTGGCAACCGCGCAGGCCACCCACATCAGCTTTCATCGAGACGGGTCTAACTGTAAACATTTCAAAGCATTCATTGGATGTTGAGATATGTGACATGCATCTCCATCCCCTAGCTCTGTTCCTCAACGAGTTCTTGCAGTTTGGGTTGAGATTGGATGGAGGGAAACTTTTATAAACTGGTATAAACGGCTCACTCCGAATTTAAAAACACTTTTATACAGGGTGTTCAGAACTAAGCGATCAAACTTGTATGGGTTATTCAGTGTAATAGTAGAAAACATTTGAATATAGGGACCCATATCCGGAAAAGTGTCACTACGGCACTACGGCCCTGAGACGCTTAAAATTTAGAAAGACGATGAATTGCCTAAATAGGATTTAATGTATTTAGTTTTTGGCTTTTCGTACATGATATCATCACAACAAATGTCTTCCTCCAACCTGAATACACCGATTTAAGCATCGCATATTATTTTGTCGGACTTGACTAAAAATTTGATACTCGTTTTGAATGATTTCAAATGCTGCTGTAATTTGTCCAACTAAGTCTTGCTCTGTTTCTACTGGAGTTTCGTAAACCAAAGACTTTACATGTTTCCACAGGAACGGTGTAATCAGGTTGGAGGAAGACATTTTGAACAATTGTTGTGATGATATAATGTACAAAAGGCAAAAATTAAATGCATTAAATCCTATTTAGGCAATTCATCGTGTTTCTAAATTTTAACGCGTCTTAGGGCCGTAGTGCCGTAGTGACACTTTTCCGGATATGGGTCCCTATACTCAAATGTTTTCTACTATTACACTGAATAACCCCTACAAGTTTGATCCCATAGTTCTGGAACACACTGTATATACATCCGGATGTCTTTTTTAAAATTCTTTGAGGCTGCTTAGTTTTTTCTGCCACACCCTCTATAGCCCATGAAGAACTTCAACGTCAAAAAATCACTACCTTACCGTCAACAGGAGCTGGTAAACTTCTATTTTCCAATCTACATATGAATAAAGAAAATCACATTATCAGAATTCACGTGATTATCGTTACATCCAGTTTCATATAATTTTGGAACGAACCCCAACCGATGATAAAATTCTCGGTAGTTATCGTTAGTTTTGAAAGAGATGCTCCTAATTAGTGACAAGCTAATGAGCAATTATTCGCGTTCATGGTCTAATTGACACTATAGTGATGATGGGGAGCTGATGTGAGAACATATTTCGGTAAAAAAGTTTTAATAATTCGTTCAAGGTTGTTTTAAGGTCAAGTTTTGTTTTTTAAATGGAAGGCACTCTATTTGACACTGGTAACTGAAAAAACGAAAAATTCTACGTCCGAGTATGCATTAGACTCGAAGACCAAGATCACATCTAAAGATCAAACGAAGGTTAAATGAATGAGGCTACTACAGGATTACTGATGAAAAATGTATTAAGGTCAAACATTTTTGAGCTTTTTTACTTCCCACGCTCACTGATGAGTAAGAACCTGCTGTAATCACGAAAAATTTCGAAAATGAGAAATGTTTTTTGGATGTTATATGACAGTCTGCCTGCCTGTCTGTCCGCTAATGCTTGGCCAAACTACGGTACAACGGGTAGGACAGGGAAAGAATGTTATCGACTAACTTTACGGACTTGTTTGATGAACTTGATCCGTTTAATTTCTCTGTTATACATGATCGTAACTAACTTTTTTCGTAGAGGGTCTAACTTTAACATGTTGTCGTCTGTCCAACCAAAGACAGTCAACCACGGACAGCTGTTTCGCGCTTTTCTGACAACCCATCAGCATTGTCTAGGCTTGCTCTCTCGCACAACGGACGAAAGCATAGCTACTATCCTCTATCCAGTATTTAAGGTCTATAGTATTATTTCGATAGAGTTTAGCTTTTGCTGTGGGAAGTGTAGAGTTAACCTACTTGACGGCATCTTTTATTTTTATACTGAGCCATTCCGTTCCTTTTTGTTACACCCGATGTAAATCTATCAGTCACAACTGAATAATAATGCTGATACAAATAGCAATCACATTGTTGTTTTTGCCTTAGATTTCCAATAGAATCCCAAATTTTCTACCTTCGACGTTCAACGAAACCTTTGCTAAACATTTGCATACTCTCCGAAAAGCACTCTACCGTCTATCCTTGCAAACCACGGATACGTTTCAAATAAACTGTAGTTGGTTTATGTAGCTGAACTGATAGGAAAGGAATCTTTATGTAAATCTCTAGTACCCCGATGCTACTTTACATAGATATAGAGAAGGATTTGCAATATTTAGTTTGCTATTTTAAAGAAGAAGAAGGCAGTCTTTGCTGACTAGTTAAGATACGACCTCAGGGACGTTGAGGATGCAGAAATAACGCAAAAAAAATCAGGCAAAGAAGAAAGTTTTTTCTTTGTTCATGTCCTGCTTCCAGGAATACATACGTTCTTCTTCAGGACATCAAAAATAATTGTTTGTCAATTTTCATTTTATGTGCAATAGGAAACCATGTACCTCTTTTATTAAACTGCTTAAATAGCTTAGGCAACGTAGTTTGTGTAGAAAAAGTACATTTAAAACAATTGAGCATTTGAATTAAAACATTTAAAATGTTTAATTGATTCTAGGAGTCGGCAGGACTCGGCCCTTCATTCGTGAATGATCGAGAGTATGCGGCAGGCACAGTGCCATTAAATCTAAATGAAATAATTAATTGAAACTATGCAAATACTTTTACCAAAACTAGTTGAACAATTTTAATAAATACAATTAAATTATTTTACTTGGACCAGGTAAACCCACTTTAATAGTTCAAACATTTTGAATAAATTGGTCTACTCAATCTAAGTGAACGGTTTAATAGATTTAATTAAACGATTGCGTTTTGATTTAATTAAACTAGTTTCATAGATTCAAGTAAACTGTATTAGAAATCTGAGTTCAATTGAACTGATTAAACTTGTTAACTGTCACACAGTTGATGAAGTTTTTTAATTGGCTTAATTAAAATTTTAATTAGCTCACTTCAGTTTTTTCTCAGTGTGTCTTCATTAATCCATTCAATTATAGCAAATATATAGAAGTTAAGAAGGCCGAGGGTAGTGTTCAACCTGGTGGCTCTTCTATATAACCGCTTCAAATACTATATCATTAAAAATCAACTTTATAAATGTCAAGCAATTCAAGAGACGGAGAAAAATCGAATATTGAAAACAACATAATGCACATTTTAACCTCGACCTGTGCATTGTTTGATGTTTTTCAGTATTTAATAGTTTTTCTCCGTTTTTTGGTTTGCTTGCCTCGAAAGAAGGCTTCAATGTTGGAACAGTTTTTAATTGTTTTAGGTGAAATTGTAATTGATCAAAATTGACAAACAAACTTGACGTGAACAAGCAGCAATCACTCTTTCTAGCGTGATTTCTTCTTGGGTTGTAGTGTAAAGTAGTAAAGTAAAGATCCTTTTCTATTTGATGCACACGTATGTGGTGTTGGCTCCAATCGACGTCTTATTAGCTTAGCATTCTACACAGCCGATTCAGTTAGCGAACCAGTCTGTTACAAAATTTAACCACTGCTCTCTGGTACCAAAACAGTTTCATCGGGTGAATTCAGTTGCATTCGTTCCACTCAGTCGTTTAAAAAAACTTTATTCAAGGATGCTTACAGACTTAATACGCACGTAAAACAAGTGTATGCCCTTTGGCGATCCGTTACCGAATCTCGGTAAGGGCTGATTTGGGATTTACGCGTAGTTGTGTCTCTTCTTGGAACGTTGTCAGTTGTTTTCCGTGCTTTCCCGAAATATTCTCGAAAGTATCGCAATACAAAACAAATCCGTGTAAACCCAATACTTGTGCTCAAAATATTTATAACGTCTGATTCGATAGAGGTACCTTCCGCCAATAAAAAATATATATTCTATACGTAAGAACAAACAAATAACTTTATTGGGTTACTTGGAGCACTGGAATTAACCTTGCTCATCAAAAAATCGTCAAGAGTTCAAAGGTCAGACTTTCAAAGTGGTTGAAAAATGAAGGACGTTTAACAAGAATTATACTTGTAATCAACCCCCCCTGTTAAAGGTAGACAATCGAATATGGGAGAATCGCACGTAATAAGGGATAAGCTTCATCGATTTCGGTGTCGTTTCACTTTTGTTTGTTGTTAGTCTGAAACCATAGGAACCAGACGTCTATGGCTAGGGAGCCGCAAGCCCACTGCTGATCCTATAGACTGTGTTTGGATAATATGAACTTACTCAGAGTGAGTTTCGGAGATATGTTTGAGCAGTGGCAATGTTGAAACGTCCAACACGTTTTATATCGAATCAGAAGTATTGGGAATATCGCAAATGCCCGACTTTAATAATCCTGTACTCAAAATGAACATAGATCACAAATTCAACCAACGAGCAGGGTCTTTGAAGTAATGGATCTAATGAATATGGACGATTTCTAATACATTGTCTCTCAAACTAGATAAAAATTATACGAATTGTGTAAGATGAGCTCCTCATTCCCATATTAAATCAAGAAGTACGTCATAAATCACTTAGTTTAGCTACAAACACTTCATTTGAATAATAAGAAATCAGCATTTGCATCATACTGAAAACATGGATACAAATCTGATAGAATATCTAGATTGATATAACACCCATTAATTTTCTATGTGATACGTTATTTGAGGACAAAAATAAAATTACAGAATGCTTATTCTTTAAGAAGCATCGAGTGAATATTCAATTTATCTAACTACCGTGCGAAAAACCCTGTTCCTTAAGCCAGCCCTGTTAACAGGGAGGTCTCGCGCCATCTAATAGACAGTGGGCCGACTACTTCTAGCCTTAGCGTTTATTGAGCACATAATTGACATTGATATTAAACCCTCAATCAACGGACAGATCTTAGGTTTGTCTTTCACATTAAATTGGTTCATTTACTTAGATTTTTAATTCTGAATAATCTGACACGTTGTTCCTTTGCTTCGTTTTTATCTGTCTTTTTGCAATTTCTAAGTAGCTACACCACTGCTACCGGCTTGATCAGGTCACCAAGCACATATACGAATTCAGAGGGTGGAATTCGATACAAGATCTGAGCAGGGCAGCCAACCAGCACAAAAGCAATATTGAGGTGTATATCAGATATTTATGAAATAAACAGGAAGCACCGGTGTACGAAAGGTGTTATATGCCCTGAAGAATAAAGGATACGAGGGCTTGTTATTTGATATAGATATTTAGAGATGATATATGGCATCGACCGTTGCGTTGACCGGTGGAAGCTTATTTCCTGTACAGGATATTCAGGCATTTTGGAAACTTAAAAACATTTATCTTAGAACAACAAGCTTAAATTAGATGATGTAGAACAGCTTTTAGTCATTCGATGGTAAGCTTAGCCTTTGAAGAAAAAGTTAAAACCTATATTATGACTGGTTAAAATTGACCAGGGAAATGAAGTATACTTCAGCCCGACATAGTTGCTGTGTTGAAGATGATACAATATATATGTCACTGATATCCGTCATTCTGTCTGTCTGCCTGTCCGCTGATACGTGCCATCTACAAATTATTTTTTACTGACCTTTCGGTCACTACGGTCACCTTTTTTAAAGCAAAGATCAAAATGACAATGTACAGTGTGTTGCAATAACAGCCTCAGCGTCCTGTACCATGCCTAGATCACCAGAAGCCATCGTTACAAGTATTTTAAAATGGCACTGCACAAATCCAAAGTCTAGGACCGCCTGGAGTTGGCATTCCTGCACATCACCCTCGACCATCGTCTCGAAAACAGCAAACTTCGACTTCGAGATAGCGAAAACCCAGAATTACTGTCGGAACAATTATTACGCAATCTTCGACCACTAACATCTGCCCATTTGAGACCCAATTACAGAGCGTAAGTAGAAACCTGGAAGTAGAACTCGTATGGTCCACCAGTTGGTTTGGAGAATATAAATTATATCTTCTCTTCAAGGATGCTCAACCAAAATAAGTCGCTATCTACAGAGGGACAGTAAGCAAAATTGGTTAATCTTTTATGCGCTGATTTCTTCTCCTTCCTTTTAGAATTGTTATCCTCCGAAAGAAAATAGAGATTACTCTCATATATTAGGGGAGCTGAACTTGTATGATGAAAGTAAAATAACAATCTAAGTATGAAAAATTGAGCTGGAAGTTATTACGTCATACCTTTATCGGAAGATGTGACGTTTGAACATTGGAAGAAAGGTTTTTCTATTTTTTTTTAATGGAAACATTGATATTCATAAAAATCTAAAAACCAACCCAACCAAGCATATGGAAAATTGATATGTATTTGTTGATAGGTTTCTTATCATTTATGGAATTTTATGTTTCTGCAAATGTAAACAACTTTTCCATGGGCAGGTGATCGATAATAATTCAGTATAACTAACGTGTTCCACGCATAATATGAATTGCAAGCACATAATGCATTAGAATTAGTTCTGCATATCAAATGCGAAAATCTTACCATACCGTTTCTAACATAGTAATCGAAACTTATTAAAAATATAATCATTAACAGGAAAGTTGTGTTGTAAACAACATTTCATGATGCGATATGCCCTTGAAGACTGAAATAAAGACGAAAGTAATGCATCTGTGCGACACTTTTATTCAGGGATCCATCCACCACATAATGCCTCAAATAAAAAGGGCGTTGCTATTCTGACAAAACTAAAATTTAGATTTTTCCATAGATAACACACATTTTTAGGTTAGGCCTAGACTGAGTAGAGTCTCTTTTATGAGTAGCCATTACGTCAAACTCTAATAACAGCTAACATTTAAAAATACCCTATATCGACAAGTGACACACAATTCTGGCATATATCTGTCAATGCTACATGTGGCAGTGCCCTACTTTGTTCTGGTCTTTTGTATCCTATGAATTCATACTTCTTAATGACGCTTTCATCTGGACAGGTTACTTCGCACAAAAAAATGCTACAAGCAAAATGAGTGCAATATTTCAAGTCAGGTAGGAACAAAACAAGATATCGGTTTTTGACTGTTTGGTATAAACATACGGTCTTCGGTTTTACTTACGATTCAGACCAAATTTATTATCGCCAACACTACAGACTTGGAGGTCTAAGCTGTAAAGTTGTATACTATAGCTGGAAGGAGGATTTGTGTGCAAAAAAACCGTGTCTATGATAATTCCCTTGGTTTCTTGTCCCAAATGCGCTTACTTGAGATGTATGCTCCATCCTGGAAATTACATATGCAAATTCGCTGAATTTCAAAAACGAGAGAGATAAAAAAATTTAATTCCTGGTTGGTGAAGTATATTACAACTAACAGGTGAGAAAGTCGGCTACAGACAGGAATATTTATGATACGTGAACATTTTACATTATATTTTATTTCCAATCATTTAAATTTTATAGAAATTTATTTTGCGATGAAGTAGAAAATTAAAATGAGCGCCTAGACATGAGGCACTACGAAAATGTTTTGTGTGTGATACGTCATTTCTAATTTATCTGTGATATGGATCAATCAATCAATCAATTCCTCACAACGCGGGCGCGGTTAATCTCCGTAATGCTTCTCAAAGTTTTTGAAAACGCAAAAAACCGGGGATAATCGAAATTTATAGCTGTGAACCTAACCTCTCCAAAAAGGACAACACAAATAACCCGTCTGATGCAGCTGATAGATATACTTCATGTGCAGCATATTCAGTAATAATTTTCTCAGGCAAATATCGCTAATTTTATACAGATGCAGACCACTACACACAATCACCACACAATGATCCAGATGCGATCTTGCTTCTTTGCTACTCAACTCAACCACTTTTTTTTCTGTTGCATGTTCTCAGAGATATACTCTACAGACTATCTCGCCATTCTGCAGCCGACAAAGCATGCTGGCGAACTGACTTGCAGCTAGGAGCTATCTAGTCAACAAGTTGACGCTTTGTCGGGTTTTTTACATTATGTAGTAAGTAATAACCCTGCTGATCCGCTGTTCACCTCAGTAGACGTGAATGGGTGATGGATACTCGTGAAAAAGACTATAAATTGTTCGGACCATTCAACGATCATCCATGGTGACTCACATCAATTATGCACATTTTCTATGAATATTTTTGTTAGACAGTTATCTATTTAGCTAAATAAATAGCAGAACGTCCTCATTTCATGATGATAAAAACAGGCCATCTGAGGTTACATTTTTATGACAGATCATAAAACGGTTTTCTGTTCACATTAGTTACATTTTGTCGACGTCATATATTTCACGTGGCGTGCACTAATGCGCTACTGTGCTGCACCCAATATAATAGAGCTCCAGCGTTGGTAGTCGTAACTTGTGATGCGGTGATCTATCATCTTCTGAACGTTCTGAGCAGTAATAGCTTGCTGCACACTGTTCCGTTGATCTTTAAATTTCCTCTTCGTGGTTAGCGCTGCTAGACGATACATAATGCAGGCGGACGAGCTTTATGTGCAAAGCTTAACATTGCTGCAGCAGATGAGGTACGGATCATTATGACTCAAAGACTAATGGGATGTTAATATATATTTTTTTTTTACTGACGGCGTCAACTTCTATGGTCATTAGTCGGGGGTATTAATATTATTATGGATGGTAGTACACGTATCCAGGAACACAAATTTCATAAATGATTCCGTTAGCCACAAGCTAGCCCCCCAGAGAAACAAATAGGGCCAAGTAGTGTGGGCGGAACAGTCGGCCAGACCGGTATGCCGGGCGGTACGCTTAAATAGCAGAAGAAAACACGGATCGAAAACATATCTCTATTTTGTTTAAAAAAAATCTACGAGGAATCTATGTTGTGTCAAAAATGGCTAATGGGAGCGTTTAATTATCGTGGTTATCGTAAATATACCAATGTTCAAAACTTTGATAAACCCAACTCCATCCATAATCTCCAACCCTTACCCCTACAAAAATTCTTCTGAAAATGACGAAACGTGAAATTTGAGCGAATTTTATTTTTTTCGTGTTTTTACCCCTCGCTTCGCCGCCAGTGAACCAATTTTCAAAACATCTAATGTTTTTTCGCCCTTCGCATAGTAGTGTCGTTATCTGAAAGTGTCATCCGGATACGAGAGGTACTTTCCGAGTCAAGGATCAGCGGACAGACAGACAGACGTATCAATGGAAATTATTGACATGGTTTTTCGTGATGTACATGTCATGTAGTATCTAAAAAACATAATATCTCGCAAAAATTCAGGATTACAATAGCCAATAAGTAAGAAATTGGTATCTTACTTTTCGACTGAGGAAAGGTGTAAAATTGAGGATGCACCGAATAATAGACTATGTCTTAGGCCCGTATCGTCAGTCGTCCCTACAATTGAGGGGTCTCTGGGAAAAACAACATTTGTCAAGAAATGTGGCAAATTAACAAAAACTGATTTTGTTGCTTATACTGCTGTGAAACCATTTTTTTAAGTGTTAATGCCATGTAAGAAGGCATCTTATATATTTTAAGGTGTATTTCAAGAAAAAAACCGGATTTGTAAATAAAAAAAAAATACAAAAACGTGATGACAAATGTTGTTTTTTAGGAATTTTTTAGAAAGAGGCTTGTTAACCAAGAATATTTTTTATATATATTTATTGAAACGAAACTTAAGTATTTCAGAAAAAAAAACAACATATTCTTCAAAAGTATTCTAAAAGTATTTCAGGAAAAAAACATATTCTTCAAAAGTATTCTAACTGTATAACAATATTTCTATTCTGTCACTATTTCCACTGCTGTTGTCGTCATTGTCTATTTCTGCATTATTGTCTGCAGTATCTTGTTTATGAGTATTTAACAACCTTTTATAAAACATTGTATGTTCAGGTCTTTTAATATACTTTGATAAACCTATGTTGACTAATGTCGTTCTTATGGAACCGACGATTCTTTAAACGCATTTCAGACGGAGATAATACATGTGCTTTTGACGGGAAACTTAAACATCAGAAAGCAGCATTGAAACATGTAGAACACAACAGCGTTGCCAACTCAATTTCAACAAAAAGTGACTAATGTTGTTTTTCCCGGAAACCCCTCAATTGTAGGGCGCCTCTATGGCCTCCTTGATTGTTTTCTGCTTCTAAGTGTCAGAACTCTATTTTGAGGTTATGTCACAAACATCTATTTGCATCAAATTGTGCTTGCTATTGAGTTATATCATGTTTTATCAGCCTGAAATTTCCTACAATTTAAAAAGAAAACATATCTTCACAATAGGAGAGCGCTGACGCTGACACAGGACAAGTGTACCTAATCTAGAAATTTTTGAAGGAGAGAAAGGAGTATGACAATCAAGGAGGCCATAAACACGCCCTAAAATTGTAGGGTGCGATTATGGCCTCCTTGATTGTGATAGTTTTATACTTCTCCGTGTCAACGCTCTATTTTGAGGTTATGTCACAAACATCTATTTGCATCAAATTGTGCTTGCTTTTGAGTTGTATCATGTTTTATTAGGCTGAAATTTCGTACAATTTAAAAAGAAAACATATCTTCACAATAGGAGAGCGCTGACGCTGACACGGGACAAGTGTAATCTAGACATTTTTGAAGGAGAGAAAAGAGTATGACAATCAAGGAGGCCATAAACGCGCCCTACAATTATAGGGACGACTGATGATACGGGCCTTAGACTTTGTGATTAGTGGCAACAGAGTCGCAAGTTTCTAAAATGAGAGATCTTGAAAATATTGTTTGTATCATTGATTAACGTGCTATACCTGAAAATAGCCAACCTGATACTATATTATGGGCCCGAAAAATTATCTGAGATGAAGTGATATACCGTAGCGTCATCTATGAGAAGTTTTAACATCTATGTTCCTCCTTTCCACAGTAAATAGGTCTACTTTGAAAAGTTTAGTGTCTCATTATATATGGGTATACAGCTAGATCGCCATCTACGAGATACTAACCTTTTCAAAGTAGGTCTCTATTTAGTGTAGGAAGGAAAACAGCTGTAGGAAATTTTCATAGATATGCTAAGGTGTGTCATTTTTCTCCTGCTTTAGTCAATATAAAAAATATTTGGTTTAGTTACAGAGAATCCATATGCAATTGCTTGCGTCTGCTTACCATCCGTTGAACATAAGGTGGACATACTGACCTGAAATAAAATAAAATACTATTAGAATAATCGATAATCTACACTTTTATAGCTTTAATCAAACACTATTAATGAAAAAAATGGATTATTATTAATATAAAAGCTCACCTAGTAACCATTAAGTTTTGTATACTTTATGTATGCGTTGATTTCTGTAACAATCAAGGTCTTGCATCTTCACATGCAGAAAAGTATTGTAGAAATACGAAATGATTTGTTATTGGGACTGAATCTCCGCGTAAGACATCCTTGTATGGAAAGTTATACTACAAACCACGAAGTTTTCTAGTAAATATAGAATGTGTAATAGCGCTCAGACTTTCTGTGGCGGAGATATATTTCAACCGGCGCGGCTGCTTTATCTGGATTTCATTTTTAGGCCTTACTCAAATGAATACCAGTGTCATTTTAATAAAATTGAATTTCATTGATTACTTCGACAAGCTTAAAAATAGTTTCGCGCAGCTGGGATCTGCTCTTCCTAGGCAACGCTGTTATCAGTTCATGAAGGATTAAGTTCAGCACAAGTTAAGGTAAAGGTAATTTAACGGGTCAAGTCAGGTAAACATGCCGATACAATTAGTCCATAGACATTCCATCCCTGCCTTACCGGTATTTACCGTCCACTACGGTACATCTGGCCACGGTGTTCCACTCCATTTCGACAGTCGCGACAGCAAAACATTTCTCTATCATTTTAAGTTTTAGAGGCACATGTACTTTATATAACATCCAAAACGGGCCGGTACGACTGCCCCTTTGTTCCTAGGGTGTCAAGATTGGAAAATCTGCCTGATGAGGCCTTTTTCCGTTATACTTAACTCTGGCGGTTCAAAACAAGGTTTCTACGTGACCGCATCACTATTAAAAAATAATTGTCAGGTTCAGTTTTTTAAAGAACAAATCCATTTGTATTTCTCTGTACTTGCGGCCTCATACAAAATATAAAAATCATAACTTCATTCTATATATCCTCTGACAAAATTTTAGCACAACACTTAGTTAATATCCCTGCCAAGACGATAATGATAACATCCGCAGTATATTTTGGAGGCCTTCAGAAACGGCAGGTCGTAAAACAAAATAAGTGCCATCCAGTTAGGAACTAAACGGCTATCGCACGTGGTGGCTACGTGGCACTCGGTGTGAACAAGTTCCTTACAGAGTGAAACAAAAGAATGCAAGTACTGGCCCTTAACCGACGAACTTAGTAACTCGAATAGCTAGGCTTTGGCTTAGTTTACACGTCCTAAGGCATCGCGTTGAGATACTATATATTGATTGGTATTTGAAAGTTTCAAATCTGGTCATTATTTTCGAAAATATTTAGTACCTCATTTTCTGTGAGCGGAGTTGCTAAGAATATACAAACAGATACTGAAACTTTTTAGTATTTTTGAATTATTGTATACAATGTATACTTGTAAACTAGACCTAGTATTCTGAGTTAATTATTTTGATGCAAAACATGTTTATTCATTATAGTTTATACTGTGTTTCTAAACAGCGAAGCCTTCATTTTTTTATACCTCAGCAACCGCGAAGGCAGAAGCCTAAATACCGCGGCACCGCGGTCGCTATAATGAGCTCAGAGATACCTTGTCTTTCCGGTTTTGAACTGCCTAAGTTAGTAGGACCTGGAAAATCCTCCTAGGAAGCCGACGTCAGGCGGATCTGTCTGGCAAGCTGATCGCGTAGCGGTATCATGGAGAATAACTTTGAGGAGCAAAGCCCATTGACACATCGGTAGAAGAGGGCCAGATAGCCAACGGCCCTTCAGTGCGAAAGGATTCCGAGAGTCTCCATTAGAGAAGAGTTATCAATCAGACGGACAACTGTCTAATTTATTACTTTAAACATAGCTTCTCAATTAACCCCTCTGGTACAGCTAACAGATATACTACATGGCAGCATATTCAGTGATAATTTGCGCACAAAGCAAATAGCACTGATTTTATACACATATAGACCACTCTGCAACCAACAAAGCATGCTTGGGAACTGACTTGCAGCATGGACGTTGAGCATTCTCACAGCAAGTTGCTATTTTGTCGGTTTTTTACATTATATGGGGTTTTTACGTAATAACCCTGCCGATGAGCGCTAGGGCGCTGCTTTCCTACTTTCTATCATAGACCACTGTTCTTTGAACCACCCCGTATAATATGAAATGCGATTAGAACTGGATGCCAATGGCAAATGTAATGGTTGCTCTCTATGGCTGCACAATATATAAAAGAGATGGGATTTCCTTTCATGCATAAAGGGTTAGTTGAATCATATATGCGTGTGGAAAATGGCTGAACGTTATGGTTTCCTTTGTTCTCATAGTGGGTTTGACTTTATTGTTTATGCTATTTATCTTCAGTTAACCTTGTTTGATTTAAGCAAAAATGTTTCAAAACCAAAGATATCATGTAACATAGGTAGTTATAGTCTAGGAAACATCTCTCAAAAATATTCTTATAAGATTCTTTTGCAAAAATTTCTATTTCTAATCAAATTACTGAAATTGTACTTTTTTGCTCTAGACAAATTCTTTTTAGGTTTATTTTAAGCCGTTCTGACCAAAAAAGTTTTCATCAACTTCTCTGTAAACTTGTGCTTTTAGATAGGAGTATATGTACATTCCATCCATTATATAAGGAATAATCCTGCAGCTGCAAATAGGACACGTCTTGATCCACTAGGTACGAGTATATGACAATAATTTAGTTTTATTAAATTTCTTATTCTTATAATTTTCGAAATTGTTTTGTTGTTATACTGGAACTAAAAAAAATAACACTGAAAACCTCTAAAACTATAAAGCTTTTGATAAATCAAATTCATGCCATATAGTAGCTCATGATGTGACCTATTTGCAGCTGCAGAGTTATCCTTTAATTTCCGGACAGCCGCGATGTTTAAAAAAGTAAGAAATATGCAATATTCGTCCTGGAAAAAACGAAACGTTGACATACGTATAGTTCCTAGATATCAGACAACCATTAATAAAATCTCAAAGTATTTCAGGGAGCATTGTTATAGTAAACCTTTTTTGAATGTTGACCAAACGCGCTCTCAAAGTATATTCTGCGTGAGCATGAGAGAGATGCAACATAAGGGCCGGTTGGCCATTTTTACTAGGAGATCGATTTTGGTAACTAACTTCCAAATCAAGGAATGTAAGGTTTTTGGAAATCACTGCCTTTAATGATAATTTGTCCAATTATAATTTATGAAGGTGTAAATAGTCCCTCACATTATGAAGTACAACTTGTAAGCTATTAAAACCTAATTTCAAGTGTTTTTGGTACTTTCCTCTATTCTTATACATACCGGGTGTTTCGACCCTCATCATTAGGTGTAGTAAGGGATAAACTGAACATTAACACTGCCACTTTTTCTCCTTTACAAGATGGTGTAATTAGAATTTCTATATGACGTATCGCCTCTTGCCATCCATCAACCTTATTTTTCTTAACGCCATATTGGCGTATATTATAGCCCAGTGAATAGACTATTGAATTCTGATTCCAAGAATGTATAATATGTCATACATTGATATTGCCAAACCTTAGATATTTCAAAAAACAGAATTTCCCAGATAGACATTGGAATTATCAGATATTCATTTGATTTATATACCAGAGACTTATCGCCAAACCATTTTTATTTTTCCTGATTTTATTTGGGACGGGGTTTCAAAACAAGTTGCATGTTCTTATTGTCACTTTTTCTATTCTACAAGATGACGTAGTCAAATTTTCAATCCGTCACCAACTTGTTTTTTCATATGGACGCTATATTGGAATTTTGTACATTTAAATGGAGTTATCAGTTCTAAGTTCAGTGATGCATTTCCATAGTTCCATGAACTTGTTGCCCGAACGTACATTATACTGAACACGAAATGAAAATAGGCAACTTTGCCTCAATTTAAGCGACTTTTATCTTGGCGTTACCGACGGTCGAATTTGAAACACTCAGTGTAAGGGCATGAAATATACTGTAGTATCCAATGCACTATTGGATTATTCCATTATCAGTTGTGATTGTTCAGAATGAACAAATGCTCCGGTGGATTTGAAAACGTATTTGCCACAGCAACACAAAACGTATATAAGGGATATAAATGGCAAAACAGAGTTAGTTGGATGTGTGGCAAAGTTCCATTAAATCATTATACGCGCAATGCGTGAAAATTGAATTCTGCTGTTAGCCGCTACTACGGCTGGTTATTATATTACACACCATTTGCTGGTATGCCTGATGTGTGCTTAGATTTGCACGTTATACAATTTCAGTAGTTTCACTGTCTTGAAAGGTTATAGAGAATGGGATAAGGACCAGCGATATCATTTTTTTTCTATCTTCCTTTGGAAAATAGCTCGGCAGCCCAGGAACGAGGTTGTTCTGGGCAGATCGAATTCCATGCTATTCAAGGGCAACACGATTGACTTATGTAATTGTCAAGCGCCTTACACGAGTCATCAAAAGGGCATTATCAGATCATGATTGTTTTTTTTCCAATATAAATACTCTGTGATCGCGGCATTAAAGTAGTTATATTTTTTGTGCCGTGGCTGCTCATGAAATCAAAATGAAAGGCGCTTTCGCTGTTTGACGATTCTAAAATCGCAGGCCCGTGAATCTACCTACAAGACGAGCAATTCGGTGGAACATCGCAGGAAGACGACTCATCTTCTAAATTTCTCTTGAAATACGAGTGAGGCAAGAATAGCTACAAGATCAAGTGGCCGGTTCACATTTTTTTTTTTGGCACTAGGACATTGCATCTCATTAGCCACATCCAATCTTGTATTTGTATATCTCTCATTATGGACAAACACACGACGTCACAACATCCATGGCGAAGGCGAGATTCGAACTCGCGGCCCGGCCGGCCGGCTGATCAGTAGCACGACACTCTGACCCACGCGGCCAACCGATGTCCCCGGTTCACATCTTACTATTCCATTTTTTCAGTTTATCACTATGGATACAGGTCTACCAACCTACAATAATTAATATTGTAGGGGTCTTGTCAAGATAGGCGAGGGTGCGACTATGAGGTGTGTGGTTAACAATGCAGTAAAATAACCCAAAAATGCTCAAAGGTTTCATTTTTATTCCAAAAAAATTTCACAGAATATTACTTTATCCCGAAAATTTCCCCAATTGAAATAATCTCCCAAATTTTGGAGAAAGTCCGCCGATATGGCCAGAATGGACTCGTAACACCCCGTGTCTTGCACGAGGAGATCGCCTGACGGCTGGTTCCAAGTCGCGCGATCAGTTGCATTAGGCTGAAAACATAGTGGAGCGGCGAGATGAGCGACGAGGAGAGCAGAGAGCAGAGCGGCGATTGAGTGTCGCGGTGATAAAAGAGATGCCTGCACATAGTAGCGCGATCAAAACAGAGAGATGGATCTGTTGTTAGCAGAAAATTCTTCTCTGAAAATTTGGTATTTTCTGAAAAATAGGAAGAGAAGTTGTAGTGTTCATGAAATAAATAAAAGTAGGCATGTACATGGTGAATTTCATCACCTGTATGAAGAACTAAGGCAGCATCCCGAGAAGTTTAAGTCTTATTTCCGAATGAGTATTGTAACCTTTGATTATATTGTGAAGAAAATTCAGCATAAGTTAGTAAAAAGTTGGACCAACTTTAATTGTAACCCTATTAGCCCAACAGAACGAGTTGCACTGACCTTAAGGTAAGTAAACGTGCACACTTTCAATTTTATATTTTATTCAGAACGAAAACCCAAACTAAAATGAAAGCACAAACATTACTCATATAGCTGTACCTATGTGAAAATATTAAAAATCATTAAGAGATTCTTCGGAAAAACTGGTCAAATAAGATCCAACTGATGCAGGATTCGAGGAGACCCTTAGAGGCTGCAAATCAATTATTTGGGATGAATTTACTTCATATACATCATGCATATTTTGAGCTTGATGATTACTTTGCCTTTGAGTAGCTTGACTAGGCGGCTGATCATTGTAAATAAAGTTATAAACAAGTTCCTGAATTCTCATTCTTAATAACATTTTTCTTTGTGGGGTGAGCGGGCGAATGTGTGGTAGAAGGCTGTCAAAAAAGCAATCGTCTTCATCAAGGGTTTTTTTCTCTTTTTCTAGAATCCTGAGTTTTTGTTCTTCTAATCTTATAAGTGCAGCACCAACATCTGTGTCATTTTGGTTCTTTCGTTTTAATTTGTTAACAGTAGGTGTGATAGTTAAACTGCTTTTGTTTTGAGACGAATCGTTCGTCAGTGGTAATTTATCGGCATAAGTAGAATCATCCAAGTTTGGCTTATTTGGTTCTGATCGGTGTTCTGATAACTGGGTGTTTGTTTCTTCATCCAGAATATTGATGTTTTGCTCAGTTTCGGGCAAATTTCCGGTGCTTACTCGGGCAGTAAATTGGTCTTTTAAAAAATAAAGACTATCAAAATATTGCCAAGATGATGTCCAAGAGGATGCCTCATCCCCCGATCGTTGTACTGGCTTTTTTTTAAGTTCTTTGCGAAATGTGTCTCGCAAGTTTTTCCATTTTGTCCTCACGATACTCCCTGAAATGAGAAAATATTTTTACCAGAATTTAAGCTTGAAGAAGTTTTTTTTTCCGGTTTTTGGCAACGGGATCATCTTTTAAAACTCTTAGTTTTACTTTTCGAATGGGTGCTACGACCGTGTCATCAATTGTGCGAGAAACAGTAAAAGCTATGTGGGACATATTACAACCTCTGCATATGAAACTTCCTACCGAAAATGACTTCAAGAACACTGCAAAAGAATTCTACGAAAAATGGAATTTTCCCAATTGTCTGGGGGCAATTGACGGAAAACATATTCGTGTGAAATGTCCTCCTCACTCTGGAACTATGTACTATAATTACAAAAACTTCTTTTCTATTGTTCTCCAAGCTGTTACTGATGCAAATTATAGATTTATAACGATTGATGTTGGAGGGTATGGCAAGCAGAGTGACGGGGGTACATTCCGATCCTCATCTCTATTTCATCTGATTGAGAGTAAACGTCTAAATATTCCTGAAGATGGTACATTACCGCTCACTATGATCACTGTATCCTATGTTTTTATCGGAGATGAAGCCTATCCTTTATTAAATAATCTAATGAAACCTTTTAATAGAAGAAATTTAGATGCAGAAAAAGAATATTACAATATGCGCCTTTCACGTGCAAGACGTGTAGTAGAGTGTGCTTTTGGAATCATCAGTGCCAAGTTTCGTATTCTTTTCAAGCCCATAGAAGCCTCTCCAGACTTAGCAGATGATATTATTAAGTGTATCTGTATTCTACACAATACAATAATTGATATAGAGGGCATTCCAATTCAAGATGAACAATTTTTGTCCCAATCCGAGTCTCAATGTAATAACTCGGACGTTGTGCGAGCAAATAATAGGCCAACAGCATCTGCCACTTTTATTAGAGAGACGTATAAAAATTACGTATGTAGAAATAAAATTTAAAAATATATACTCACTTGTTGTTTTCATTTCTTCGGCCACAGCATCCCACAGTTTATCCAAAACAAAGCGGTTATGGTGCTGAGAGTCTTTCTGATCCCATAGGGGATTTTTAACAAAAACACTAGTAATAAATGCATCAACATCCATTTTTAATACACAGTATTTCCGCAGCGAGGAGAGCAGAGAAAACAAATCTGCTTGGTCTCGCCGCTATCCTCTCTTATAGCAACGCAGTTACCTCGCTTGAGCTCGCCTCACTATGTTATACTCGATTGGAACTATTGCTTTTGTTTTCGCCGCTCTCCTCTCTGCTCTGCTCGTCGCTCTTCTCACCGCTCCACTATGTGTTCAGCCTAAGGCTGATCGTCCATTGGAAGCGTAGTCGCGCGACTCGAAGGTAGCGCGTATACGCCCGTGTATGAGCGATCATGAGACTGAGCGACTGGCATCATTCACTGCAGGCGACTCTATACGACTTAGTTCGCAACTGTCATCATCGAAAGAAAGTGTGCTCTGTAAAATCATGTAAAATGGATTTGCAAAACATGTACTTTTTGGAGCAACCTTACATAATAAGGCGTTTGAGAGCTCGTCGTGATAAGAAGAGACGTTTGTGTTGGATAAATGAAATACTTAGTAGAAGAAATTTACTGGGAGAATTCCATCACCTACATGACGATTTACTGAATGATCCGCAGAAATTCTTTGATTATTACCGGATGAGTCTAGACACATTTCAGTACATTTTGAGTGCTATAGAGTCATCGATCGCCAAAGATTCAAATTTCAGGGAGACAATAAGACCTGTGGAACGTTTAAGTGTGACTTTAAGGTAAGTAAATTTATTCAATTGTTATAAATCTATATTAAGTTTAATTGAACAAAAAAAGTAACAAAACCATGTATCATAAAAAGGAAATAAAAAAAGTACTCAATAGTCGGACAATATGCATTCGTGTTGTAATTCTTATTGCGCCTGATCGGTATTAGCCTTCTTATTATAACACAGTTACTGGATATCTTGAAAGTTCCCGAAATATTGTCGCAAACCTGTATTAATCTGGTCTGCAGATGAGTTCGACGTTTGAATCGTCCATGAGGATCCACCGGTTTCGCTGGTGCAAGGCGAGGGTACCGGTGTTGTTGTGTAGGTCGATGGGTATGCGGGGATCTGTGGTATTGCTCTCCTTCATCAATAAGAACTTGCTGAAGTTTATTTCTTGCATGCAATTTGCGGTGTTCTGGAACTTTTTTTAGATATGGAAGAAGACTAACCAAAAACTGATAGTCGCTGTGTCCTTCTTTGTTAGCATGTTCAGTAAATAACTGCAACTTAGCCCTCTCGATTTCTAGAAATTTATCGTCAACCGTGATGTCTGCTGGTGTATTTCTTTTACGTTTAGGATTGCTAGTTCTAGGTGTTATTGGAGGACCAGCAGGACGAACGTCAGCATTACCTGGTTGTGTATCATGCTGTTTTCTACGCGTCTGATGATTTCTTGCAGGTACTGGGGGTTCCATCTTACTGGCTTCGCTCGATGACATATTGAGTTCTCCTTTGTCAGTGACAACTGCTTGTGGTGATTCCATATCAGGCAAATCATCTTCATCGGCAATATCGTCTCCGTCATTATTTCGAGAAAATGTTCTTTCTGGCGAGGCAACATTTCCCTTCAGCTGTCGTGGCTCAATTATGTCGGAGAGAAACAGCATCTGGTCGAAGAAAGTCCATGAAGAGGAACCTTCCTCCGGCGCCTCATCTCCTGATTTATGGACTTTTTTATATTCTCTTCTAAATACATCGCGCAGTCCTTCCCACTTTTTCTTTACTTCGTTCACTAAAACACAAAACCACAGTTTTGGTTAATATTGCAAATAGGAACATAAACAATTTTTTTTCAATAAATGTTCATAATGATTTCTGTTGTTACAGGTACTTGGCCACAGGTGCTTCATTCAAAACATTGGGGTATTCATTTAGAATGTCAGATGTAACCGTTGGAAGAATAGTTAAAGAAACGTGTATTGCTATTTGGGACCAGTTGAGCACTCTACATATGCCATTTCCTCCTACAGATGAACAGCAGGAGTCAATAAAAGAAGGTTTTTGGCGTAAATGGAAATTTCCTAGTTGCGTTGGGTGCATCGATGGAAAACATATACGCATACGAAATCCAGACCATTCAGGCAGCATGTTCAGAAATTACAAGCATTTCTTTTCAACTGTGCTACAAGGTGTGGCGGGACCAGATTACAAGTTTATTACCATTGATACAGGAGGGTACGGCAAGGAAAGTGACGGTAGTGTGTTTTATAATTCCCGCCTTCATAGAAGGCTTGAAAACAATGAGTTGGGTAACAAACGGCTTACCACACTGCCTGGATCGAATATTAAAGTTCCGTGCGTGCTGTTGGGAGATGAAGCCTATCCATTGAAAACTTACTTGATGCGACCTTTTCCCGCATCACAACTTGGACCTTCACATACAATTTTCAATAAACGACTTTCACAAGCACGGCAAGTCATTGAATGCGCGTTTGGTATTATTTCCGCCAAGTGGAGAGTACTTCAAAAAGGAATTGAGGTTGAACCAAACTTTGTCGATGATATCGTTAAATGTGTATGTTTGTTGCACAATATTATTATTGACAAAGAAGGCGAACCACAACCTATGTCAATACCTCAACAATCAGAAACCAGTACTACAAGAGCCAGATTTGCTTCCCTAAGCGAAAATAGGAGCGTCACTACCGCTTATGTGATCAGAGACAAATTCGCAGCATATTTTTGTGAACATCAAGCAAATACCTAAAAAAACTTGTGTCTGAAGTAAAAGCTTTGCACTGACGGTCTGTTTTTGCCTGAATATCTCTTATGTTTTGTTCACTTTGTAATATAATAATGATATTGAAAACAACACTTACCATTATTAGTAACACCTACTTCGTCTGCAACTTTCGACCACAATTTCCTCTGAACATCACGAGAATGATACCTTTTGTCTTTCATGTTCCACAACGGAGGCTTTTCACGAACGGCACTAATCAATTTTTCGTTATCAATTTCCATATCGAAAACTAAATATTACCTGCACAGAACACACGAACCCAAATGCAATGAATAATTTTATGGCGTCTTCGTCAGAGATAACCCTATGGTCTTCGTTTGCACATGCGATCACAAGCGACTAATCCCATTTTGGAGGGATCGGTCGCCAGTCGCTTGTGGTCGGCCGAGGTCGGTCGCTCAAGGTCGCTTACAGTGGATGTTGTTTACTAATTTGTCATTTGCTAGGATCAGTCGCTTGTATACGGGCGTATACGCGCTACCTTCGAGTCGCGCGACTACGCTTCCAATGGACGATCAGCCTAAGGGTCGGTCCTGGTTACAGTAGGATCTCTTGAATAGGTGATTTCGGACAAAGCAGATAAGGCAAAGTGTTAGTTAATAAATTTTAAATTGCTATTTAGGTACTTCAATATGAAAAGAAAACAAATCTAGGATATTGGTACTGTTTTGAAATAATCCATTCTAGTAGTGCATTGAAAAACAACATAAGATGCTTGACCTATGTTATCATTGCAATGAACATGTATTACGCGGTTTTAACACAGCTTAAATGACAATCAGCTCATCAGCTATGAAACTCTCCTGTTAGTGTCGAAAACGTCCGCATGTGAATTGCCCTAGTACAAAAAGGTAGTGTTCAGCATTTAGTGTAGTTTGTGTGAATCAATAATAAATGTTTATCGAAAACGAAGCGGCGGATGACTATTTATTTATGAAAAAGCTTCAAAATGAATTTGTAATGGTGGAAGTATTTACAATAAACAAACAAATATTTACTTTTGATATGTATTCTACGCTGCTCCCATATAATCAAACCATTTTCAATGTAAGCAGTGCTAAAAACATCAGACAAATATAACCTTCACTTAATCACAAGAATTTCGGTGTCTTTGTCGCAGAAAAAACATTGTTCATCAGTAAAACTAAACCATTTTGCACAAATATTTTTTCATTCTTCGCTCATTTTAAACAAATTCATTTAGAAAATGTATATTGTTGTCATCTAGTTATGAATCACCTTGTGGGGAGCGGCATATTTTCCAAGTAAGGAGCGTAGAGTTGCCTCCATTTTTTATAACTAACTTCTTTAGGTATTTAAGATATCGGAACTACCGACCGCTCACAGTTTGAAAACTCGCCATGTATGTAGAAGCATCCTAGCTGAGGAGTCGTCAGAAGGGTCAAGTTTGATTGCGGTGTTTTAACAGTGTTTTCATTGAAAATGGAATGGATTGAGAATATCCCAGCAGTAAAGAATCCATGGCAAAGTAAATATTTTTCTGTTTATTATAAATACTTCCACAAATACGAATTTATTTTAAGACCTTTAAATAAATTAATAGTCATCAACAATTCGTCGCTTCTTTTTGGACAAACGTATTTCTTGTTATTATTGGTTCACACAAACTACATCAGATCACATTTGAATATATAATGATTACGACTGTAAATGATAGCTGCGGCCGCAGGCAGAGTACGTGGCAACACCGGCTGCTGCTAAGCGCTAAAAACCCCTAGTGACAGGAGAATTTCAAGCTGATTGCTATCTAAGCTGTGGTATTAGATGGTGTTAACTTACGTCGATTATGCCTAAATACGCATTTAGTTTTAAGGAAACATTTGCAACAAAAGAATTGTGACTGCATCGTTGAGAAATTCTGAGAATACAAAATTTTAGGTATAATCACGGGGGTGCGTTGGAGGGTTAGGTTGATTTCAAGTTGAAGACTGAACAATTTTATTCATTTATTAGTCATTCGCGCTTGATGTCTTTCAGCTCCCTAGCTATGAAAGATTATCCTTATCTCTAAAATTGCTCTAATTTTCACTTTACACGCCATACAGCATTATGAAGGGTTACGGTTAGATCACATGCACAGATTGCGAATTTTCTTGAACGCAGTCCTCAAAGGCGTAAAACATAATTACTGTTTTCCAGGCAGCTGCATAATGGGAAATATCAGAATTCACCATCGTGAGAAACTTGGAAAATTCATATGATTCGATTTTATATGTATTTGCGGACTTTTACCGTGCCTGTGTAAGATATACGTTTCAGTTTTTCCATAGTCCTTCTTTTAAGTTAAGTATATTGAGAACCTTTTGACGGTTTACAGTCTGCTCTACACATCCTCATTATTTTTTACTCAATTATACGCTATTTAGCGTACTAACCTGCGAATATAGGAAGAATATTCTTTCGAAGTTTCAAAAATTGTGTTCGAAATGATGGCTATCGCCATCTACTGGTGAGGTGCTCAGGTGTGCTAAAATGTCATCAGAATCCATATATATATATATATAATAGTTTGGGGATCTAGAAATGAGTATATGTAATAGATACAGGTTACAGATAGATATTTATTTCCTTGAACGTAACCTGTAGTTTTCATCTTTCTTTTATTACACCTATGCAGCCGCGTAGGCAGAAGCCTAAATACCAGCATCGCGGCAGCTATGAGGAGCTTGAAGAAACTTTGTTAATCCGATTTTTTAACTGCCTAAGGTTAGTAGAACTGAGAAAAGCCTCCTCAAGTATATTGTTCCACAATCTCGATCCCTAGGAACAAAGGAGCGGTCGTATCGACCAGTTCTGGATGTAGCAGTACTCGAGGCTAGGTCTTATCTGTGCCCTGCACTGGGATGTGAAGGAAAGTACTTCAGCTTAATTTTTTTCCAGCAGCTGCCACTATTGACAAGGTGTGATTGTGCCAGATTAAGTCCCCTGTGATCTGGACTCCGACCAGCTGAAATGAACGGTAGAACTCGGCCATCCATCAAAGCCGGATGAGCGCTAGGGCGTTTATTGTTAGTCAAGGTACAGCACTGTATTTTGAAGCATTAAACTGTACCACATTGTTGCGTCCCCAAGCAGTGATAACCTCCAGAGGTCTCTCGCCAGAGAGGAAGTCGCTGCTATTTTTTTTTCTCCGCCTCACAGGCAGAGATCAGCGTGACACTCTAAATTCTTGCATATAAAGTGCTGTTATCAGCAAAGCTGTAAATCGGATTGATTGTACACGAACCGAGGTCGCTGATATGTAGGTAACAGGAACGTCGCAGCCAAGACCGATCTCTGGAGTACAAAAATATATAAATACAATAAAAAGTGTAAATTACAGTACAATATTACATAAAAAAACCTGCATAGTTCATGTTGATAATTTAGAGAAATAGGGTATGATGATTGTCGTTAAATTTGTTTTTCAAAAATTATATTCTTAACTTGCTTTGAAGTTCAGAAGCTTCGTAGGCGGTGATAATGCATTGTATAGTATAAGGGCATTAGGGGTAAAGCAACCAGAGAGGAAGTCAGCCACCTATCTGCAAATTTTATCTGGGAAGCCATAGGGTGGAAGTTTGCACAAGAGCAGGTCGCCACAGAGCTTACGTTGATAGAAAAGTCCATGATATTCTGGTCATGTGAAACCACATTATATGTATAAACTTTCACTGACATTTCCGCCATCACGGTGGCGCAAATTAATGACAATTGCAATATACTAATTTAAAAAAATTTAGGTAAACCCTTCAACAAACCGAAATTCCCAATTTTTATCCCATACAAAGATGCAGATTCAGAAAATGATAAGGAGCCTTTGAGACGTCAAAAAGGAGTGGGCGATTTTCATTTATTTCTCGTTTATTGCGCCTAGCTCCGCCGCCACCTGACGAATTTTTAAAAGCTATAAAGTCTTTTCGTCTTTGGCATAGCAAAAGCCTTGTGAGAAAATTTCATAAAAGTTCGAGCGATAAGTTCCAAGTTCTAAGACGGGCCAATGATTAGCGGACAGACAGACAGGCACATGCAGACAGACCGACAGAACATGGAAATGAGTGACATGGTTTTTCGTGATCGTCATATAACATCTGAAAAAAAAACACATTTTCGATTTTTTTCCTTATCACAATAGTTCCTCGCCAGTGAGGTGGCGTTTGTTGCGCTACAGATTAGCAGCTTATGCCAGTAGATGCTTTTGTTGATACAAAAAAGTACCTAATCGGATTTGAAAAGGTTCAGTTAAATCTAGTGTAAATACTATTATTGCTTTGTATGAAACATTGGTAGAGGTGCATTTTCAACCGTTTAAAATATCAGCAAGTTAGCAGGCACAGGGACAAACGGATCAAAAGGGATTTTGTTATTTGTCACTATCAGAGGGAAACAAGCGACAATGCATTGAATTTTTAATTTTAATCCGCCAATTTATGCTTATAACCAATTGCTCCCACGTTTTATAATTAGAACTATGCAATAAATATAACTGTCTCAGTCTTTCATAGCATTATATGGTCAACTAAACGTTCCAGAACGAAGTGCAGCGAATACCTCAACTACTTTAGCGGTCAATGTAAATCAATATATATATATATAGATTATATATATATATATATATATACGAGTCCCTTCCCACTTCAGTTGGCCCACTTCAAGATTTGTACCAAAATATGCCTTTATAAACTAAACATGACGAAACTATTTACTTCTAAAACAATTTATTTTCTCAAAAACATTTTAGATACACTCTAGTCGTAAAAAATACATATTTGAAATCACTTAGACCTATAACTAATAGAACATCTGAACAAATAAACAAATAAATGCGCGAAGTTAACAAAGCAACAATTGAAATATTACCATTGGGTAACATCACCTTTATTTTTTATTACGCCTGAAATTCTTTGGGGCATAGCGTTAACCAAGTTTTGTCAAAAATTTGGTGTAAAACAATCCCATATTTCTTGAAGCTTTTGTCTCAGTTCGGTGATTGTACGAGCAGGATGTTGTCGTAGAACCTTTTTCATCTCGTGCCACAAAGTTTCAATAGGTGACAGATCTGGACTGCTAGAAACCCATTTCAAAAGTGGTACATTATTTTCTTCCATCCATTTTATAGCCTTTTTTTAGCTTTGGCATGCTGCACCATCTTGCTGAAACACAAACTCTTGGCCGGTTGTCAAACATTCTTCCATCACTGGTAAAAGCGATTCTTCTAAAATTGCCAAATATTTGTTTGTATCCACATTTCCATTAATAAAATAAAATGAAGTTTTCCTCCTTCCTCCTTTTGATCACATACTGCCCCAGACCATAATGGATGCTGCAAATTTCACTTTTTTCTTCAGACAGTCAACAGTCATTTTTTTGCGAATAACTCTACCGCGACTGTCACCCAGATAAACTTCGAATCGGGCCTCATCACTCCATTGTATTGCGCACCATTGTTGAGGTGTCCATTGTCTATGTTCTTTAGCCCATCTAAGCCGATTTTTTTTCTGTAGTGGAGTTAATAGTGGCTTTTCTTTCGCCTATAAACAAGTTGTGCAACTTTCGGGTTTTTACTTCACTTTTTTTATAAGAAAACTTACCTTGCAAGTGCTAAATCCCAGTTTGTGGGCCTCTCGATGAGTTGTGGACCTCGAAATTCTCCTTAGAACAGCTCTTGATTTTAAATAATTGGCACGCCTGTTTTTCACTATTCTTCTTAATGCTCTTCAGTCGGCATTTGTGATATTACTTTTTGTCACATATCGTGGCTTAATATTAACTGAACCAGTTACGTTATATCTTCTAACAATATTTCTCGCACTCTACTGCGATAAGTCTAACAAAGTTGCAATTTCTGAGTTTGATTTCCCAGAATTAAAAAATTTAAGTATCAGTAACCGAATTTTCTCACTAATAACCTTTCCTCTAGCTATTTTGAAAACCTTAACTACCCAAAACTATTTTAAACGTATTCTGACAGCTGTGATTAATAAAAATTGTCATGGCTTTTATTTTTCACAGCCACCTATGCGTTATAGACTTATTTTGCATTGGAATGAAAATAGGTTGATATGCTGTAATTGCAACATGTGTCATTTTTATGCTGCAAATTTGATTAGGGAGTGATAAAGTTGGTGTTTTCTACTATATATTATCAAAATATTCATTGTTAATATTTTAAACCTGTAATACCCTGCTACATTTTTATTAATTGTGTTTGATAAGAAAAAAACTAAGATTTCAATAGTTGGGCCAACTGAAGTGGGAAGGGGCTCCTATATATATATATATATATATTGTGCAATCATCAAGTGGCTTCACGACGTAATGCTCTAATGTTTTCTAAATAATTTTTAAACTGTCTTTAACTTGTCTTGTCATATTTTATATAATTTTAACCATTGTACCATGTATCCAGCTCTCACCATGTTACTGGACGTTTCCCTCATACTATACGAAAACAACAATTAGCAACATCCTCACATACTACTGTAAGTTGATTCAATTTAAATTCATTTTACACTTTTGTTGCTACTGTTATCATTGTAATTGCAGCTCCTGATGATGATGGCAAAGTCCATTGAAAGCTAGAGAGAATTAAAAAAAGTATAAAGAGTCCTCTTTGCTTGAATTTTGTCGAAGTACCCAACAAAAGGCGGAAGCTTTAATTTTTCACCTATATATATATATATATATAATTATGGGTTCAATTAGAAGATTATTGTTTCTATACTTCGTACACATCCGTTACGGCTTCAACATTTCTAAAAGAATGGGTTACCATCGAATAAATATTGAAAGTTAAGTAGCGCTTGGGAGAGCCCTTGTGATAATTAAAGACCGGGTGGTGGGATATGTGTAGCAAACTAAACTGGTCACATATCCGACCCGTTAGTTTTGTTACGGTCTTAGAGAGCCAATAGCACTTTGAGCCGACCAGCCGACGACAATAATAATAATAATAATTCATTCTATTAACGTTCTCGGAATGTATAGCAGCAAGGAACATATCATTACTATTACATGCACATACTTATACATCGTATTACACATGTACTGTAAGAGGAATACGCCCACGCTCAATTTAAACACGTATAAAACACTGCTTAATGTCATTGTACTTTGCAGTACCATACATTTTTTATTTGTGGTCAGCCTTTGGACCAGGACATAAAAGGTATGATAACAAATACATTTTTAAAAAATACAAAATTCCCGACTGCATTATCTGAAAAGGATGGATTTTGAAATTTAGAAATTTCAAGGTTGAAATCAATACCGTAAAATCATACAACTATAGTCCTATTATACAACTATGATCCAAAATGACCTGTCCATTTTTGTCTTTAAAAGTTCGAAAGTGCTGCCGCCAAGTGAATTTAATGTGTATCATTATTGCCTATGGGTATAAGTCTGATAGTTACCGCGCTTCTAACTAGATGGCAACACCGCTCGGTAAGGCAATCCGGCCGACAAATTGAACAAGTCGCAGGTGCGTGTTTTATGGGATGACGAAACTTTTATTTGAAAAATTACTTGCAGTTTGTGCCGAGTTTCGCGGTTTGTTTTTGTTTGAAGGTAAGCTAATAGTGACTACTTTGTGCAAATAGTTTTTCACATATAGGTGTTGTTATAAAAATTAATCGAAAAATAATAATTTTTCGTACTTTGGTTTCAACAATAGTCCTATGATTTTTTTGGACCATATTTAGAAGTTCATTTTTATTACAGGTGTGGATGGATGACTCACTGAAAATGTCCAGAAGAAAGCTAGGAGGCAGGCCATACAAGTATTATAGCGACAGACAGATGGAACTGTGCCTATCTGATATAGAAAACAGAGTATTAACTCAAAGGGAGGCGTCAGAAAAATATAAAATACCAAGATCTTCAATAATTCTGAAAATAAAAGCAATACGCAACAATAGTGTTCGCCCACCTGGTCGGCAATGTGTATTCACCACGAAAGAAGAATCCTCATTCATCGATCACGCCATCCAAATGTGTCACTTTGGGTTCCCAATCACTTTATTTGACCTATGATGCATAGTGAAAACATATTTGGACAAGCAAGGAAGGAATGTGCCACAATTTTCAAATAATTTTCCAGGTCGTACATGGGCTCAACTTTTTTTAAAGAGACACAAATCAGAGCTTTCGCATAGGTTCTGCAGCAATATTAAACGTGTCCGAGCTGCAGTAAATGAAGAAGCTATCAAGAACTATTTCAATCATTTGAAAATGGAAATTGAGAATATCCCACCTCACTTGATTTATAATTACGATGAGACTAATTTAGTTGATGACCCAGGAAAGAAAAAAGTTCTCACGAAACGTGGCACAAAATATCCAGAGGCTATCAAAAACTCAACGAAAGCCTCCTTTAGTCTGATGATGTGTGGAAATGCCGCAGGTCAACTGTTACCGCCATATGTTAATTACAAAGCTGAACATTTGTGGGACACTTGGACCGAAGGAGGACCTTCCAATACTCGATACAATCGATCTAAATCGGGTTGGTTTGACGCTAATAGTTTTGAAGATTGGTTTTTCACCACAGTGTTACCGGCACTGAGAATAGAAGAAGGAAAGAAAGTAATAATTGGAGACAATTTAAGCTCACATCTCAGCTACAAGGTAGTCAAAGCATGCGAAGACCACAACATAGCGTTCGTCGCATTGCCGCCTAACAGTACACACCTTACACAACCGCTGGACGTGGCATACTTCCGACCTCTCAAAGTCCATTGGCGGAAAATACTGGATGAATGGAAATCTACGCGAGAAGGTCAAGTTTTGCCTACCATTCCAAAACAGACATTCCCTTCACTGCTTAATCAGTTATGGGAAAAAATTGCACCAAAAACTGAAGACAACCTAAAAGCTGGCTTTTTAAAAACTCAAAAGAACCTTCAACCTCCACAAGAAACAAAAATGGAAGAAAGAAAAAAAAACAGAAGAAGAAAACAGATTCGGAAACTGAAACAGATTCAGAAGAAGACCAGGCAGTGGAAACTATTGACGATTCAGATTCCGATGGCCCGCTAAATGAGGAAGGCGACGATTGGGAAGATGAAAATATACAACAGCAGCATGATAGTTCTCCTCACAATGCATCGCTGCAATATGTTCCGGAAGATTATGTTGTCGTGGCGTATGAGGGGGAACTATGGCCTGGCCAGATAGAATCTATCGAAGGAGAAGGAGCCTACGTAAAATGTATGGCCCGTTCTGGACTGTTGTGGAAATGGCCAGAAAAAGAGGACAAAATATTTTACCCTCTCGGTGATATTAAATATAAAACTGAGGAGCCCAAAAAAATGAGCACCAAAAGGTCTTTATTCCGAGTTCCGGAGCTAGAAAGTAGGTGGGGAAATCCCAAAAAATAATTGTTTTTGTTTAATTTCTTTATCTTTTATTGCTTTTCTCAAATAATTTCTATGAATAGTTTGAAATGTTCCTATGAAAGATACGTTTTCTTTGTTCATTTGTTGACGTTTTAAGAAGAGTAGGCTGTTTTGTTAAATTGATCTCAATTTGTACCTTATAAATAAAAAAATAAGATTATTGATTGTAATTTGTAGTTCCTTTTTGCAGATATCATTTTCAATATATCTATTTTTGCATGAGACCCTTCCAACTGTAGTCCAAATTCGTATACGCGTACGTTTTCTTGGTGAAATTCGATCTGGACTATAGTTAAAAACATCATATGCAACTATGGTCCAATATTTAACAAAAAAATTAAAAAATAGGTTGGTATTTTTAAGCAATAATAACTACTACATATAGTCAGTAATTCAATAAGGTACAGTCTACATCGAATTCCTTCCCTCTGTTGGTAATAGACTTTTATATATAAGCTTACAAAGTAAATTGAATGTAGTTTTGGACCATATTTAGATGATTTTACGGTAACCGACATTTTGATTTTACGGAAGCTATAGCCTATTAAATAGAAATTACAACCTGAAATTTTCGATAAAAGTCTGCTATTTGGATTTTATAAAATTTTAATATAGCCAGAGTCACTTGCACTCAGTGGCGCTCCCAGGACTTCGTCTGGGAGGGGTAAAATGGAAAGTAAATTCTCAGTGTGACGAACTGAAGCGTTATAATGATTGAACATTAAAAGCATGGACATATGCAGACATATGAATTTGTTACAGTAATTTCTGTAGAAAATACATACAGTTTTATTTAATTTTGAATCATACGAAATCAAAGTGTAAATAAATCAAACCAAGCTCGAGCAATCTTCATATATTAAAACAAAAATGCAAAATAATATAATCGATCACAGCCTTTTCTACATAACAATGTCAGACAAAACAACAAAAAATACATCTTCATGAAAAAAATAACAATAACAAATATGTTACGACTTCTACAAAGTATAAAACGGAATGTAAATCAAAATAAAATTCTTAATCATGAGAAAAACATAAAAAATATTCATTGCATAACTACATTCTCTCAGCCAGTCTCAAAAAACAAAAACATATAAACTATGAAACTACATCAGTTCACAGTCTCAAAATAAAACAATCACTACATTTGCTTAGAAAATGATTTGAACAGAATTGGAACAGACTTTTATAACAATCTGCTGGCCAATAAATAAAACTTCATATATTGATTGGATACTTTGGTAAAGATCACCGTGGTGGTTTAAACGTAAGTAAACTCTTGACTACATCTGCTTTTTATTTAATGGCCAGCAGAAGAGTGATGGATTTGAGAGACAACCTTAGGCAAAGTTCAGGTGTTATCATATTACAAAATCAAGGCGCCTATTCTTTTTGCTGGCGAACCGATCTATGATTGTATTCACGTCTATTTTAATATCCCTATGCATATACAAAAGAGCTAAACCCACTAATCGCTCTTGTAACATAGTGGAGTGCAGCCAAGTTTTTACCCTCTTTAGATGGAGAAACTTCTTTCAGATGTTTAACACTTAAAATCAATAATTGTAGGCATCTATTAATTGAAGGAAAAATGATTTCATCACATGATAAATACAGTGACATTCCACTATCTATAATATCTTGTATAGGACGCCATAAAGGCGTCCTACAATATTTTAGGAACAACTGACGACACGGCCCTAAGGGCTATTTAATCATTATGAAATATTGTTGACAAATGAGGCTATCGTGTACAGACGAGCTCATTGCTGCAGTCTTAGGATTTTTTTCACAAAATGCCCAAACAGTGCACTAAGGGTTCTGACCAAACTTCAGTTTTTTTCCATTGCACTACATGGAAGATCGTACTAGAAGTTGTTCCGGGGGCGTAGGAAGTGTAGAGTCAAACTCCTCGATGCCATTTTTTTAGACACAAAATGGCATTTATTTAAATAGTAGTTGTAACCGCCACTGCGAAATTCTATAAAGAAACCTTAATGCATACCTCGAAAAGTTATCTAATTGGGAATAGAAGGTATAGTCTGACATACCGCCCCCATGGTTTATTTTTTCTATACATCCCACCCAAACTCAAGTTTCATTATTTGCCATGCCATGCAATCCGAACAGATAACTTATAGATTCTAACGGGTTTTCTGGCGACAAGTCACATTTTTATCCAATAAAGTACTCGGGTCGTTTGTCTTAGCAGATTTTCGAGTATCGCTATGGATACAAAAGCGAACGATTGTCGCATAAATCTAGCAGAATGGCTGCTATGAGGATTGTTATACTCGTAGAGAATGTTCGAAAGTCTTCTCGGGTAGCAGAGCATATCGGGTTATACTGATCTCTTTTAAATCTCAGATTTTATATCGCGTTCTTTTGATAGCTTGCTTCAGATAGGATTCGAATAAAATTGAAGCGCAGATATGTAAGAAAAATCCATCCATCGTAACGCAATATTCATGAGAATAGCCAAACAGTATCCGAAAACAGGATTTCAAAACAGTATTCGAATACCGGGATTTGGATGCAAAATGGGTATTCGAATATTGGGATTCAGAAACGGTATTCAGAATCCAGATTACCAAAAACTAACCAAAAAAGTATTCATTCGAATAACAAATACCAATCACACTAAGGTTTTTGAATATTATTCGAATACCATCAGCCAAACGTATTCTGAATAGGATTCAAAATACCGAGTATTCGATACTACCCAAGTCTGCTAAGTAATTTCGGCAACGATGTAGAACATATACCTACAGCTCAAAGCTATGAATGGGTCCCACTAGTCCCATCTCTGAAGCTGGGAAGCAAGTGTTACATCACATCAGAGTCAAACCATATAGCTCAAGTATCATAACGTTTAGATAACCCGCACAATTTCCACAGTCATACTTTTTCGGAAAAACCTACATAATGTCACTAAACATCGATATAATAAGGATTTCTTCGCGAGTCTACGGTGTAGCACAGTGCACTACCGGGAACCGATACTCAAATTTTCGCGAAGAACGGGAGTAGGGCAAGGCGGATATGACGTCATCCAAACGTAAAAAAATCACGTGGTACGGGTAACCGCCTAACATCGGTGAGGTACTAGCGGGTGACAGGTCTTACGTCAATGTCATTTAGAAAAACAGACATCTCAATTGAAAATTTGTCTTCGCAGTGCCGCAAATTGAGTTAAATTATTAAATCATAAATGGAGGAACACATCCACCTGATTTTAAATAACGAGAGAGAAGGTCATCGAAGATATAGGAACCGCACTTTTCATATCAAATGGTTGATTTTATTGATATACAGGGTGTTAGAGAAACGATATTCGTAACTTTAAGAGGTGATTCCTTCCACTATTCTAAGCGAAAAAGTTCATTATAACTTATGTCCGAAAATAAATCGTTTTCGAGGAAATTGAGTCGTAACTAATTAAATTTTCTCAAACATTTGGCAACGCTGCAACGCAACCGCGATACGAGCGCACGACGACCGCAATTGATTCATCGAATTGTTTACGTTTGTATGATATTTTTGTTGAAAATATGCCTTGAATTAAATCGGTGAGTGTAATAACGATAGAAGTCCAAAAACGCGAATTTGAGATAATCATAAAAAAGTGTTTTGTTTGAAAACTATATGATATACAAGAAATATATACATTGCAAGCTTGTAGACAATTAAGTTCTCTGAACGAATGTAAAGTGAATTATCATTTACTTTTTGTAATAGATTACATACACGTCAAAATGTCACTAGGAGTTATACGGTTTTTCCACCCAACTTTGAAAGTGCTTCTAATTATTAATTTAATTAGTAAATAAAACTACAAATTTAACCTAAATACACTTAGATACGATAAAAAGAACATATAATATACTATAAAACCATATAATAAAAAATAGTTATTAGTCCGCCTCAGCTGCCTCACATTCAGCGTTGGTGGTTTCCCATGGAGTAATATAGTAATAGAATTCCAATATTTCTGATGACATAATTATATTCCAAGACTTTTTTCAGATTATCAATTTTCTTTATATTTATTGGTAATGTCTTTGAATATGCAGGGTCAGTCGGTAAAGCTGGCATGGCTTTAGGTTTGGTTAAGTTAAAACATTTCGATACAAATCCTCCGATATACTCTTAGTCGCTAGTGATGAGGTACCCGGGTGTAGAACTATCATAAGTAAACTGCCTGTAATTTGATAATGCAAATCTGGCTTTTATTTCATCTGAAGCTTGACAAGTTTTTTTGTAATATTTGGTAGTCAGTTAGTTCAGTGGAAAATAAATATAAAAGCCGGAATTATATCGTTATTCCACTCAGTGACCAATCTGATCCCTTTGTGGGAGCATGCACGTAGCGAATATTGTACGATTTTTCCGCTTGGTAGAAGGATCCTGTGTTAAAGAACGTTTTGGCCATCTTGTTTTAAAATGTCATTTTTGGGAATTATATCGTCTTCCACTCACCGTTTCAATTATTGAATACTTTTACGCAATTTTTGGCTAATATTTTTTATTTGATAATGCTTTCAGCACAGTAAATTTACTTAAAGAAAAAGAGAACTTACCAGTACGTGGCGATACACACCACCAATTCCCACGATGATTAGACACTTATTTGAAACGATGCGATACACGAAAAAAGCAAAAAAAAACAACATCTGTAAATCACATAAAAGTACAGTTAAATGTATTAGTAATCACAACAACACGCGATGATACATGCAGTGGTACGACGTTGCCAGTTGTGTGAGGGATTTTGTTTGTCTGTTTTTCTTCGGAAAATTGTATTTAATAAGCAAGAAAATTATTTTACGATATTAGGCATATGGATTTAAATTACTAAGGTGCAAAATTAATTTATTTCATGACTAAAAAGAAATAAGTTCAGAATTTTTTTGCTCCGAAATGGTTGATCTTCGGACATAAGTTAAAATGAACTTTTTGCTTAGAATAATGCGAGGAATCGCCTCTTAAAGTTACGAATATTATTTCCCTAACACCCTGCATATATAAATTGCACAAAAAACGATCGGTCTTTTTATTTCAGATTCAAAGAAGGCAGGTTATCATGGAGCTTAAAGCAAACATTTTGCGTAACATGGGACATCTAACCACTCCCGGTGTAACTTGAAACTGTCAAAACTTCGAGACGAAGGGGAAATTCCATTTGTTCCCAATACGTAGTACGGCAGGGGTATTACGTATCTTGAAAATTGACAGTATGCCGATTTTTTTTTTGATATTGTATTGGTTTTTTGTGACGTTATGTAGATTTTTCTACAAGATGTTAACTTAGCACTAGCTGATGGACACGTTGTGAACTGGTTTTGTAGTTTTACGTGTTGTCTGGACGTCATAAGGCTTCACTTATCAATGTTTGCCTCTGATGTGATGTAAAATCTGCTTCAGAGATGGCACTACTGGAGGTCATAGCTGTAAGTTGTATACTATAGCTAGATGGAATGCATAGGTGCATAGTGAGGATTTGTGTGCTAATAATAAGTGTTGATGATAATTCCTTTGGATTCTTGTCTCAAATACACTTACTTGAGATTCAAAGCTAGAAATTAGTTGCGCATCCACTTTGTCTTATCCATTCTGGAAATTACATTATGCAAATTTGCTGAATTTCACAAATGAGAGATAAGAAATGACTATATTCACTGTACACTGTCGAATTACAAGTCATATACATGCTAAGAGTAATTCTCCATAAAGTTTTTGGAAACACAAAAAAAGTAATAAATCGTAATTTATAACTTTGAGCATAACCTGTCTTCAGAAAGGACAACATATAAATAACCCGTCGGGCACAGCTAATAGATATACTTCATTGGCAACATATTCAGTAATGATTTTCTCACACAGGAAATATCACTGATTTTATACATATGCAGACCAATACACATAATAATCCAGATACGGTCTTGCTATTCAACCAACTTTCTACTCACAGATGAAAACTACAGACTACTCGGCTTCACAGAACATATGCGACCAACAATGCGTGTAGTTGAGTCATTACGCCATAGATGGACGTTCACTCCAATCCTAGTGAGCAAACAGTCAACTACCTAGTCTGCAAGATGACATTTTATAGGTTTTTTTTGACGTTTTATAGGTTTTTTACATATTACCCTTGCGGGTGCGGATGTAGAGGTATTGTACGTCTTATAAAGGCCTTTAATTTATGGCTTCAATCAATGCATAATTACCTTGTCAATGGCCAATCGTGCCAATAAAGAAAGAGTTCGTAGCTGTTTGTAGTTTAATTAAAGAACTTTTATCTCTGTAATCACACCCGGTGAAATTGGGTTAATAGTGTGCTTGCCAAGTCAATCGCTGCCGCTGTGTTACAGGTCAACTAATTTCTCTTTTCAGATCGTCGCAAACATCGCTACTATTGCTACAAATATTTGTTTTAATCAAATATATTGTTATCTATAGTTATATTGTTATATAACAACTTCTCTCTGTTTTCGGTAGGATGATGTCTTTCTTACGGTTGTTTAACATTTGTAGACAACCTAGGTATTTCAAAATTTTTATTTCGGACTTCCGTTGTCTATATAATTTTGAGATCTCAGCGTTTCGATTGATAAGTTATCTTCAATCGTCTGCAGATGACTTGGAATAGTACAGGGTCCGTCAGAAAGAACGCATGTTTTTCAAATGGGTACTACATCAAGTGGGCTGGCCCCGTGTCGATAGGGAAGGGCGTATTGGATAGTGGGAGAAGTGTCATTTCAGTTGGCAAGATGGTTTGGCACGTTGAGCATCGTGTGTTCACTGTACGTCGGTACTTTCAAAATGGCGAGTCTGTCGTTCGATCGCAACGTGAGTTTTGCGTTCACTTTCGTGTTCCACGTCGTGGGACACTATCAGACCGTAACAGCATTTTGAGATAGGTGGAAGCATTCAACACAACAGGTAATGTGATGAAGAAAATACCGCCAGGGCGAAACTGTACTGTTAGAACCCCCGAAAACAGACAGAGTGAGAGTTGACACGCTGCAAAGCCCGAATTGTTCCGTTCGTTTGCGTGTCAGTTCCTCTGTACGTCGCATTTAGCGTTCCATGCTTACAAAATCCAAGTTTGTCAACAACTGTTGCCAGGGGATTATGCACAACGTGTCAATTTTGCACAGCTCATGATTGAACAGTTGGATAACAATGACATGACGTTGTGTATGAGTGTAGAAGCACATTTTCATTTACACGGATACGTCAATAAACAAAATATCGATACTGATCTCCAGTGAACCCCAACAGTTGCATGAGCACCCCCTGCATACCCCGAAAGTTACAGTTTGGTGTGCAGTAGGCCCAACGATGAGTATTGGCCCTTATTTTTTGAGGATGATGGAGAAACAACTACTGTGAATTCAGATCGTAACGTCCACATGCTGAACAACTTTTTTTCCGGAACTTCGACGTCGACGTGTCCGTCTCAGAACATTGTGGTTCCAACAAGACGGGGCAACATCTCAGACAGCTCGCACTTGATGGAACTTCTTCGGCAAAAATTCCCAGGACGTCTCATTTCACGTCATGGCGATATTCCATAGCCCCCTCGCTCCCCGGATTTGTCAACGTGTGATTTTTTATGGGCTATTTGAAATCAAAAGTTTACCAAAGCAAGCCTCGGACCCTCGTCGATTTAAAGGATGAAATGAGAAGAGAAGAAACCCAAATGCATTTCGGATCGAGGGGGCCATATGGCCGACATAGTTTTTAGAACGTAAATTTTATTTACTGAAAAAATGGCATGTATTTCTGAGTATTTTGATATAGTAAAATATTTTTCCCATACTTATTTTGACTGTTCTACTCATTTAAAAAAACTTGCGTTCTTTCTGACGGACCCTGTACATGTCCCTTTCATGTTATCTCTTACGTGCAATATGTGATGACGTGTCCTGGGTGATGTGGCTGGTCGATGGTCATGACGTGTTCTTCGGGAGTTCTACAATGGTTGTTCTAACCGTAGCGTCTTGATGCTGCTGACGATAGGCTCCCATATTGGTTTGATTTCTACGCTGGCATTACTATACACGCTGCTGTTTGCTGGATATGTACGTTTCCTCCTGGAATTTTCGGTGATACCAGTGTAGGTATCTCAAAATTGTGTAGACAATGGAAACCATTTTGGTGTTACTTTTACTTCGTATTAAAGTTACAGTCCTGTAGCGTTTGAAATGGAGTACAAAAAACTGTAATTAGATGAATTTTACAAAAAGTTGGAGAGTGAGTTTTGCAGTTGATATAGGATTGTATAAGACGTTTTCTCGGTTTCAGTACGAAATACTTTATTGAAATTCTGAAATTATATGGAGCATTTATCTTGGCTGTCGCCAACCAACCGCTATACATATAGAAACAGTTAGTTGTGTTGTCTCTCTCTCTCTCTCTCTCGCAAGCCAGTCAGATGAAAATTTAATTACGAGCAAAGTTAACGAGCAATGCATTATAAGGTGTTGATGTAATTGAAATATAGGACACATCGTAAATTATACGCTGACTCTGGCGATGATTTAAACGCAACTTATTAGAGAATATTATACATTAAAAACTGTACAAAACCTTATTCAGGTCTCTTTTTAACTCTACACGCAAATGGGAGGGTGTTATAAGTCTTCTCTGATTTTGTGTTTGTGAGTATTTGAGACATATTCAGAAGTACTGGTGATATAGATATTCTGAACCACGGCGTTTGATATTTCAATGTCGTCTTGCCATGATCCGATGTCAGGGGGACGTGTGTTTTATAGATTTTTTTATTACTACGACAAAAATTGAAAAAATTTTGAAACATGCTTTGTGGTGTCTGAAGAAGCGGTTGAGGATGACAATAAAATTCATAGATTTTGATTTTTTTATAATTATGATCATGTTTTGATATTTTTGAGCTACTTAGTAAACATCGTTTAAAAACATGTAAAATAAACAAAGCAATGCCTCTATTATGTCGTAGATACAAATGATTTCCGTAAAATAATGAACACTTTCAATGTATATATGAAAGTCAGATAAAACTTCCAGCTCGACAGCTTCACATGTCCTCGGTTGAACGACTAGAATGGCAGGCAGTTATATTTTTATTCTCGACGTTTATGGAACAGCTAAACATTAAACAAAGCAGCGTAGTGCACTAGATTGTCGTAGCTATAATAACTATCGTATCTGTAATAAATTGACTTAGCACACTTTTTGTCGGACCTCTATACACTTGTTACAGCAATTTCGAGCACAGAACTGGAAAGAATATCTTAAAGTGGGATTTAGATGTTTTCTGGCTTTAGTCATAACAATACCAGCTATTACGCAAAAGAAATTAGAAAAACTAGTAATCTCAAGATCATCCGTACCCTATACCTCAATCACTTCTCCAGGCGCCTCAAAGTATTCTTCATCCAGATTTTAAATTCTTCTGCAAGTCAGAGTATATAGTAATATTGACACTTCCCAGAGATTTCAGTGCGAAATTAAAATCAGAATCAGGTATAGAAATTATCATATATCGACATCGAAGTTTATTTTAGAGGTCGACTATTCAGTTAAAATTAAGCTATCGTAGATGTAGATTGATCTACTGGATCCATATGCAATCATATTTTTTAATGCTTAGTATGCTCTACGGATTTCATTTATTCACATTTAAAACAATAGTGGACTACACAATCAAAACTATTTTTATACCACCATAGCCTTGAGCGGTGTACAACTATATTAAACGAAGATAAATTGATTTTCTCCTTTATAAACATTATCAAACTATTACGAGAAGACACGTTTATTTAAAAAGTTCGGACATATCCTTCCAAGTTAAAGAGATTGATATAGCATACTACAACGTTTTTATGGTTTGTTGTTGTGTTATAAGCGGATCAATATTCATAGACGCTGAGCTTGCCAGTTCACTATTTTAAAAGATATTGATTCTATATTCTACAGTTATGAAGTACTCGAGATTAGATTAAAAATGATGTATCAAGGTTCTAAGAAGGTGCCCAATCGGCATTTTGGAATCTTTAACTGCCATTTTTATACCAAAATATACTACTCCTGCATAACTTTTATAGGGGACCTTTCTGTAAATATCTGCATTACTATATTATTCTCTATGAAGTTTAAAGTATGAAATGATTCCGCTCTATGAAAATGGAAATGAATATTCTTTCCCGCCAAAGACCTACCTACTTTCTTATGTACATTTTGTTCCCGATTTAATTACACAAATTATTACAAATAAATGTTAGTACATTTCACCTAGACGAATACCGAAACAAGATATTCAAATGAAATATCCTTAATGTGAAACAAGCTGAGATATGAATATTCTTTGAATTCGTCCAAGTTAAATTTCTCAGAAGCAAACTTCCATAAAGTATTGCTGAAAGTTAATTAAAATGGAGGTATTTTCAGCAGCAGTTAGGAATGCGGATGAGACGTTATCACAAGCAAGTTGCTAGTATTATTGTTTCTTCTTTAACTCGAAAACATCTTCATGGTCACATAACTGCAAATGCTAAAAGCATATCACTAAGAGTGCGAGACTTTTGTAATATGGTCATTTCAGAGCATTTTAGTTTTCAGGTATTTGGCTTTTAAAAAATCTTATTTTACTGAAACGAACGCTCACTTTTGAGGATTGATTTGTGAAGAAAACACTTGCAATCGACTCTATCAATTATCATGTGACTACCATATCTCCATATATCCACCTGAAAATGCTTTCAGGAGAATTTTTTTAGTTTAGTTTTGTTAACCTACGTCTTTGAGGGCATCATTTCATTATCCTCTTTCATGCATTTCTATATAATCTGTTGTTTCCTTCATTATTTAATATTTACTCCCTATAATAGACACCTGCTTATAACCTAACAAAAAACGAAAGGTATATACCATTTGGTAGAACTACCTTCCAAATTATCGATCGTTATTCAAATTAGACAGCTGCAGCCGTAGGGCTTCTATACAGGGTGATTCAGAAAATGGTAATAACATTTTTACAGAAAGTACATTGAAAAAAATAGCGTAAAGTTATATAACAGATATTTTATAAAGTACATACACTATATATTTTTACATAGTGTTCCAATATATCCTCAATTTCCAGTATTCTTGATATCCCATAATATATGATATAATTTTCACTTGACGTTATGATACTATACGAGAGCTTGTTTATCTTTTTACATAATTATTTGTTATGCAATTTATTGTACGGATGTCCCGCATCCACAAGGAAGCATCAGGTTCATATCAAATCACTGAGACAGCTTTTTCAATTTTGATTTTAAGCAAAGAGTAACGGCAAATGAACTCAGCAGTCGACGTTTTCCTTACGAAGATTTGACTAATTTTAACGTATGTCAATGGGCGAATTGTGAAAACATTCCACGAAGTGTCTTCTCTTGATACAACTACTAGTTGGCATGACATGGCATAATGTAGATAGGTTATTAGGGATGGGATGCCATCTCCTATTTTAGTTATGTTGAAGTACCTTTTTCTCCAGATATATTGCTATTATTTCTTGCATTACCCTGTAGAGTAGAGAAACCATGAAGGCAGCACATACGTTCCATAGCAGCCGTTTTTCAGTTTTCACAGTGACTCATATCTACATCAGCCCCCTAAAATGAATCGTTCTTGGTTTGCGTGACTGTTGATCATTCTAATAGGGTATATTGCTGTCTATCTCTCTTGTCCCTTTCTCTTTTGCTTTTCCTCCGTGCCGCGGGATGTTATTATTTTAGTCGCTAGGTAATTATGATTATTGGGAATGGGCATTTTATACAAGCTGCCGTGTGGGGAGATAACGTTTGTCGTTTGATGAGCGTCTGTTCTAAGATAGGCGTAATTTTGGGAGATGCATATTATAGGGTCCGGTGTAAGGTTATATCTAGTAATGATTAGATCAGAGGCGAAGCGTCGATGTAACTTACATTATTACCATTGGTTACAGTAAAAATCTTAAAAATAAATATTTTATGGCTAAGTACTGTGAAATAATTTCATTTTGTTTACCAACAGCGATATCTAATAGTAATTCAGTAAATAGCAAATTAGCCCCACGAAAATAATGCGCCCTATAGTGTCTAGGTGTTGCGAACACGACTCGCCTCGACTTGGTTGTCGGTTGTTACCATTTTCATTTATGGATACACTTAGTAGTCCGTCGGGGACCGCCGGTACCGGCTCGTGTCTGATCGCGGCCGCCCGACTGCGTGGGGCGCCGCGACTATTATGTGGGCTTGTTACCATTTTTTGATTTGGTTACTCACTTCTCACTCGTTAGTAGCCGTTTGGTTACCGGCTGTAGTGGGCGTGCAATTAAATATGGATGAGTGTCCCTGCGCAATCGACTAACTACTTGTCATTCTCCTTGTATAATTTTTAAGCAAAAAAGGAGATCATTGAAAATGGAAGACGAACACCTACTTTAGATAATTTTAAAAAAGAATAAAAAAACGTAGTTTTATATTTTAAATTAAGTTGGTATATGGAAACTCTTGGCTATGTGGTTGCAAAAAAAAACAGATTGTATTGTTTGCGATGTCTTCTGTTCTATACAGAAAAAAATGGGTGGACCAGCAGCGGAGTCAACGATTTAAAAGTTTTAGGGCTCTAAAGAGGAGACATGAAATTACTCCGTTACATGTGAGATGTGTAGCTAATTTAATTCAGTTTGGCAAAACAAGAATCGAAAGTTCTCTTAACCAAGCTTTTAGGCAGTACACTTCTAGATACCGTATGTTTTTTTATCAAAACAGGAATTACCGTTCATTTTGAAGAGGATGACTCTGACAATAGAGGAAATTACAGGAAAAAGACCAAAAATGTTCCATCTAGAAACGTCGACTGTTTTTTCGGACGGCTTGGATTAGTCATAGCATAAGACGATGAGGTGGAAGTGCCCCAGACGCTCAGTCCAGGAATGTTTACCTTAATTTGAAAATAGTTTAAATAAAATAGGTACCTAAAATAAGCAAAAACTTATATTTGGGAGGTTCAAAATAAACTTTTTTTGGTAACAGTTTAGGAAAAGTCACGCGTCGCCACTGGATTAGATAAAGTATCAAAGTTTAAATATATCCTGTGAATCAAGTTTTTTACATACCGAAGCAGCCTTATAGGCAGAAGCTTACTTGCCGATTTTTGAACTGCCTAAGATTAGAAGAACTGAGAAAAGCCTCCTCATGTAGATTTTTCCACAATCTCGATACCCTAGGGACAAAGGAGCGGTCGTATCGACCAGTTCTTGATGGATGAAGTTCGGTACTGTTAGGATAGAAGGCCGACGTTAGGCGGGTGTGTCTGGCAAGCACATCACGTGGCGGCATCATGGAGGACAGCCCTGACGACCAAAACCCGTTGACATAACGGTAAAAGAGAGCCACATCGCCGACGGCCCGTCTTTTCGAAAGGGCCATGAGACTGTCCGTTAGAGAAGAGCCATTGATCAGTCGGACAGCCCTCCTCTGAAGAGCATTGAGAATGGATGTCGTCGGGACGGCAGCACCCCAAACATGTGAGCGGAACCCGCCGCTAGATTTTATCTGGGCCTTGTAGTAACTGCGGAGGTTATGTGGAGAAAAGTACACCTAGCCCTAAGCAAATAGCCTAGCTTTTTTAGGAGCTGCTGCCAAATAAAGTCTTCGGTGCTCTAGACTCCAAACAGCCAAAATGACCGGCTATTTGGTAGAACTCGGCGATCCATCGGAACCGGATGTTGTATTTTAGAAGCATTAAATTGTACCAGAATGCTGCGATAGCCTTCATGTATCTCGTCAGAGAGAAAGTCGCTGATAGTCTTCTTATCACCAGCTCACCGGCAGAGATCTGCTTGTCACTCTGAATTTCTGCATGTAGAGTGATGTCAACAGCAACTCTGGGTATCGGATTAATCGTACAGGAAAGGAGGACGTTGATATATAAGAGAAACAATTTCGGAGCCAAAACCGATCCCTGTGGCATACCCGTGTTGACATTGTGGGATGAAAAGGAGAACTTGTGAATTAGGACGGAGATCTTGCGACCAGATAAAAGTTTGATGCCCCACAAATTCAGAAGATGCTCCCGACTACTTTTTTTAGCCAGGCATGTGCAAGAGCTGGACAGTTTGTTTGAGGTTATAGATCTTAATTATCCTCCTGTTTTTTTCAAAACTTAAAACCCCACCGCACTTTTTTAAGAAACCATTTAATTTGCAGCGTTTTGTATTAAGCTACTAATCGCATTTTGGGCTCAAAGACAATTCCACTCTTCTCAACACAGCAGCGGCAGCGTTTAGCAAATATATTGCTTCGATAAATATTTTTTTAAGTAGCCATCAATGTTTTTATTTATGTTCACTTATCGCTCATAATGAAAAATTTTTTGATCAATATGTGGGTATCATTAACCTACGTGATGCATCAACATTTCAACCCACTACACTATCCTCCTACAATTTCTGAATGTTGAATAAAAATTGATTGATTTACGATGAGAAAACGAAATCTATGCACAAGAACTAACGAAGCGTTTGATATTATTTAATATGCCCCATTGTCCATTGATGAGATTAACCCTTGGCATCCCATGCTAGTACAGCGTACTTAAAGACCACTATCACAGCATATACAATACTTCACAGCACTACTACTACTACTACTACTCATAGGTGGCAGTATCAGGCAACATGTGTTTGCGTGTTTGATTTTCGTTGTCTGTCCCATCTGACTATACTATAGTGACGCTAGCTAAAAAGTTTGAAACAATGTCATATACGGTCGGTTATGGTCACAAAGATGGAAGCAGACTCATCATATGCGCCTCGATCTATCCTTTATTTTTTAAATCTGGAGACCGTCTCCAGCTTTTGTCCTTAAAATGTTCTTAAAACTTGGAATAATAGAGAAATATCTTCAACACGCGTTTCTCTTTGGGTTGACCGGCATGAGTCTCCCCCATGTTAATTCGTCACTGTCACGCTGCCAAAGCTGACGAGTGAATTGATCTATCGGTGGGGTATGAGCGATCGGCGACGTTGCCAGATGGATAGTAACTACCGACAGGGCAGAGGAAAGATGTCTATTCTCTAGGCGCTGAAGAAAGAAACTAAACCCAAACAAATACACGCATATTGCTCGTGAGTGAGTGTTTAGGCGCAGGAGACATTACAGGACCGCATCAAGATATTATGGGTAGTCATCAAAAATTTCATACAAGATAATTATTATCTTTTACAGTAAATTTCAGTTAGAGATTCACAAATGAGTTAACTATACTTTTTAGTTATTAGTAAGTAAGGTGCGCGCACTCATTCAGAAGAGGAACTTGAATCTTCTGAATCGTTTAAATGAATTATTAGAGGTTCAATTTGGGTATCGATGACATTGTCCAAATCCCACATTTTGACCTCAACCTTCTCCCGAACGTGGCGGATACAGTTTTTCCATTCCTCTGCCGTAACTCTATTGACTGCGATGTGAAAGAGATTTTTAACATCAGAAAATTTATAAGTATTATTATTCGACGCCACGTATTGCTTTATGTTGGCCCAAATCAGCTCAATAGGGTTCAGCTCACAATGGTAGGGTGGCAGTCTCAAGACAGTTTTATTTTGTTTTTTGGCCATTTCGTTGATCATTTTAAAATCGTATTTGTATTTATGTCTATTGACTATACTTATCAATTCACCCTTGACCATTGTTTCATCAAAATCGATATGTTTTGAGCCCAGCCATTGTTGTATGTTTGCTTTTTTAGTTGCCATTGTGGGAATTTTTTCTATTTTTCTAGAATGGTACGGGGCATTATCCAGTACAATAACAGCGTTATTCTCCAGCTTTAGTAACATTTTGGAGAACCAATTTTCAAAGGAATTGCCGTCCATCTCCTCATGATAGTCCCCTGTCTTTTTTGATTCAAAGGCCCACAGTGCTTCGGGAACAAAGCCGTCTTCACTACCTACGTCACAAATGATCAGCCGTTTGCCTTTTCCTGGAAATAAATTATTCCTTACACTATGGATTGATTAAATTTGAAGGAATGAGGCAATTGAGTTCATTTAGCATTTAGCTGAATTTAAGAGTCACGGAATGCTGATCAAAAACTGAAAAACGTAGAAAATTGAAGTTTGCCACTTCTCAAAACCCATTCAAAGCAAATTGACTGCACCCAAAAATGATAATAAATTTCAAAATAACGCTTAAAAGAGGGTCGAAGTTTTTTCCTAATGACTACACTGCGAATGCACCATTTTTGGAGAATATCACACATTATCTGCTATCACAGCATATTATTTGCCCGAATTTATCAAAATTAAATTGCCGGATAGATGAAGGAGCTTACCTGCAGGATTTTTCAATCCAGCCGAAAGACCGTCGACCCAAACTTTCGCTTGAGTATGTCCAGCATTCACCCATGTTTCGTCCAAATAGTAAATTTTTCTTTTTTCTTCGCGAAACTTCCGAATCTTCCTAAGGTATTCCCTTCTCCACACAACAATTTCTTCTTTCTCTATTAACATACTGTTTCTTCCCCGTTTCAAGAATCGAAAATTAAGTTCCTTCAAAAGTTTTCGGAATGTGGTTCTTTTAAATGATGGAAGATCCTCATCAGCATTAACTAATCTTAATATCTTATCTACTGTAGGTATCTCATTTCGGAAGAAAAAATTATGCACTTTCCTCCTGATGGCAGTTCTGTCAAAGTCATCTACTCCGTCCGTTATCCTTTTTCTTGCAGGATACGGTTTTGGGTCAGAAAGTGAGTGAGTGCTCCTATATTCCTTAATGATCCTATAAACACTGGACCGACATACTCCAGAAATATGTGCTACCTTACATATAACTTCGTCCACGACCAAATCGGGTTTTTCTTGCATTTGGTTTTTGTATATATTTAATATTATTTGTTTTTCATTTGCACTTAAATGTAGCTTCTTAGCCCTTTTTTTGGGTGGGGTTGCGCTGATGTCAACCACTTCGTCGGCTGTATCTGTGTCAGACATCGTATCTTAGGCAATATATAAACAAAACGTTCCACTCGCGAAAAACGAGTATACGCTACTGAATGCGTAATGCGTATGCAATGCAATCCTGTGCGTGAATTAACTGTTAGATGCCTGTCGTGTCATCTACAATCACGTTTACAAGTCCAAACCTGTGCAGATTCGTAGAGCGCCGACGACTGCTAGTGACCTTGAATTTGTCTGTAGATCGATGTTACTCCAGTCAATTTAGGTTCAAAGTGGATGTTTTCTAAACCAATTTGTTGTTCCTACATCAAAAATATATCGATGATGTTTTGTACTGGGAGCTCATGAAAGATCAAGGTAACTTATTTTAACAGTCATCCTTTTTCTAGTCTCAAGATGACACGAAAACGGGTCTGTGGATTCACTAGAAATACACTGCCGAGGATGTTTAGACCTAAAGTGACTGGAGTATATCCGTGGATGCTTTCGAGGGATCTGTTCACGTGCTGATCACTGTTTACGTTTAATGTCTTTCTTCAGCGCCCAGAGTATAAGGACTAATTGTATGGGCGTCTTCAACTTGACTTTATCATATGGACTAACATGTGAACATATCCCTTTATGAAATGGTGGCAGTGGAAGTCCAGAGAACCTACTTGTCGCCATTTTTTGACCGGACAGTACTCCTGACAGCTCACTTCTACTTGGGCTGCCGAGGAACACGGACTACTTAAGACGTTTACGTCGCGGACGACTACACAGCATCAGCTAACCGACGCGATTGCGATGGCACCGTCTCTCAGAGTGTGTCAAACTCTCAAGGTCATAGAAATTCATTCAATTGTCACTTTTTAGATAGTTGCCCTGCTGTGTTGGCACTGTTGAGGTTATAGATAATTAATCAAAATATACGTCGACGGGTATCGAGTTAAATTGTGCGGGAAGGGCTCTCAGAAGCGGGATATAACGTCCGACGTACATGGATTTAATTCAATTATTCTCCTCAGATCTCGTTAAAATATTGTACAGATATTGCTGAGGATCATCGTTGTTAATGGCCTTCATGCGTTGTATTCAGGGTTGGCTAGTTATTTGATTATACAGGGTGTTCTTAAAGGTGAGACTTTCTTTCACACAGTTTTTGTAAAGCAAGCTAGTAACAGATGCATCAAGTGAAGATAACCGATTTATCAGATTCTGGAAAATTGTTTAAACATTTTATAAGAATCCGAGAGGTAATTCTCAAGTTATAGGCGGTTATAAGATCGACAAACCGACATGGTTTTTCGTGATGTTCATGTCATATTGATCCATACGGTTCTAATATATTCTGGTCTGGTTAAGATTAGCTCAAAATGAATGAAAGGAAAGTTGTATTTTCGGAAAGTACTCACTTGAAAGTTGATTCAATTCTTCAATATGCTATTACCATTAATACATCAAGTCCCCATTGATGCTTAGAGCGCACAATTTTCTATTAGCCGTTAAAAGTTAATGTTACCTTTTTCATATTTCTCTGGAACAGTACGAGTCGCAAAAATAGCTTACCCCAAAATTCTGTATAAGAGTTGCCCGAATATTTTTTTGTAAATTGCCGTTTATGAATTATTTGATTTATGGTATTTAACGTGCGGCTACGGCTCGTACGAGACATGTTTTATGTATACGTCTTTTTTATCTTGACAAGAATATTATTTGACTCAAACATCTCTACTATAGAGATCCCTAGGTTGATACGTTCGTTACTGGCATTTTGATATTCTTCAGCATACATAAACCGCTGCCTGAGTTAGTTTCCGGTTGGAAATATCCCGGAAACGCGTGTGCAATAGTTAGGGAAAGCCCTCCGAAGAGCCGGGGCCTCCCTAACAGCATTTACTACTACCACAGCCAGTGTTACTGAACCGAAAATGTTATTCAACCAGCCGCTGTCTCCTAGTCAATGCTGATGTTTGTTCTGTGTTTTCCCTTTCTGCTATTTGGAAACTCGCAGTGAGGTTCTCGTCCCCCTTCCCTTTAAGTCACGCGATTGTAGTGGCGGCGACCCCCATCAAGGGCGAGGGTGATAACGTCGATTTTTATTGTTTTTCGGCATGACGCAAACTTGCGATGACGCAGTTTTATGGAGTTCCGGATTTTACACCGTGTGGGTTTCTATTTATTGAGAGGTTCAGTAATAGAGACAGAAAGGCGATGTTCGCGACATGCATCAATCAGCAGAGTTTACGAAATGTTTTAAGTGATATAGAAAAAAGAATACCCAGCAATAATAAATTTGTGACAATTTTTGTGTACCGGGTGAGCCAATAATAAAGGACGCCGGCTATATCTCAGCAACGGTTTAACCTAGAGGCATCTGTTAAAAAAGTTTTTTACAAAAGTGGCCAACGGACATTGCTGGAAATGATTTTCAGCTTCCTAGAATGACTGCTAGGGGGCGGGGCCAAACGCCATTATTTTGCAAAAATGCGTAATTAACGAACTAATTTAATGACCCTATCATGTTGATTGCTCAATATCGAAGTTTTTTTTCAATCTTATTTTTCCATATTTTGTTACATTTAATAATGAAATAAAAAGTAATATATCTTCTGTTTGGGTCACTGTTTTTTTTAATCTTTTCGAAAATTACAAATTCAATGTTACTGTTACTGTTAACAGAGCGATGTTGCGCACCCTACTGAACGATAAGACGACTACGGGACCAAGCCGTGCCGCGGTGATGCTGGCAGCTCTAGAAATAGTTGTACTACTGCCCAATAGAGGGCGAAAGAGTTTTTCGCACGGTAATGAAGTAAATTGATTATTTACTTAGACTTTTGTAAAATGATAAGCACTTTTATTTTCAAAAAAAGGTAATTTAATTTCTGCCATATCAATCTAGATATTGTTCAGATTTATGTCCATCCTTCGAAAATGACTCATATGCTTTTGTAATTGTTGCATTTTATGACCATGGCCGCTAATTTGGTGTCCGAATGAAAATGGAAAGAATAGGCTTTTGTAGCTAAACCAAGTGATTTATGTCATATTGATTTATTTAATATGGGTATTACACAAACCATAAAATAATTCCCAAGTTTAAGAGACGTTATAGTTTAGTTTTAAGTTAGGTTTGTCATCAAGAATGATTGTATTCTTCAGACATTAAATCATATTAATTTATCTATCCATCTACCTGTGAGGTTAATACCGGACGTGATAATAGTCTGATGAAGTAGATCTAAAAGCAAGAGCTTTGGCCAGCAGAGGTCGAAACGACGCGAACAGAGAGGAAAAGGAAAAGAACAAACGGGAAACTGGGGAATGGGAGGAGCAGAGCCAATAGAGGTTCAATTAGTTGCTGAATGAAAAGAAAGAGAAGAGGTACATGGAGAAGCGATCTGAGTTGGGCAGAGAGGGAGATGTTCCCGGAGAAGTTTCGGGTGCATCTGAGCTACAAGGTATTCGGAGGTGGTAGGTGGAACGAGATGGGAAGACACGGCTTATCTGAGGGCCATTTTTAAAGCAAGAACCAATTGTCATGATGTCCGTTCAACCTCAGATACCGTTGGTCAGTCTTCCACTACGCCGCCATTACGTTTCACGTCCCTGTCGATGTTGGTTGCACGATTTATTGATTTATATGTCACCATGTCAATCAATAAACCACACGATTGTGGAGTGCGCTTAGTAATTAATACTAGCGCTGTGGTGTGCATGGGAAGCTGGAGCTCTGCACGAGTATCGCGTATTTCGAAAAGTGACATTATATCGATTTTTTTTTGACATTATACTGTTTATTTTTTAACATTATGTAGATTTTTCTACAAGATGTTAACTTAGCACTTAGTTATACGTGTTGCGTAAACGTCAGGAGGCTTCAGTTATCAATGTTTGGCTCTGATGTGATGTAAAATCTGCGGTCTGAACTGTAGGTTGTATGTGTTGATGATAATTCCATTGGATTCTTGTCTCGAATACACTTAATTGAGATTCAGAGCTAAAAATTAGTTGCGCATCCACTTTTTGTTATCCATTCTGGAAAGTACATAATGCAAATTTGCTGAATTTAAAAAATGAGAGAGATTAGAAATAATCATATTCGCTGTACACTGTCACAAGCCATATACATGCTAACAGTTATTACACACAACGCGGGCGTGGTGATGATTACCCGTAATTCTCCTCAAAGTTTTTCGTAATGTATAACTTTGAACATAACCTGTCTTCAGAAAGGACAACATATAAATAACCCATCGGCAACAGCTAATAGATATACTTCATTGGCAGCATATTCAGTAATGATTTTCTCACACAACAAATATCACTGATTTTATACACGTGCAGACCAATACACATAATCATCCCGATGCGATCATGCTATTCAACCAACTTTCTTCTCAGAGATGAAAACTACAGACCACTCTGCCACACAAAACACCAACAATTCGTGTAGTTTAGTCGAGTATGACTGTTTGCGCCCTAAAAACTATCTAGTCTGCAAAATGACATCTTATAGGTTTTTTTGACCGTGCGGCACGGGTATCATGTAAAAAACCTATAAAACGTCAAAAAAACTTATAAGATGTCAACCTGAAGACTAGGTAGTTGTGAACATCCATATATGGAGGAATCACTCAACTATACTATGCATTAATGGTTGCATAGTTTTGAGAGGCTGAGTGATCCGGGTCGGTAGTTTTTTATCTCTGAGAAGAAAGTTGGTTGAATAGCAAGATCGCATCTGGATGATTATGTGTATTTATCCGCATGTGTATAAAATCAGTAGTATTTGCTGTGTGAGCAAATCATTACTGAATAAGCCGAATATGAAGGGTTATTTATATGTTGTGCTTTCTGAAGAGAGGTTATGTTCAAAGTTATAAATTACGAAAAACTGAGGAGAATTACGGGAAATCATCACCGCACCCGCGTTGTGTGTAATTACTGTTAGCATGTATATGGCTTGTAATTCGACAGTGTATAGTGAATATAATTATTTCTTATCTCTCTATGTAGATGCGCAACTAATTTCTAGGTTTGAATCTCAATTAAGTGTATTTGAGACAAGAGCCCAATGTAATTATCATCAACACATACAACTTACAGCTTAGACCTTTAGTAATGCCATCTCAAAAGCAGATTTTATATCACATCAGAGCCAAAGATTGATAACAAGCCTCATCACGTTTAGGCAACACGTACAACTAAGTGCTAAGTTAACATCTTGTAGAATAACCTACGTAATGTAGAAAAAAGCAGCATGTCAAAAAAATCGAGGGGGTGTCAAAAGACCAAGAAGGCGGAGATTCTGAGAAGCGTCGTAAAAAAGGGATGTTAAAAATATTTTCCCTGAGACGTCGAGAAGTTTGAGGGAATCTGCATGATCATTAATATTCACCTACCACTAATACAAGGGCCCGGAAGAAAGGAAATTAATATTTTCACGCAACTGCGTTCCAGGTATTTACATTCTCTGCATCTGACTGCTAGCAGATTTACCACAACCTAATACGTACATCGGACAATCATATCGTTATTATATTATTTTCGAGAGGTGTTGTTCTCTAGATTTAACAGACGTTAAAAAAATACTGCATTTTCATTTGATTTATTGGCCCTCCAATGATTTTCCGTTTCTTTTAAACCACACTGCTACATTGATTGCTCAAGTTTACCCCTTCTAGCATTAGCAAGGTCTTTGGTTATGACTATAAGCCATCCTTATTAATGAGCAGAGGGCAAAAGGGACGAACAGCAAACAGACAGACGGGCTGAGTATCGATCAACCAGGAAATTACAATGTCCCTCAAAATAATCATCATCATCATGGCGTTATCAAATTGGAATTATGATAGAATTTATAATTACTTGATGGACGAGTTCCATTCATTTTAGATGGCGCGATATCGATTTGATAATGGACGTGTCAAGTGTCAGAATACGTATATCTCTTGCAGATACATTTTGCCTATACTCGGTGTTTCAAATTCGACGCTCAACCATTAGGATCTCGGAAATAGTAAGAGTCACGAGGTCGCTTAAATGAGGGTAAAGTTATGTATTTAGGTAACTAAAAAAATGTAGCTTAGAACAAGGAAAGACATTCAAAGTACTTCCGGAGAGAGACGGAAAAAATCGAATTTTCCTATAAACGTTTTATTTTTTTCCTGACTTTATAGTGTTTTGTCATATCTGGTCCTACGCTATCAAGTTCATTTTGTCTTAAGGATTTCATATTGGAAGATATGTCATACATTGACATTTCTCTGTTATACATGTTTGTAACTTTTTTTCAGAAGGTCTAACTTAAACACGCTGCTTTGGTCCGCCCGACCAAAGACAGTCAACCATGGACAGCTGTTCCTTGCTTTTTTCTCAACTATTCAGCGTGGTCTAAACCTGGTCGTTGGGACAAAGACCGAAAGCATAACAACTATCTTCTATCCAGGATATAAGGTCAGTGGCGCTGTCTTATTTCGGTGGGGTCCAACTTGTGCTGAACATAATCCTTTATGAACTGATGACGGCGAGCAAAGTCAACCTAACCGACGCCTTTTTTATTAACAAGCGATATGAAGTCTGAAAATAGTCAGTATATAAGTTAAAGTTCAATCTAATGTTTAACTCCTGAAGTCCTTACTGATATAGAGAATAGTACCGAATAAACCACATCTACTATACCGCCAGAATCGACATCATCTGCCGGTTACAGTAATGATAGGACTATCAAACGCGAACTGAGATCCTTACAGTTCCAACCGATGGCTCATGCTGACTCTCGTAGTGATCGATTCTAGTAATAGACGGGCACTCTGAACTATCTTATATGGACAGATCTTATACGTTAGATAGAAGATAGTTGATACGGTTTCACTCGTTGTCCTACCTGAGACTAAGCCTAGACCGTGTTGATGAGTCGCTAAAAAGCACGAAGCAGCTGTCCACGGTTGGGCGTCAATGGTTGGACTGATGAAAGCAGTATCTTGAGTTGTTACAACTGTTTCTGAACAGGAAAGTCAATACTTTCGAGTCACCCTGTATTTATAGCATACGCTTCTATATTCCGTTACAGTGGATTATTGCGCCATGTAGTAAAGGATTATGCTATTATGCTGATTTTACTTCCGTATTATAACAGAAATACTCGTTGGTAACCCGACAAGCGTGTTGAGTGAAATCATACCGGAAAGGTCGGCATTAGTCTCGTTTGAAAATCTGTCAAGCGCGATACCGCTCCACACTAACCACCATATATTCGACCATACCTTTACTCTGACCTGTATTTGGTCCTTCGTGTTATTTCCATTGTAGCTATGGGGCTAATTCCAGTATATATACTGTATATGATTCATAAGACAAAGACAAGAGAAAATAACATCCAAAAAACGGCATACCCATTATTCAAATGAAGCTATGCTGAGATGGGAGTATACTCTCCTAAAGGAGACAACTTGAAACACAAAAACAAACCTAAAACTTTTGTTTTGTTTTCGGTCCTTTTCCAATGGTTGTCGCGAGGAAGTCAAATAACGGTTTTTCTTCAATAACCAACCAACGTGTTTAGAGGAAAAGCTTTGTTTATTCTCAGTTAAGGTTGGTTGAGACGGAAGTCCCAGGAAAAGGTAAATGCCTATATAAGAATATTGCGGTGTCTGTAACTATATGTGTCTATAAACTAGCCAAATAAACACTTTAACCGTACGTATATATTTATTAATGATTAAAATGGTATTGTTTGTTAGAAGAAGAAGAAGACCCCTACACAGATACTGGGTTCGATCACATTTATCTAGGAGAGTAAACGATTCTGCTGCACAACTGATGAAAGATATCCAAAATGATGACATTAAATTTTATGGAAAACTTCGTACATCTTTGCATAATTTTCTGATAATCTCTTGCTCTGATTTTGAAGAGCTTATTATATCAACTGACAGAAAAGTTGCAAAAATAAACACAGACTTTAGAGTTTAAATTTCTGTTAAAGATCGATTAGCAGTAACACTGAGGTTCCTTGCTACTGTGGACAGCTATCAAAGCTTGATGTACATACTTATACATTTATCCAGCGTCTCAAAATAAATGTCTTATCTACAAAAAATACCTTATTATCTTATCTACTAATTTGGTACAATATTCGTAGTCCGACTAGCACGGCGAAAATAGAAAACGTAAGACGACGGTTTCCGGGACACGAAAAACAAAACTCCAACTGTGTCAAAACCCGCCAGTTTACGAAACGTGCCTTTTTTCATATGGATTTTCACCACAATTATTCAAACCAATTGTTCTCCTAATGAAAAAATTTTTCAAGATAGGCGATTTATGCCCACTAGAAAATTCAAAATTACAATAGGTGTTCAGTAATGTAAGAAAATATTTTTTTTCTACAGGGATCATAATTCCCCATTTCTATGCCACTCGTCTGGTCACTAACCTTTTTATATGTGTTGGTCATACTGTTATTGCTACATGTGCAACATAAACTGAAGCATCCGCTTAGGCAGATGCCTAAATACCAGGGAACCACAGCAGCCATGAGGAGATTAAAGAATCTTTGATAATCCGATTTTTGAACCGACTAAGATTGGTAGAACTAGGTAACGCCTCCTCTTGCAGATTTTGACACAATTTCTATCCCCCTAGGGACAAAGGAGCGGTCGTACCAGATCAGAATGTACAAAGTTCGACACGGTTATGATGGCAGGCACATCGCGCGGCGGCATCATGGAGGAGAGCTCTGAAGAACAAAGCCCGTTGACGTAGGGGACACCTTCGCTACTCCGAGACTGGCTGCTAGAGAAGAGTAATCACTCAGTCGGATAGCTATGCTCTGAACAGCTACGAGCATGGATTGGGCGGCACCCCAAGCTTGTGTGTAGCAATCGACGCTAGGTCTTTTACGGGCCTTGTATAGAGTGAGAAGTACTTGTTAGACCTAAACAAATAACCTTTTTTCCCGGCAGCTGTTGGAAGTGAGGAGTTGTATTCATGCGAGATCAAGTCCTCAGCGATCCAGACTCCGACCAGCCGAGCAGCTCATAATAATATGTAAATATGTCAAATAACTTCCTTATTAATTTGTAAGATGTTTATTAATCTCTTTTTCACTTGCATTCCTCTCTGCGTCTATCTTCTTCTGCCTTCATGTCCATGTAAGTATTGTACAATTCAGGTTGAGGCTCGTATTTCATGTTAAAGGTAAGAAATTTTCTGTTCACAGGGTGTATCAGCAAATCGTATAGCTCATTTTGATAGGGACTACATCTTGACAGTCGGATATCTGTTCTCATAAAACCTAATAGAAATACAAATTTACGGTATAGTAACAACATCCAAAGAAAATGGAAAGTAGTTTTATGAGCAAACTGGTAAAGGTATCAAAATTCGATTTTGTGTCGACCTTGGTGCTTGGTGTATTACTATACCCCATTCATAGTCCATTTACGCCCAGACAAAATACAGTATGCCCAGAAGCGAGATTGTACAGGTCCGTAATTTCCTCAATGGTCTTGGAATAATCTAACAAAATAAATGATTATTTTTATATAAAGAAGTGCACAAGCTTTTCACAATTCTTTATTCGCTGGAAGTTCCTGAATCATCGTCTGAATGGTTAATATTAATTATTACAGGTTCGATTTGAATATCGATCATATTGTCCAGATCCCACATCTGTTTCGATTGTCTCTTGAACGTGACGGATGCAATCTTTCCAAGGGTTTTCCGTCACTCTGTTGACAGCTTTAGAAAATAAATTTTTCAGGTCAGAAAATTTGAATGTTCTATTGTTTGAACACACATAGTTTTTTTATATATGCCCAACTCATTTCAATGGGATTTAGGTCGCAGTGATAAGGGGCTAGCCTTAGAACGGTCTTATTTTGTTTCTAGCCATTTCGTCAATAACATTAAGATTATGTTTATATTTGTGCTGCCTGGGTAGATGGATAAGTTCTGATTTGATCATACTTTCATTGAAACTAATGTGTTTTGATATGAGGCATTTTTGAGTTTCTGCCTTTCTTGTGGACATTGTGGAAATTTTTTCTGGTTTTCTAGTGTGGTATACAGCATTATCAAGTACAATGACGACACTGTCGTCAGCTTTGGGAGCATTTCTTCAAACCATCGTTTAAATGAACTCCTGTCCATTTCTTCATGGTAGTTGGTCGTTTTCTTTGACTTAAATGCCCATAAGGCAGTGGGCAAAAAGCCATCTTCACTGCCAATGTGACAGATAACAAATCGTTTTCCTTTTGCTGGAAATAATTATTTCATATAATATTCAAGAAAACTAATAATAATATAAGTAGAGTATCTAACAGGTGTTCGTTCCAAATCTACCAAATATAACTAAGTTTAGTGTAGCTAAGTTTTCAGCGTGGGCTCATAGATTCAGTCTACTTGTCACCATATTTACAACACAAATGACGAATTCGTTAGATACACGTGTACCTGACGGATTCTTTAGGTCAGTGGTTAGTCCATCTAAGAAGGCTTGTCTTGCTGATTTAATTGTAGAGTCAGCCCATACTTTAGGTTTTGTATGTCTTGCATTTATGCAGGTTTCATCCAAGTAATAAATCTTCCTGCTCTGGTCGCGGTATTTCTTTATTGATTTTAAATAATTTCTTCTCCAGAAAATAATCTCTTTGCTGTCCATCAAAATACTATTTCTGCCCCCCGTTTTCTATACTCAAGATGAAGTTCTTTGAGTAAACTATATAATATGTTCCTTTTGAAAGTAGGTAAGTCTTCATCACTATTAACCTCCTGCAATACTTTGTCTATGGTGGGAAGTTCCTGCCTTTCAAAGAATTGATGGATTTTGCGTCTGATGGCATTTCAAAGTTATCAACTATATCCAACAGCTTCGCGTAATGCAGCCTCTTGTGTGTTTATATTCTTTTACAATGTTGAAAATTGCCATAGGACATAAGCCTGTTTTGTTCGCCACGCGTCTTTCAATAGCATGAATTTTGATTTCAGGATGCTCTAAAATTTCGCTCTTATAAACGTTAAGGACAGTTTCTTTTTTCTGAATGTTCAAATTACCCTGTCACGTGTTCGGGGAGGAGACATTACTCAAGAGGAAGCATGGCTGAAGAAAGCATTTGGAGAAGTATTCTCAGTTTCATCTGATGTATCCGTAGACGACATGCTAACGAATAAACACACGCTATGTTGCACCGAATATGAACAGCTACTGCCGGCGTCCGCGTGGCGGCGATACCCCGAGCCTGAGTTCTAACCTGTCGAATACTGCACTTGTTCGTAGTTTTATGGCCGGATGATCGGTAGCTATTGCAACGCTTAGATGGCTGCCGCTTTGCCGCGCTGCATCTTTGTTGTGCTGGGTCGTAAATGGACTACGAATAGGGTATAGTGCATATTTTAAAACGATTTCAGTATATACAGGGTGTTCCATAACTTCGTGTTGTAGAAAATGTTTTGAATGGACCACTCTGTATATTTCTACGTCGTTGAAGAGCGTTCTTTGGAGAACTCTTCTTGATATCAAGCTTTTACAACTTTTTTCCAAACGGTTTTGAGTCAAAACAACAGCTTTTGTTAACACAAAGAAATAATCTCAGACTGAGACTGGTGCATAGCACACAAGGCCAAACGCGTGTTGAAATTATTATCTTGCATGCTTAAACAATGTTTCATGTCCTCGGGTAATTGTCGATTTCTCCTGGTAAACCTGTCCCTTTACATGACTCCAGATAAAGATGTCGAGAGGCGTTAGATCGGGAGATCTCACTGGACAATTGATCAGTCGGCCTCTCACTAACCAGGTATCAGGACGCCAGCGTTCTAGATACAGTTCTGAGATCTGGTAGATTTTATTAAACAACAGTGATATATTATGGTCCATCGGGTAAACACAATAGGGAATCGTGTTACCCAAGATGCTGAAACAACGTGGTTGTGAAAAAATATTGGACCTTAGATCAAACATCTGGGAACCAACAGAAGTACTTGGAATGTATTACAACAATTTCATAATGAATGACTGTATTAATGATATAGAAATATACATGGTTTACTATTTGAAATTTATGAGGAAAGATACTTTTTACCCTGTATAAATAGAAAGATAGTTTGGCATTTCTTTCGGATCAGCATAAAATCTATAGTATATATTGGAATTTTTGCAAACATTTTTTCAGACATTTCACTAAATGTCTAAGCATTTGGCGACCGAAACCATATGTCATATGACATCAAATGTCTTGTTCTTAGAAGGTCTATCTAAATATGCAAGAAAATATACTATTATTATTATAATAACTCATCAAGGTTGCCACGAAAACTTTTTGATATCTTTTCCAGCTTGCTCGTAAAAATACTTTCCAAGAAGTATCCTCGTATCTGCTCGGAAAAATATTCTCACTTGGATTTTGGCATTCATTTATTGAAAAATCCCAAAATCGCGTCAAAAATTGTTTATTATTCTTAGACAAATTCCAAAAATCAGTTTGTTCGTTCCGGTCGAACTGTTTTTATGTCTTTCAGATACAAGCGATTTAATGTTTTAGAAAGAAGAAAATATGCCATATTTGACCCCGAAAAACAATATGAAAAACGAATATCTTCTTTTAGAATTAAAAGCGGCCTTCACATCTGTTTATTGGATGAAAATTATTTTACATCCAGTTTACTATATTATTAAATACATCGCGAGTATATTGGCTGGAAAAGTTATACATTATAAAATGGCTTTTCATTAAAAGTTGCACTAAGCTTAACGAATAAATTTAATACCAACCGAAAGTATAAAGCCCGAATATGTAAATGTTGGGTTGTCTTTTTTTTTACTAACACTGGGTTGGCAGATATAAACGGGTATAACAGGTATGTTGGTACTAGTTATTTGCAACGATTTGATTAATAAATAAATCTTATATCAAAATAAGTACCCAAGCAAAACGCTGATGTAGGGTTGTCTGCAAAAGCCTGGCTGAAGTGACAGTTGGCAGGTTTTCGAGAGTGAAATTTGAATGAAGTAGAGCTTACGACAAAGAGGTCAGCTATCTATCGCGTGCGATAGAAGAGGACACATATAAGGGATTTAGCCGAGCTTTTTTGTTATTGTTATTATAGAAAAGAAGATAAACTCAGCGCACAAAATTGTATTAACCGATTTATTGAGCATTAGACATTAAATAAAACAAAATATTGTAATATCGTGTATTTGACAACAAATGGCAAAACTCAAAATGTAATCTGCCGCACGTATTGTAACACTATGTTACAATCTTATTTTATTTATGGCCCAGCTGATCAATAAATCATTTACAACTTTTTTTCTATATCAATCACAACAAAAAAGTAAGGCTAAATCCCTTACATACGTTCTCTTCTATCACATGGGATACGTAGCTGGGACCTCTTTGTCAAAAGTTTCCATTCGCGCTAAAATTTCCCTCCTACCAACCCTATAGCATCGTGTTCACAATACAACGGTGCTTATTTTGATATAAGATTTATTCATTAAACATATTGGTGCAATTAACTAGTATCAACATACCTTTTTATATCTGCTAACCCAGTAGTTATGCCAAGAAAAAATACATAACCCAACATTTCCATATTCTATAGGCTTTATGATTTCGGTTGGAATTAAATTTATTCGTTAAGCTTAGTAGTGCAACTTTTAATAAAAAGTTATTCAATTTTTGATTTTGATTGATTTCATATACCTTTAATCCATCACATATAGGTAAAGGTCGCTTCTAATCCGGATCTTCTGCAAAGTATGTTTCAACAATTTCTTAAATGTTTCTCCTAGTAATAAAAATTCGTTAATACCTGGGTCGGGCCGAAGATACAAGTTTTTTATTGTAATAAAAGAGTAATTTATAATATACTGACCGTATATGGAGGCAAATGCCACGAAAGCATAATCATACAAGGAAATGAGTACCAACGGGATGCAGGCATAGTTCTTTTTGTAGTACCGCCACGCCAGGGGGTGCATTCCAGGCGGGTAATGCGACAGAATTCCAGGACCGAACTTCTTGTCGAACACGCTCGGTATCCATTTTTCTGACATTTTGCAGTTGCGTTGGAGGAGTGCTTATTGAAGAAGAAATGTACTAGAATTTTGGAGATGGTGAGCTGACGAAGGTGTGTGATTGACTGAGAGATCTGTCATATTGACAGTCAATATACTCGTATTCGTCGGTTTGTGAAACAAGCCATGGAGTTATCTACTGAGGGCGTACAGATTGATACAAAGGCTTGAGCATCAAGCAGAACCGCACGGTTATTACGTGAAAAACCTATATAATTAAAAAAAAACTGACAAAACGTACGAACTTGCTGACTAAATAGTTTCTAGTGTGCAAATAATTCATTCCGCTCATAGGAATGACGCATCACACGCAAAACATTTTCACAGTACCTCACATATGTATAGACGCTGATTTGTATTTCCTACTTGACATCGGAAAATAAATTTCTATAAAATTTAAATGACCTGAAATAAAAAATAATGTAGAGTTCAATAACCTTTTCACGTTTCATAAATATTCCAACCTGTAGCCTATTTTCTCACCTGTTAGCTGTCCCTTCACCAACCAGGGATTTTTTTATTTGATCTCTCTCATTTTTTAAATTCGGAAAATTTGCAAATTAATGTGATTTCCAGGATAAAGCATACATCTCAAGTAACTTTTCAACTGGCGAGATATGTATAGCATCTTAGTCCTATTTGTTTAGTAGACAAAGGAGTCCTGCTTTTTTATCAATTTTGTTCCTGATCGAATAAGTATATTGCATCGGTACTAACGTATGTTTGTTTTTAAATTGATATACCAATATACTGAACGAAAAGAACTGCTGAAGGTCAAGAGTTTCTGCATTTCTATACAGCTGATCAGACAGACAAAGTCTATTTTTGTTATAAACTATTCTTAGATATTCTCTTCCTAATACCTCAAGTTTTGCTAAATGAACGGTAACTCCACCCCAAGCTAATAACCTATATCGCAATCTAGACTCCACGACAGCTGATAACTTTTCTAACTATATATTATTAATTTCACAAAAATAATAGAATCCTTTGAAAAAACAGCTTCAATCACTTTCCATCCTTCAAATTTCAAGTGTTCCTCGTTGAGTTCCATATATATTGTTAAGCTCCCACGAAGTCTAATATCTTTTAGATTGATATTAATTAATAACATTTTATTAACGACATGACAGTGATGTCATTATTTTGGTCGGCATCTTTAAGTGCTCTATATTTACACTATTCTCGTTAATGTGTAACAGTTAATAATGAACAGCCTTGAAAATGATGGCGTTTTTAAAGGATATAGAAGAGCAGCACTATTATAGCCATGGATTATATGCTTACACAAACTGTAAGAAGACCTCTCTTGCTTATACATCCAGAACTGGCCGATACAACTGCTATTTGTCCGTACTGTATAGAGATCTACTAACCTTGTGCAATTCAGATTAACAAGGTTTCTTTAAGCTCCTCATCCTTCGGTGTAAAAAATGAGAACTTTTGGAGACTTCTGCCTCAAATCTTTATCGAGTCATTAGCATTTTTGGGTCCTTTTTAAGGAATCTGCATGTTGCCAGGCCCAATATTACTTCGAAATTTTTTTAAACAGTTTCATTAGACAAATTCTAAAAATTGCTTTCTTTGATTTGGACAGTCTTTTTTTAAATATTTTGGGTTGTTTTGAACAAAAAGGCTAATATGAACTTTCCTCTAAAGTTAATAGAATTAAGCCATTCAATTTTTAAGAAAAGTTCAAAATATGCCATTTTTGACCCCCGAAAACAATATGATATGGCACCAAATAGATTGACTATATACTTTCTACGACTTCGTTTGAGGTTTCAAAGAAACGGGATGAATCAAATCGTTTCAAAAGGCGAAATCGAATCGCGATCAGGTAGTTTCACTTACCTCTCGACCTCTGCATATCAAACTATATCAAGCAGATCTATCATATATCTATATTTGTTTCCATGGTAAATGTAGGGAAAATATGTGTCACTTAATATGTGTATCAGGTAATATTGTCACTGAGATCAGCAGCTTAATACTAAAAGATATTTCACTAACACCACGCATGCAACAATTTACAACCATTTACCGTTTACAGCTTCCAGCCTACAATGTTCATCCCCTCCAAACAATGTCTGAAAATGAGCAGGAATCTCTGAAACGTTGTAATAATATGTTCCAGCGATTTTATTTCCACAGCCTCTGAATCCATCTTCAGAATCTACGTCTTGTAGTATCATAAGTACCGAGTCAATCTACGACGATATATTCAGAGAACTATCATAGACGGAGTAACAAATTAGTAAGGTAGTAGTTTGAGATTTGCTATATTTTTATTCGTTTTTTTTTGTCCCGTAGCTCCGCAGCCACTGGACTAATTTCCAACAGTTACACATCTTTTTTGTCCTGATGCAGAATATTGTTTGTATGTTTGTACTATTGAATTGTAAGTGATGAAAGCATTATACACTATGTATGAGAACCCACGTTTGAATAACATTGAAATATGCTGCGGTATCACAATCATTTTGTTTCAGTTATGTGTCTTTATTATTAAAAATAATTTTTGTTCCAAGATATTCAGGTTTTGACGGTAGAAATAATTAATGGATAGACACTGAATAATAGTATTTTACAAAGTCATTCGTTCTGAACCACGTAAGTGTTACGGTATTTTGCAGATACTTGACTTTCGGTAGCGTAAAGATAAGGCGAGCACAATTGTTTTGGATGATTTGTATTGTATGTTTAGTTGGATGGTCTAAAGAAGGAAAACATAAAATATAAATAAAATAATTTAATTAGATAACACTCAGGCGAAATTTAGATTTTTACGTAGTTTTGTTTGCTATCGAGGTAAGTTGCCTCAGATAAGTTTTTTTAACAAAATTTTTGACATGCTCACTAAATCTCAATTCGGCATCGAAAAATGATAGAAACGTTCTCGATACGCGTCTCGGTTTCTGTTCTCTGGGTTCACCAGCGAGCATGCTGCTCTCGTTGAGCGTCTTGTTATTTCTACCGCGGTACCGCACTACCGCGTCTGATGCATCGTATAGGCAGGGGGGAAGGGCGACGTTGCCAGATGGACGGTACTACCGGTAGGGCTGGGAAAAAATGTCTCTGGACTTATTGTATGGGCGTGTTTGAATGACTCTTTTCTCGAAGATATATGTATGTTGTACATAATAATTTAATAATCGCCATTGTAACTATAAGAAATGTCAAAATGCACTACCAATAAAGCAAAACTATTTGACTATACCAGCCAATCTCAACTTAACGCAACCACACTGAGACAAAAATTTAATCAGAACAATAAAATTTTAATCAATCCGACTAGGTGACAGCTAACAATTTCAATTCGCTCAATTAAGCTGCGATTTCTAAAGAAGTTTACTTTAATTATTGCACCGTTTACTTAGATTGAGTATACTGTTAATTTAAATTTATAAATCCTTTTACTTAGATTTAGTACAACGATCTATTTAAAATTAATGAAGTTTACCTGCTCTAAGTAAAACAATTTATACTTATCAAATTTGTTTAATGTGTGTACGTAAAAGTGTTTGTCTAGTTAAAAATAGATACAGACACAGAGTGATTCATTGAGAGGAAGAAATATTCCAACCATGGTTATGGACCACTAAACGCCTTATGCTTGAGTGTTTCAGCATAACTTCACAGCTGCTACACTAACAATGGAAACATTGGAATACGAAGTTCATCACAAAAATCACAAATGAGGTGTTCGAAACGCGTAACAGGCATCCTCCCGATCATTCATGGATGAAGGGCAGAGTCCTGCCAAGTACGAGATTCAAATAAGCAGTTTAACTGTGTTTATTAAAATGTTTGGATGTTTTAAGTGTGCCTTTTCTACATAAACTAAATTACCTAAAGTGAATACACAATTTAATAAAACAGGTACATGGTTTGCTAGTTTCAAGCAAATTAGTTTAATAGTATATTACTTTCAATTGAATTGGACCCAGAAAATTCATTTTAATTAAAGCGAATAATTTAGTTACCTACTTTAAAATAATAAAGATTGATTCACCTTCTAATAGCTTATTCGAGATTTACACGAAAACGTTAAATCTCGTTCAGACTTATAAATGGAGCCCTAATCCCACAACCAGCCACATACCAGTAATACGTGAAGAGGAAAGCCTGAAGCGCTTATGAAATTTCCACCGATTATCTCCGAGTCAGTGTTCCTTTTGTACAGGATAAAGGGATTGTATTTTGCAGGAGCAAAACGGAAGGAATTCGGAGAACAGCGACATCGTCGACGTTCTATGAGACACAACGAGGCACTAACGTAGCACTACATCATCAACCAGAATCAGCGTATTTTAATCCTGCTAAAGGCGTACATAGAAACTGGAGAAGGTTCTTCGAAATCGTTCAATTGGAATTTAATGGCCTGCTTCACTACATTCATGGCCGGGGTTATTTGGAATGTCCTAATAGGTATCCCGAATTAAGAGTTGCCGCCGTTTTTCAACCACTGCTTCACCTATCGAACACAGCTGGCAGAATGGTGCGACGCACGAGGTGCGACAATTACAAGCCTGGCATATTAGCTCTAAACACGTGTTGAGCATATAACCAGTTCAAACGAAAGATTATTTCGTAGGGTAGTCAAGTGAATTGCATATTTACCCGATATTTGTAATTAATAAGCATATCCTAATTTAATGTATGTCTTCGAAGAATTCATTAAGGACCGTATCGTCAGTCGTTCCTACAATAATTGTAGGAGGCCTTTATGGCTACCTTAATTTTCATAGTCTTTTCTCTTCTTCGGGCTGGGGTTGGGGTATTTCTAGATTTCTACTGCACCGTGTCAGCGTCAGCGCTCTCCTATTGTGAGGCTATGTTTTCTTTTTGAATTGTGGGGAATTTTAGGCCGATATAACAGATGATATAAATCAAAATCATGAACAATCTGATGCAAATAGATATTTCTAACATAACCTCAAAATAGAGCGCTAACGCGAAACACTAGGAAAATATGAGAATCAAGGTATCCTATAATTGTAAGTGCGACTGACGATACAGTCCTTAGTGTAATTCTGTTCTGCAATGATCAAAAATCAATCTAATTTGTCAGACCTGCTACAAATCTAAAATTATTTTTCTAATGGAACAGGTTAGTTGACACTTTCTTAGTTGCTTCTTAAATAGTTCTTATTTATTCTGTTAAACCAAAAAAATAAATACGGTATTTTCTTCAAACCTCAAAGATCGTGAAACTTTACTAAACGAATCCAACGTCTATGATTGTTGTTTTCAATAGAACGAGAAAACGATAACTTTTTACATTGATTAGTAGTTTTTTAGAAATATCTACAGAACACAATGTTATTCCACGACACTTGCATATTAAGCATGATATATATATATACATATATATATATATATATATATTATAAATTATCCATCTTGTGGTTTTAAAAATTGAAATCGATCTATTTCGTTGTCCTAAGGCAAATACTGTAAGAAACGCTCATTTATTCTGTGAAATTACATCAAGGTAGCCTATTGTAGAAATCTTCACCTAACCAGCAACCGATATATACCTAGTACATGTATTACAAATCAATGAAACTACTTCTTTGCACGTCTCTGCTTCTGAATAACTACCTTAGATACTAAGCCGTTTCAATGCAGCATCTTTTAACTTAAATTCCGTGTTCTCTCTACGCCGCAGAGCTTGACAGCGTTATTCTCTCAATATAAGGTTCTCCTCATTTTCAAATGCGGCAAACGATACTTCTAAAGTAGTCCACAGAGATCAGGCAATACCTGGTGTGTAAGATAATTTTTTATAAAAGCCGTAGTATGCCGAATTTAAAAAAACAAACATGAATTTAACTACTGCGAACATCCAAAGTATTTTTGAAAAAGGTCATATTCTTTAAATGGACAATTTTACTTTCGAGTATGTACTGAAATCTGAGATCAAGGAGGCCTGTAGAAATCAACTGTTTAAAGCTAGGGAAACGGTTCTTTTTTAGTAATTTTGAACAGGGATTTCAATGGTTAGCTTGGATTCAACCTTAAGACTCTCCTTTGAAATTCCTCCTCTTTGACACTGGCAATAAAGAACTGCTCTCGAGCACTATTACGATCTTGAACGTTCAAGGTATGCGCCTCCTACTTTAGATGTAAGATCATTCACAATTTAATAAGTATCATTGACAAAATAAGTCATATATAAAAAATTGAGATACAAAGGTTAACAATAACAATACCCATTAAAATGCTTTGGAATGTTTCAAATACTGGATCGCCTATATTTCTAAAACCAGACCTGCTACGAAAAAAATCAGTTCTTACTTTTCCGTCTCTAAGATGGCTGTTGTCAATGTTAAATATTAAAAAATTCTTAACATATTGAATGCTATATCTACATTTTTTTTCGATCTTATGCTTAGGTGGTCACTGCTATATCTAGATACTGATTCAATTTTCAATTCTGTTTTTCTTTATAATTCCTCCCATTTACGTTACCTCATATGTCATACAAACACAATTTATATTCCTTTTCATTCCTTTCCAGTGCCGTGAACTTGCCGAGAATTACGGAATATTCTCGTACCTAGAGTTTTAAAAATTAAAATTCAATTTTGGTCAGGAAGAAACAAAGTTTTTATGATACAGCTACCTCCTTGATCTCTAATGAAAAAAGTTACTCCAGTCCCAGCTTTTAATTGGCAGGCAAGGTTCAGTTTTCCTACAGCATTTTCCCTCCCATCATGCGGGTGTATTTCAGAATATGGAAAAGTTTCAGATTCGACTTTTGGCTTGATGGAACCCTGCTACATCCCAGAGGATGAGAACGTGAAAGAAACATTGTTCTTTGGGAGATATTCCTAACTGCAGTAGAATATAATGCTCTCAGGTGAATATTCCCAAAGATTCTGACAGCTGTTGTCATTTATCGAATGAGTTCGTGATTTCGTCCTTTTTCTGCAAAATAATAAATTTTCATTTAGGATTAAATGCTGTTTGAGGAATGATCTCCCATTGGGTTCTAAATGAACAATTTAAACATTTCAAAGGTGGATTTCGAATTTGCATTTCAGTTGGCTATAACAGTTGTCATGGATGTGAAAGGATTTTTTGCTGGCCATATGTATTTATCATTTTGAATGAATGAATGAATGAAATTTGTTTTTTCATTTCATAGCGAATAGCGACTTTATATTAAAGAGGAATAAGCTAAATTTAAGCAACCAGTATTGCAATACTGACTTTGATAGATTGACGGCTTTTTCCACCGTCTTGCTTAACTGGAGCTTACTATTAGGTGGACCTTATCCCACAAATTTCTGTTGCACCGCTATCAATTGTAACTTCAGTATAGCTCAAATGACACAAGACAAACCTAAGATTTGTAGAGCTTAGATATCCCATAACCTGAGAATATTGGGAAATAGTTTTGTTGTGATTTTCAGTCAAGTTCTGCAGGTTGTGAAGTAGCTTATGGGGAAATAAACTCCGAGAATAATGTATGAAGGAAAGGACTATTTTTACAGTTTTTATGACAGAATATTCTCGGTCTAAGACCAATAAAAATCTCGTTCTTTCCTATCCAAGTGAAGGCATCAGTTGTTTTGTTTTCTATTATATTCTAATTCTAATTCAAGATGGCGGAAAGTGAGAAGTCGTCTGAAAATTCGTCTCTTAAAAAGAATGAAAAAAAGAACGTCATACTGTGCCTACACTGTAAAAAAAAAGTTGTGAACGTAGTGAAGTGCAAAAAGTGTAATAACTCGTTTCATCCTGCTTGTCTGGAGCAGGCAGGCGAGTTGAAAAATACCAATTGTATGCACGAATCAAGCAAGGTTAGAAGAGAGAGTGTAAACATGCTGCTCTGTGAAGATTCAACGGAGTTGGATCTTCTAAGAACGCTGGTGAAAGAACTGCAAAGCAAAAATCGAATCGCGGAAGAAAACAGTCAACTTTTGAGAGAAAAGGTGCATTTCCGTGAAGATAGAGTTGATTATCTAAATAAAAAGGTCCAACAATACGAAAATACCAAACATCCATCGGATTCAGTGACATCTAACGAGGAACCTAGCAAAATCCATAATGCGGTTGCAAACAACGAAATCGTAATTCTGGAAAATCTTAGTGCTGAACCAGTTGACGACAGTGACGCACTGCCTGCGGCCAACTCCCCTGTCATCGTGAATTCAGCGCCCATCGCTACTCGGACTGAGAAAGATGAAGACAAATGGAAAGAGGTTAGAAACCGAAATAAAAATAAAATCTCGGTCAGAAACAGACCTGTTGATAAATGCAGTCGACCTGAACCTTTGAGAGGCTCCAATGTAAATATATGCAGCCTTAGACCAGCATCCAGAGTATCATCTTTGTTTTTATCTGGCCTGGCACCAGAAGTTACCAGCGAAAGCGTGAAAAATTTTCTGAAAGAAAACAACTTTAATGAATACACCTGCGAAAAAATGAAAACCAAGAAAGAAAAGTACTGCAGCTCATTTCGACTTACTGTTCCTCATGGTGACATTGATAAATATTTATGTCCGGATCTGTGGCCAAGGGGCATCCTAAAGCCTAGTACTCACTAGTAGACATGTCTCGCGATTTTGGTCTCAGAGACATGTCTAAAGTTGTCTCAGTATGTCTCGGTAGACATGTCTATAGACCAAATCCGGTCTACGGGGCGGTTGCGAAACTAAAAAAAGCAGGTCTCAAGTCTCCCGATTGAAATGGGAGACTTGATGCAACGTTGGGATACGTTGCGCAACAAGGTGATAGTGAGTACCTCGCGTCCATAGACGATACATTTCCCAGTACCTCTCTTGCTTTGTAAACAAGTGCATGCGGTCTCTGCTGTTTTTGTTTACCATGTGGTCAAACGACAAATGTTGTCCCCCAATCTTAATTTATTTACTAGTTCGGTACCGAACCTAGGTCCTTCTGCGAACACTTCGCGCGTCCACCAACGTTTACGTTTTCGCGCTTTTTTACTAAACAGGTACTCATTGCGCACAAAGCAAGGTCCGCCATGGTGGTTGGCGAAGATGAGACTAGAAAAATTCCCATCACAGTGTGGACGCTAGACGAGGCAAAGATCGGTGTTTCTACACCATGTCTATGTCTCAAGTCTAGACGGTCTCTAGACCACCTAAAGAAAATCGCGCAACGTGGTCTCCAAGTGAGTACTTACCTAACCATTTTCGGAACCTGCAGCGCCAAAATATGGTAAAGGAAAACCGAAACAGCAGGAAGTAAAGATTCTGCATATAAATGTGAGATCCCTAAGAAGAAAAATAGATGAGTTGGAAGCCTTTCTTGTTGATGAGGACATTGATGTACTCTGCCTGACAGAACATTGGTTGACCAAAGAAGAAATGGAAGTTGTCCATTTGCAGGGATACATGATGAGAGGGCCTTCTGAACGGAAGGACTTCACAGGTGGAGGAACTGCAATTTTTACCAAAAATAAATTTAATTCATGTGTTATAAGTATTAATCCTGCCTTTTATATTGAGAAATGTATTGAGTCCTGTGTGGTTTGTTGTCAGAGTCTGAATGTTTATGTTTTAACTATTTACAGATCTCCTTCAGGGAATTTTGATACCTTCTTGGAATCAATGGAGGGAATATTAACACAATTGAGTACGAATAGGCAAATTATTCTTGCTGGGGATTTCAATGTAATTTTCAACACATTAGATGTTAATACAAGTAAATTGTGTGACCTTCTCCCTAGCTTTGGCTTAGAAAGAACAATCTTTGAACCAACTCGTGGGGACTCCTGTCTTGACAATGTTTTCCTTAGTAGTGCGATGGAGCTGTGTGGCTCTCAGGTATGTGATATTGGAATATCAGATCATAAAGGTCAGCTGGTTAAATTTCTTGGTTGTGAAACCACAGGTTTTACTCAAAATAAAAAAATGTATAGACCAGTAACACAAACAGGTTTGTTTATGTTACACAGTAGGTTGTCGAAGATATCTTGGGATTTCATTACTGTTGATAGTACCAGCGGTGAACAAAAGTTTAGCCACTTCATGGATATTCTTCAAGAAGCCTATACATACTCTTTTCCAAAGAAAACTTACGTGGTAAGATCCGACCAGGGCAATAATATTTCCTGGTTTAAAACCGAACTAAGGGCAATGAGGGAACATTTGAGGTTTTTGAGAGAGCTGAAAGGGCAGTATGGTTCTGTGAGTGACCAGTATTATAAAAACTACAAAAATCTATATAGAAATAAAATAAGAAAAGCTAAGATAAATGCTAATGACAACCGTGTAAAGAGCTCAAGTAATCCTGCTAAAACCGTGTGGGATATCATTAACAAAAAAAGAGGTAAGGGTAATATAAGTGCCCTGGGAGCAGTGACCTGTCACCTGATGACTTTAATAATTTTTTTTGTAACATAGCAGGTAATATAGTAAATCACATACCTGATGTACATTTAGATCCTGTTAATAATATTGATTTCCTGGTACCGGCACCTCTGTTTTCTTTTTCTGAAGTCACATTTAACGAGGTTCGCGATGTAATAGATAATCTCAAAAATAAAAACAGTAAAGATATTTTTGGTTTCAATTTAAAAATTGTAAAATGTATAAAGAACATAATTTTGATCCCTCTAACACGACTGATTAATATTTGTCTTAGAGAAAATATTTTTCCAACTGTTCTAAAGAGAGCTAGTGTCACACCTATTTTTAAGAACGGCAATGTTGATTCACCAGAGAACTACAGACCTATATCCCTTCTTCCAGTTATCTCTAAGATCTTTGAAAAATGTATGGCTTTGAGACTGGTAACCTTTTTTGAGGCAAATGAATTGTTTTCACAATATCAGTTTGGTTTTCGCCAGGGTAAGAGCACTGTTATGGGTGTACTTAACCTGATTTCTTCTATAATTGATGCTTTCCATGGAGAAGGGTATAACACAGTTCTTTTCTGCGATCTTAGTAAGGCATTTGATTGTGTGAGCCATGACATCCTTTTAAAAAAGCTCCTTGCTTACAACTTTAGTTATGATTCCGTTAAACTAATTGAGTCTTACCTTAGTAATAGAACTCAGGTGGTGAGATGTGATGGAGTGACATCGGCGGAGCGAAGTGTTAATATTGGCGTCCCACATGGCTCCATATTGGGCCCAATTCTTTTTTTAATTTACATAAATGATTTACCTCTCAATAACAATATGGCAAACTTTACTCTCTTCGCGGATGATACGACCGTCTCTCACACCGCTAACAGTTTTGAGCGCTCAATGGCACAGTCTCTGGCTGCGCAGGATGAGGCTGAGCTGTGGTTTTGCTCCAATAAGCTGTTGCTAAATAAAGATAAGACAATGAGAATGGTGTTCTCCATGCAAAGCCTGCCTGGAGACAGTGATTTGGTTGGTGAAGCCAAGTTTCTGGGGTTACTTTGGATGCAAGATTGCAATGGGGCCTTCACATTGACAGTGTTGCTGGAAAGGCCACCAAAGGTATATATGTGCTACGGAGTTTGTCTTCTTGTGTTTCTGTAGAAATATTGAGAATGGCTTACTTTGCCATTTGCCATTCACATATATCCTACGCCATTCTGGCTTGGGGGCATTCTTCAGGGGTCCATAGACTGTTCGCCTTGCAAAGAAGAGCAGTTAGGGTTGTGAGCCGTATGGGCTACAGGGACGATTGCAGAGATACGTTTGTCAAGTTGGGAATCCTTACTGTGCCTTGTTCATATATTTTTAAAAATCTAACTATGTAACTCATGGGGACGTCCATGAGCACAATACTAGGCATAAGAACAATCTAGTACCTCCTTATTGGCGACTGAGAAGGTGTCAAGATGGACCTGGTTATTGGGCGGTAAAATTTTTTAATGTACTTCCAGACGGCTTAAAATCGCTTCCGTTTAAAGATTTTAAAGTTCAAATCAAGAAAATTCTTATTAATAACTCATTTTACACGTTTGAAGAGTTTTCAAGACATAAATTTTAACTATAAATCTTAATATGTTATGTTAGCGTTATATCTTTATGAGTGCTGGTGTACTTGTTTGTAATTTTTTATGGTCATTAGCACTCCCTTTGTCTTAATTCTAATGCAATTCTCATTTGATCTACTGACGTATGTAAACATATTTTATGTATTGTGACATGAATAAAGAATTGATTGATTGATTGATTGATGTACCATATTTTACGACTAGAACCGAAATGCGGTGACAACTAGGTTTAGCCGGTTAGAACTAGTGTAGCTACTGGCATTTGGTTAGTCTTAGGTATAACCTATACAAGGCCAAACCTAGTATAAGCCCGTTGCATTCGGTTAAAACTAGGCCCAACCAACTTGTAATGTAATCGTTACAGGCAGGTTTCGACGGGTATTTTTAAAGAAAATATAATGTCATCATTTTCATATTATTTATTTCGGCAATAAATTTCTTTAACATAATTCAGCTATACGTTGGCATTGTCATCAGAGGTAAGTAACCTCAATAATGAGAAAACTTATTCTAGTAACTTTTTTAATAGCTGTAACTGAACTTTACAATTTAAACATATTTTTTATAACTGCAATTGAAATTGAATTTCTAAATATTTGATATGGGTATAACAACTAAAAGCATAATTTTTATTTGAACAGTAACTACTTTACAATTTTAAAAGATTTCATGCGGGTTTAACGGTAAAACGGTTTTAGCATAATTTTTTGTCGTTGTTCAAATAAGTGCCCAACTAACAATTATCACTCCTATTACAGTTGCAAGAATGATTATACAGTATTCCTTAAACAGCATTGTATACTGTAAGGAAATTGGCGAAACCCTCTTAGAACAGCTATACAAGCGGAATGGACACACCTAATAGGACACTTCAGTCATTTAAGAGGTTGTATAAGGTCTGCAGGTAACAGTTATAAAAGAAAATTGTAAGCCTCGTGCAACCGCTATAGGACATTTGCGTCAGTGCAAGATTCAGTTTTTGTCAACTATACAACTATTCTGTTACGTGATTCTACTTTATTGCAACCAAGCTATTTCTTATGTATTGTATAGACGAAGTGAAGAATATATAACTAACACATTACAGTCATCTTGTTTACTTACATGTCGGCCATTGTGTATTTCATACACAGGTATATGATAAACTTCTACACCTTGATATAGGGCTATTGAATTACTTGCGCAGTAAATTTTATTGTGATTATCGTGCAAATTAGTTACCCAATTTCTACGGGCTTCGTATTTGATTCATATTTTGATAATGATCAAAAGTATGTCTAGATTTTTAAGATGGAAAACTGAACTTATCTGCGTTAAGTCTTCCACAAATCCTATATTTAGACACTATTACACCAATGTTTATCACTTTATATCTGTAATTTCGAACTGAAACATAATTATTTAATATTAAATAGAGGAATAAATGTTTGCCCTATATGGCGGGTGGTTGTGTACAATCATGGCATCGTCCATGTTGTCTCTAGGTTATTAGAATATTTTGGTGTTGCCTGCAGGTGTTATACAACAATTTGACAAATGTCTGAAATGAAATACCGACAGAGTCGAATGATTTACCCAGAATTTGTACCAGATCTATATATTCTGTTTGAACAGTTGATAAAACCTTTTGAACCAATATGCATGCGTTGTTTGTCTTAAAACATTGATTATGGAATTTCACAAAAATATGACAGCGGAAAGTTAGGATATGGTGAAGTTGTTTACCAACATATTTAGCATATTGTATACAGCCTTTAACAGTTACTAAACAACAGTTGTATAAGTGCTTCCGTTGGGAGCAATTTGTTGGCTAAGGTAGTAAATTGCACAGCAAAACAACAAGGCTCGAGTTTGTTTTATAAACGTTACCATGGATGATACAAAATAGTTGTATAAACTGCAACAGTTAAAAATTTGCCCTATAAGGTGTTGTATAACTATGCTATAACAATATTTTAAACACCTCATTTTAGAGCAAATATGTTGCAGAAAGCAAATTTGCATTCCACACAACATTAAGCCAGCATTTTGGTGTTCAGGCAACAACAATAGAGAGCTTTTATGGCTGAACCAAAAGCTTATACCACTAATTTGCTAGTTGCGTGATAACCCATCCTTATAACAGGTTGCTTATTTTTTTATGCTAACCCGGACAAAAAATGAGCAGGTTTAAAGTCATCGAACCACGGAATATGTGACCATAAGACGAGCAGAACTACAATAAAACGGTACCTTGGCACATTGCATCTATGATAAAAATCAGGAAAATACAATTTATTTAGGACATAGCGTATTTATTCATATATGTATACATTCCTACTCATCTTTATATTTTATTTTAACGAATATGCTTTTATAGCTTGAAATTGTCTTAATTAAGCTTATCCAGCTTTTCAAATTCTGGCAACAACGGTAAATAAGGAAGATAATATAATCTTGGGAAGTAAATGCTCCGTAACTAACGCAGATTGTTCCGCTACTGCGCAAAATCGAAATAAGGAAGATAATAACGAAACAGTAATGCAAGGGAACTGAAAACTCTCTAATAACAGAGCTTTCCCTTCCTTTTTCGAAAATAGCGTCGAATACTACACATATTGTGTGATAAACATTTGGATGAATTTAGGTTGCATAATGCGCTCAAACTGTCTGAGTCAGTATTGCAATACTGGCTGCCTACATTCAGCCTATACCGCTCGGCTATAAAATCGTGAAACCAAACTCTTATTACTATATCACTATTTTGAATTGCTTATTAATATTAAGCACAATAAAAACAAATCATGGAAATTTATTACGAAATCTATAAATATACAGGGTGTCCGCAAAGTTGAGATTTTCCTTTACACAATCTGTAGATCTTGAGAAAATAAGCTGATTTTCTTAGTAGCATATACACCAGTGTCTTAAGAGAACTGAGATATTGGGCTCCACAAGCTCAATCAAACCTGAACCAAACCGAAGCCGGTCCTGCCCTATCCCTCGATCATGTCCACAGCGCCAGCGTACAGTTATATGATATACGACTACGATATAAATACGGATTTTACGACAGAGTCGTACTTGGAATTTCGATTCAACTTAAGAGTGAGTACTTTTTCATCTATTTTTTTTTACTTGTTCGCTCACGTTTCACCACGCATTAGCTTTGTTATATCAAGGTAGTTGTGTCTGAAAAGGAAAGTCCCAACTTTGCGGCCTATGGCCTATGGCCAGCGAAGAAAAATCTTTTTGACGTCGATGATAACCTGCGATGACTACTTTTACTGGTAATGCGAATGTTAAATCCTTTCTAGCTCGATCCTCGAGAATGCGCTAATGATGGTCCAAAATCCAATAAGATCATTTTTCAAACGCCACTCAATTCTCAAGAATCGGTTATAAATGTGAAATATTCTCTGGACGAAAAATTATTTCTGAGGAAGAATCACAATCTGGAAGATAATTTAGCAGGCATCCACATGCCTCGGTGATTTAGCTTTATCAACATTAATTGCACCTTCATTCACGAAATAATAATGTTTCAAGCAGATTGCGTTTCTGTGCGATGTAGCAAAAATTAGTGCCGTGGGCGAAAAATTGTTCATGCCGCTCACAAATTAATTTCAAAATGTAAGGCAGAAGTTCTGTACATTTTTTTATTTATGAGGTAACTGGTCTTGTAATGCAACTGCCTATACAGCGCGTCACAAAGTAATTTTTAATACCGTAACAGCCGCGCAACGAGAAGCCTATATACCAGGGCCACCGCAGCTGGTATGAGGAGCTTAAAGAAAATTTGTTAATCCAATTTTTGGACTGCCTAAGGTTAGTAAAACTGGGAGAAGCCTCCTCGGGTAGATTGCTCCACAATCTCGTTACCCTAGGAACAAGGGAGCGGTCGTACCGGCCAATTCTGGATGTTCGAAGCGCAACACGGTTGAGATGGGAGCCAGAAGTCAGGCAGGTTTGTCTGGAAGGCACATTGCGCGGAGGCATCATGGAGGAGTGCTCTGAGGAGCAAAGCCCGTTGACGCAGCGGTAGGAGAGATTGCCGACGACCCGTCGGTAAGAAACCGTCCCGAGAATGTCAGTTAGAGAAGTCCTCGATCAGTCGGATAGTCCTCGTATGAACAGCATCGAGCATGGATAATGTCGGGACGGCAGCAGCCCAAACGTGTGAGAAGTACTTGAGGCTAAATCTTATCTTGGCCTTGTAGAGAAAAGTACTTCTTAGCCCTAAACAAATAGCCAGCTTTTTCCCAGCAGCTGCCGCTATTGACGAGCTGTGTTCCGACCAGCCGCAAAATTTGACATTACGGACATGTCGACTGGGAATGGCTCAGAGACCCAATCTTCACCTCTCCTTGGAGAGCTGTTTGTTTTGCTGCGCCGGATGGGTCGGCTGCCACTACCTCATAAAGAGAAAGTGCCTAAGCCATAGTCAAACTGCTGGTTCAACGAATCGTGCGACACCGTTCGTCGGTAGAAGATGAAGGCACACAGAACCTTTTTACAAAACCCCACTGTGAAGATCAGACATGCCGACGTCGAGCGCAAAAACAAATATATCGAAGCTGTTTGCAAAGCCCAAGACCAACACGATGTACAGATTAGGCACAAGGTAATGTCACCGCGCAATCGCAGTCGGTCTTTCTGAACGCTGGCCAAGCAGATTGAAAGGAGCTTCTCACAGATCTTTGCTGCCAACTCTACAATGGACAGCCTCGCAACGCCCAAGTGGCGTCGATTCAAAAGGTTTCCTACACTATGAGGGAGCTAACCATTAGAAACGTAAGACGGGTGCTCTTGTCGCTCGACATCAACAAAGCTTCTGGTCTGTATGGGTACAAGCTCTTGAACGCCCTCGAAACTAGACAATGGACACCCTCGTAACATCGACGTAGGAAATGTTGGCCGCGCATCGCGAACACTCGACACGCTTCAAGAGGAATCGACCGGCATCTACCAGCTTCGAAGAAGAATCGAGTTCTATCTAAAAAACGCGGAAGTATATCGAGAACCGTCGACTTACTACATAAATACACACACAAGTAGCATAGGTGGTCACTTAGAGACGATGAGTCAGCAGCGCGCGACGCGATAATCCAGTCGACATGGTCATAAATTTGTGATAAATTAGGTGCAAGTGTTGTAATTAATAGGTGTGAGACCAATAAATTTGACTTTAAACAGTAAAAACGGTGATCCTCATTTCCTATACCTTACTGATTTTTTGAGTAAATGAGTATTTTGGACATATGAAAGGTGGGCGCTTGATGGATACAATAATTGCCTTTTCTCTATAATAAATGTTTGGTTAAACTAGATTTTATGAAAATAAATCCACAATGACTATTTGTTGTTCAAGATGTAAACAAAGAATTGGAAATAAAAGGATATGATCCTTTTTCGATTTGAAAAAAAATGGCGTCAAATAGGTTGTCTCTGCACCTCCCACGCAACGCCGTTATGAGTTCATAAATAATTATGTTCAGCACAAACTAGACCCTCTGTGAAAAAAGTCTATCAAACATGTCCAAAATGATCATGATTCTCTAAAACGTCAAAAAATGGTGTCAAGTAAGTTCTACACTATCCGCTCTACGCAGTCATCAGTTCGTAAAGGATTATGTTTAGCACAAGTTAGCTCTTATAAGAAAAAAGTTATCCATGAGCATGTATAACAAAATATTAAATTATCTTCCACCTAACCTTAACTGATTCACACCAGACCGGCACGTGGTAGTGGCCGTATTTTCAGTGCCTTCGACGACGCAATACCGTGATGATCGCATTGTTTTGGAACGATGTTTTTCGATTTTCACGGCCGTGTTTTTCTATTTTCATGAATATTTTGATATAATTGATCAAAGCATGAATGATGAAAAACTAATTCAATTTGTACGCGTACATCCCGTGCTGTAGAACCAGTCAAATTCAAATTACAAGGACTTCCGTTCTCTTCTCGTTTCTTCTTCTTTATCTCTCGTAGGTGGTAGACGGTCTCTGACTGTCGAACGCGGAGGTACCACCTGGCGGATCTCGTAGTCGGAGCTAGAATGTGTGCTTCTTGCATGCACACGTGTTCCCTCGCCAGAGTCCCGCCTTTACCCTGTGTCTCCCCCCTATAGCACCACGGTACCCCATGGATGCTTAGGCCTTCGTTTTAGTTAGAGTATAAAAAAAACAGAATTAATGCAATAATTGCAAGTTCATCCTCTGAAAATTTTGCCATCTCGACCTCACGTGAACACAACTGCACGGTCAGAGCACAGAGAGAAATACTGACCGGTGTGAATTGTAAACACTGTGATCTCACGTCAGCGAGAATCACTGGCACGTCACAGCGTTGTCACGTCAGAGCTGAGTGTAAATAGACCTTAAGTCTTCACCATGGTCAGTTCACACAGCCCACAGTAGTGTGAAAGTGATTGCCGCCTGTGACGTACGATCACAGATAATGACGCTTGTCGTCCACCATTGGGGTTGGAGGCGTATAAATATACCAACGTCAAAACATTGAAATATATTCCCCTACCCCTTCAACCCCTAACCCCTAATCTTCAACTTCTACAACACATTTTCCGTAAATGATCAGGATCGTCTGAAACGTGAAAAAGTTTCTTGTTTTGTTTCTTCCTCGGTTATCAAAAACTATAAAGCTTTTGCGTCCTTGGCATAGTAGTAACATTGTGTAAAAAATTCATCCGAATCCAAGCAGTACTTTCCAAGTTATAGGCGGTTATAAAATTAGCGGACAGATCGACAGACAGACAAACTGACGGAAATGAGTGACAAGGCGTTTCGTGATGTATATGTCATATAACATTCAAAAAACATAATATCTCATTTTCGACAAATTTTGCGATTACAATACTTCTCCGCCAGTAGGTGTGGGAAGTAAAAATTATGAAGACGTCGGCAACGTACCAAAAGAACAAATGAACATATGAATGACATAAGTGGGATCGCGGTTGGATCAAGTAGAATCATCTTGACAGATCATGATACACTTGTAGCTCCAGTATACCATCCAACAACCGATCGAAATTATTAGTGCAGCTCAACATCAAAGAAGAACATGTCTGAAAAGTGGATTTCACAGATATTTTCCAATAAAGCCTATGCTCCTGGAATTTTACAGCATTACCCGAACGGAAGAACACCTCTTACTTTGGCCTACTACAAGAAAAACTACGCATGCATCCCTTTGGTTCTCATATAAATCTTTGACTACACTTTCTTGGCATTGAATAGCATTTGTTGTGGGTATTGGAAAATTATACGAAATACAAGCATAGGATCTTCCAAAATTCACGGAAAATTTGAACTAGATAGAAAAGGTATTTTAATTATTCCTTGGTGAATCATAAAATACATATGATAGGTTTAAGTGCGGAATATGGATGAAACTAAACAAAATTGCTTTAGAATAAACTAAACCCAATTTAGACCTGAGGCATTGAAAATGGGCCATTTTTAGAGTTTCAAACATAAGTCCCGATTTGACTAAGTCAATGAGAAGGCGTCTTTAAAGAATCAGAATCCTTATTAGTTCGGCAAACCATCTGTTGATGGTATAGGACATGTCAGAAAATAAAAAACTACAGAAAAATAATCGGTAACAAAAAGTAAAACAAATATGTAATATAAAATAAATAACGCATACAATAAATTAAAATCAATATCGGGAGGTATGACATTTACACAACCCTGGATGAGTTACGTAAAAGCGTATATAAACATAAAATTAAAATGTTGAGGAGAGAATGACCAAAGGACAACCTCTTACAAAAAAGAGAAAACTCTAGATGCATCACTTGGCCGCAAAAGCAATAATTGTTAAGTAGATATTGTATCCATAAAATACACATTCGTAAAGTAGTAAGCCGTCTGTTTTTAAAGTCTTTTCGTTGTTCTTAAATAATCTCAATGGGAAGATCTTCAGATTGCCCGGCAATCTATTGAACAATTTTATAGACATTAGCTTTGGAGTTCTTTGTATATAATAATATGTGTGAGCGAATTTGGAGAACAGTTAATATGGCGGATTTCTTGTAAAATGGGCCCCTAATGCCATATTAAATCAAGAAGTACATCATGAATCACTTGGTTTAGATACATAAACCTATTTTTTCATTTGCGTCCGGACTAAATTAGCGGCCATGGTCGTAAAATGCGCCAGTGAAAAAGAAAGAAGCATTTGCGCCATACTATGAGCATGTACACAAATCTGATACAATATCTTGATCAATATGACAGCAATTAACTGAGCATTTCGTTGAAAATAACTTCTCTTCTCTCACTGTTGCCGTACAAGATTCTGCTTCATAAATTTTTTGAGGACATAAAATCACAAGATGCTTATTCTTGAGCAAACGACGTGCGAATATTGAATTTACTTCACTACCGTGCGAAAACCCCTGTTCCTTAGGCCAGCCCTGTTAACAGGGAGCTCTCGCGCCCTCTACTGGTCAGTGGAACGATCACTTCTAGCCCTGTCACCGTCAATGCGGCGCGCCGTGGTCGCCTATGATGATATCATTTATTGTAAAAAATACTGGTGATTTCCACAACTCCTTTACACTGAAAATACTGTACTATGCTTATGTAAGATCTAAGCTTGAGTATGCGTCCCTGGTATGGTATCCTCATCATCAAATATATATTGACCGCTTAGAGTCCGTTCAAAGAAGGTTTTTAAAATACCTCTCATACAAAGCTGATTGGCTTTCCTCCTAGTGAGTCACAAAATCTATAATTTAGAGAGCAGACGCAAAATGAATTCACAAGCTCATCCACGGCATTATTGACTCCAGTGTCATCTTAGAACAACTTAACTTCTTAATTCCTAGATTAGCGTCACGAACTAGTTCAACTTTTCACTTAGCCAGGCCTAGGACTGACATACTTAAGTTTTCGCCTATATATATAATGTGCCGTAATTATAATTCAGTTAATAGCGTTTTAGATATATTTTCGTTTTGTGCAACTTTGGGAGACATTAATGCTTATTTTCGTTAATGCTTGCCGGTGTGATTGTTGAGTGCTGGGTAGGTAAAGCTAGAACGCTTTTTTTTCCTCCCAATTCTGTTTTGAGGTTTTTTTTTTGCAGCGTTTTAGCTTTCTCTACATACATCCACAACATGCATTTGTTTATATTTTCATGTTTATCCATCCTGTAATTGGCTATGGCTGTTGGATGTTGCTAAATAAATAAATAAAGAAATAAATATCATATATACTGCAATATTATAAAAACTCTTGTGTAGATACAGGGTGTCCTGAAAGTTGGGACTTTGCTTTTCAGAAAAAAACTACATTTGAAATAACATTCATGGCACGCTCCAATAGGAGTGCGCGAATTTAAACGACGCACGCTGGTATGGTGTGGGACGTAAATGGGATTTGAATGCATAATACAGTCTCCAATAAGGGCGTAAGCATTTTTTCATGAGTGGTCTTGTTTTCGTTAATATATTCTTTAAACCAAACAAAATTAAAGCATATCTTGAAGTAGAATAATCGTCAACTAAAGGTGAAACCTGACTCCAGGGTATTATTTTAACAACAGCTCTATCTCGCTTTTTGTATAAAAATGTTTGCTCCTAATATTTTACGTTTTTATAAACCTAACTTGATTTTAGGTGTACAAACTTATCTGTGACGAAGAGGAAAGGAGGATGAGGGAATGTGAGGAAAAATGCTGACTGTATCCTAAGATTACATTGATGGGTTCCGGTATTGTAGTTCTTTTGTACTTGGAACTGTGAAGATTGTGTAACTTGTGGAAATAAAGTGAATGGTTTTTCAGGGTACTCAGTACATCATGCTAACGTGGTTTGAGTCTAAACTTAAGTGAACTTAGGTACTGTTCTTTTGAATTCATTTTATATGCAGAAGATGCTTCCGTGGTGATATCGAATAAGTGTGAGCCTACTTTTGAGAGAGATTGTGTGATTTTTCTGTAAAATATTCAAAAGTACTTTAACAGCACTGAGCTCTACTTAAATTCTAAAAAAAAAACATTAATTGTCCGATTTTATCCATAAGAAACCAATGGTTTTAAATTTCACTTTAATGGCTCAAAAATATCGAAGTAAAATTCTTGGGATTGCATCTGAACTTTGAATATATAATGCTTCAAAGAGAAGCTCCTAATCATGTCTCATGAGAAATTTAGGAACGGTCCTTACTACTAGTTACTGTTTAGTATGCTCAAGTTGAGACATGATTGAGGTATGCCCTATGCTTCTCGGATTTGTCAACAAATGCCTAGCAAGTATTTGTGTCCCACAAAAGAGTGGTTAGATGTATGATCGGAGACAGTAATACACATTCTTGAAAAAAAAAATTTAAACATTATAATATTTTAACTTTACCATCATTATTTGTATACGAAATGGCTGTATTACTTTTATTAACAGAAAAAGTTATTTAAATAAATTTAACTCTTACTAAATGTGTGTTTTGCCGAGTATAAAATCGGCGACAGATCTCCTGAAATACTGCGTCCACGCATTTTCAATAGACTACCAATCCCATTAAAGAGTGTGTAGATATAAATAATGTTAAGGTTAAACTTAAAGAGTTTCTTGTGAGTAAGTATTATTATGATGTCTCTGAGTTTGTTATTTTATAATTTATTTGTCTGTTTCTATCTGTCTCGTCAGAGGGGAAGTCGCTACTTCGTCTTTTTTCTCGCTCATCAGTAGAGATCGGCGTGTCCGGGGGAAGCTAAGAGGTCCCCAGTTAATCTCGGGTGTTGGTCCGCACCATCAGTATTAAATATTTAGTCATGATTCCGTCAGTGTCAGTGGATTTCTATGCAACCTCATACTTCAATAATATTGACGTCCAGAATACACGGTCAATGAATATCACACTCCATGATAAATACTGTCAGATCACAGTAAATACTGGTTCTGTTACGCATAGAATCTCTAGCTCTATCGAAATAAACTGTCCATGTAATGCGATATGCTTATAAGCCTCATTTGAATCATACTTTTACTACTATTTTTATTCAACTCCACCTCGTATTATACGTATAAGTAGGTTATAATTTCATTCTCCCAGTTTATCGCAGAATGAATCAATGCAGTTAGCAGAACCGGTTAAGCGTTATACATAGAAAGCATAACATAAACATTGGCTGGACCAGGGCAGTACCACTCCGGTGTTGGCATAATTTCTCTCTTCTGATGGAATAGTAAGGTCAACACAGGTATCATCAGTCTGAATGAAAATATCTATTACAGATGCAACTATTATTTCTTGTTGGGAGACAGGACATGAGGTATTATGTAGTTTTATAGTTTTAACACGTTAACTGCCACAATATAAAAAAAAATTGATCCCCTGGGCCACAAGCTAAAAATTGTTTATTATACTTTCAAATTCATAAAAATGTTGACACGATATTTATTACTCGTCAATAGCTGTCAAAAATTGTGTTTTTGAACGTGAATCAAGTGTGTCTCACGTGGCCTGGTTAACCAAATTTGCACAGAGGGCCACATGAATCATGCGTTCTGCAAAACATAACCTATCTATTCTCGGTGATCACCACGTGTTGATTCTTCATTTAGTCTATGGTTATATTAGCGATACAGTAAAGAGAATTTGCGGTTTTTATTAACCAAGGTAAGATTTTTTGTTAACATTTCATTACAACAATTAATTTTATGTTTTTTCTTAAGACAAATGGGTAGCTATGAGAAAGAGCAGCAACGTCTGCAAAAACTAATGGACGAGATGTTTTCCGATGAAGAGGCCGATCCTTTTGAGGCTTCCTCAGATGAATATGAACTTGATAGTTGGCATTCATCGTCTTCATATAGCTCGAAAGGCAGTGACGAGCCATTAGTAAAAAAGAAAAAAACAGTGGATCATCCAATAGCATCTTCTGATGTTGGCAGAGAAGGTACTAGTAGACAGCTTCTTACCAGAACTGATGATTCATCGTCTTCTCAGAAAGTAACTCAAAATGATTCAATTCTGGACACCATAGAAGCGGTTATTCATCAATTTCAACTGGACAGCTCAGATGAAAATGAGGAACTGGTTCCATCACTGATGTGGCAAGAAGTTTCTGGGCAATATCTCAAGGACTCTCCGATTGACATTCCCGAAAGTGGTGTTGTAAATGCTTTATTTGAACACGTTGACAAGTCTCCCATTTTTTCTTCAAGTTAATAGTTGACGAAAATGTCGTAAACAATATTGTGAGGGAAACAAATCGTTTCGCTGCACAGAAAAAAGAATCGACACTACTAAAGTGGTCTTGAATAAATAAGTGGAAAGATACCAATTCTGATGAAATTATGACTTTCATTGGTCTTCAAATTTGGATGGGCTTGTTTCGTGCTCCTAAACTGGCAGACTATTGGTCAAAAAAGAAGATATATGTGAACCAAATTGCAGGCGTGATGTCGCGCAACAGATTTGAGTTGTTGTTGGCGAATTGGCATTTTCAAGATAATCAAACAGCCGACACTTCTGATAGATTGTACAAACTTGGACCCCTCCTGGAGCAGCTTAGAACGAACTTTCAAAAGTACTTCATTCCCAAAGACCAGATATGCGTGGATGAAACGCTTGTCCCTTTCCGTGGAAGGCTGGCTTTTATTCAGTATATCAAGAATAAAGGCACAAGTTCGGAGTGAAATTGTATAAATTATGTCTTGATGGAGGCTATACCTATGATTTGAAAATCTATTGTGGCAAGGAAAAAGTGCAAGGGTCAAGCGTACCAACGAACATCGTTATGAACATTTGCGAACCACTTTTGAACTGCGGACGATGCATTTATGTAGATAACTACTACACCAGTATGGAGCTAGCACACAAGTTACTCGAGAAAAAAACTCACTTAGTGGGTACGC